>OY829471.1:30988415-31517415 GCA_963691745.1 Ditula angustiorana | reverse complement strand
CTCCTCCGCTTCCGTAGCGTTGGATGACGCCTTTTTCGGTCCAATGGTCTTCTTCTTTACTAACCCTCTGGTCTCCCTTCAAATAGCCTGCGTATTGAATCTTCATCCAAACATGAAATTAGAGTAACAAATGGGATTCAATCATTAAATACACACATTTTAATGTCGATGTTTCTTTTGTAAAAAATGTGGAATGGCCTTGGCCTTCATTAACGATAGAATTTTCATCAAAAATAAACAAATTTACAATTTTGAGAAATAGAGAAGTAGAGATAGAAAACAAAATTAGTTATACCTACCATGCAACTTCCCATGAGGTCGCGCTGAGGCCAATAAAACCAGGGAAAATAATTCATGTAGTTTTAGAAATTGGCACAGTTATACCTTGAGGTGACCAGAAGATTTTGCGGGTGGTAGGAACTTGTGCAAGGTCCATCCGGATAACTACCACCATCTTGCTTGTTAATCCTGCCACTAAGCAGCAGTTCTTACACTGTTGTGTTCTGGCGTAGAGAGCAAGACAGCTGGTGTAATTACTGGCACAAAAGGTATTCCATCTTAGCCCTCTGGGTTGGCAACGCATCTGTAATTCCTTGGTGTTGCGGGTGTCTATAGGCGGTGGTGATCATGCCTATAGACACAATATTCTATAAAAAAAAGATGAACATAATAAAAGTCCTCACTTAAATACCCTGTAGCTCCCCCCTCCTTCACCCTTAGCGCACCTCCCAGCAGTGAGGACATCCTCCATAGTACAGCCAGCGTCAAATATTGTTGAACGCAAGAGCATAACAGAAAGAAAGACAAATATTTTTTTTTATTATAAGTTAAATAAAAGCTTGTAAAAAGCTATCACCGGAGCCTATTGCATAACAAAGTACAAGCTAATACTATTAGTGGTTTTGGTTGTAACTTGTACTATCATGTTGCATAATAAAGTACAAGATACAAATATACAACTTATACAAGTATCAAAGTACAAGCTAATAATATTAGTAAATTCAACCTATAACTTGTATATTTCTGTTGCATAATAAAGTAGCAGTAATAAACTACAAGTGGCAAAATATCAGTACTAATAACTAATATAATTAGTGAATTTTACTAGTGTCTGTTGCAATATGAAGCTCAAAATACAAATAATTAGAAGAAACTTGTAATTATTTCTTCCCACCTAAGGGGCACCATATTTTAAAAGTATTAGTTGTAGTATACGTTGATCGAAAATGTAGTTTATTGTATTCATCAACAGACGAAGAAAAAGATGAATTGCTCCTACAAACAAGGCGAGAGCGTAAAATTTACAGAAGCCAAATAAATTTCGCTTAATATTAAAATGCTTTGCAATGACAACACAAAGAAAAATTAGGGTAATGGCAGGACTCGACCTGCAACATCATCTTTCCAACGTCATTGTCAACTTCAACTTAATATTAATATTAACTACTTAATTAATACGAAATTATTTTAACTTAATATTAATATTATCAATATTGTTAACAATATTGATATTTTGTTAAAATAGGTTGCAATTGCTGCCAACAATGTCAGTATTCAAATTACCAGCAAATTTTTTTTATTAAAAAAAGACATGACTAGGGCAAAAGCTTCACCCATTCAGTCAAGGAATTTACTTGTGATTTGTATAATTTGCTGATTATATTAGCACCAAAATTACTAGTTCGGATAACTATATTATGCAACAAAATATATTAGTACATACTAGTAAATTGAGATCATATTACTTGTAGTTTAGAAAAAAATATTAGCAATGTATGCAACAGTAATACTCTTGTATTATTAGCAAAAACGAAAATTGTTATGCGACACAAATTAGTACAGCTTGTAAATCATTAGCTTGTAACTTGTATTATTTTCTTGTATTATAAGTAAACTTATGAAATAGGCCCTGGTGGTGTTATATATGATATTATTATATTAAAAAACGACAGACAGGCAGACAGTCCACTTGTGGCCCGTTTCACGAAGCTACAAGTTACAATTTTACAAGTCTTAACCGGCAACATTGGTCATTATGCCCATTGCCATTGGTCATTATTGACTAATGTTGCCGGTTTAGACTTGTAAAGTTGTAACTTGTAGCTTAGTGAAACGGGCCATTGGTGGAAGGTGTATAACCTTAGAGGCAGAGCATCATTAGTAAAAAAAAACCATTCAAAAAAATCGATTTTCATATTTCTTATAGTTAAATCATACCTTGGGTTGCATGTCGATTTCGCTTCCAGAGCTGCTGTATTGTCTAAGTAGATCAATTTGGTTGTATTCCCCCTTGGTGCAGGAGTCATAGTTCTTTTCCAAAGGATTTGACAGCTTTTCAGCCTACAGTTGAAAAAGTAAGCTCATTTTATATCGACTTAATGCCAGTTTTTTATAGTACTAGCGGTACGCCAAAAATAACTGAAATAGTGTTAAAAGCATGAAACACTCAATACGGATACGCAATGAAATAATCACCCATATTTTTGTTGTTTTCTACACATTTTTTTATTTTTATTATCACTACCGGTCAAAATGATTCATATGACCTTAAGATCAATCATTGTGATTTTCATGTTTTTAATTTAACACAATTTCCAGCTTTTTAGTGCACATCGGGTTGTCCCGCTAGTACTATAAATGTCTGAATAGAATGTCTATCTGACAGACAAAAACTAAATCCTTTTTTTTACTTGGAAATAAAAGATATTGTTTTTATCTGTCAAGTAAAATTGAGAAATTGACCCTTAGCTAGGGCTGCCACCTTTTAAAAAAATTAGGTATCCCAGAGTTTCTGAAAATAGGTGTCATTTTCACTTTCATTTTCATTTTCATTTTCAAATTTCATTGCATACATAGTTTGATCGGGCATGTATGCAGAGCGCTTTTGGTTTTTGCTTTTTGTGCTTTTTTTTTCCACACACTCTTCTTAACCACCTATATATATCACAAAAAATTTACAAATAAGTATTTATTTATTTTATGTCACTTCGTGGCCTTGACATAACACATACATAAAGATAAACCATGGCTAAAACAGTTTAAAACAATGGAGTGATCCCTTTTGAGGTACGGAACCCTAAAAAAGACTCCAAAGAACGGATATAAGCTTCTGTGTAGGTATAGTCGACCAAGTAATTGCTTGACCACTTTTGAAAGTTATCCTTTTGTAATACATTCGGAAATGTGGTCAAGCAATTTCTTGGTCGACTTTAAAATTACCCAACCTAAATACAAAAAAATCGGAACGGAAATGGGCTCCAGATGGTAGATACTTTAACGGATTACTTTTTGCTTTTTAGTTTTTTTGGTTGGTTTTTTTATGACATTTTTTTTATTATTATGTTTTATTTTTTTAGGGAGTCGGGTTGTTTACCTAAGTTACAATAACCTAATGTCAATTCCACACCGCCGTTTACAAACTATTGCTTTTCCCAATGCTGGGACGTTAGTTATTGAGGCGTTCTCCAGGTACTTCAGCATCAGCTCCACTTCACCATATGCCTTGCGACGAGTATAAATTGCTTAGCAACTATATTAAACTAACTGTATCGCCTCCCGTGAAAAACTTATTATAGAGTAGTTCCGGTGACCGTCTGTGGTCTTCATCATCAGTTCCACTTCACCAAATGGTGTTTTCCGAGAGCAAAAGCGCGAGTTACCGTAAAAAATACCAAAATCGCTATAGGTGTGCATATAATGTTTGAAGAGTTCCCTCGATTTTTTGCTTTTTAGTTTTTTTGTTGAGCTTTAGTCACCTGATGAGATTCAAAAATTGCACTCCAGATGTTTATGAATAGAATAGAATAGCATAGAATAAACTTATTGTGATTAGATAACATTTTAATTAAGGACTTTTGACCCTAGTTAAGTGAGTACACCTGACTAAAATTAATTATTTAACATCTTATTTAAACAGTGCGTAATAGAATAAAAGTATCTTAACTTAGAGAATTATTTTTGATTTGACCTAAGGAATGCTAATCGGAATTAAAAAATACTCTGTCTACTGGGTTCGGGCATAGCAAAGGCAAAGGGGGGACTACTAGGTTTAGGTTAGGTTAGGTTTTTTAAGTCCTATTATATGGCCCCCCTTTGCTATACTCTGACCCTTTTCATTTGAAATCCAAACAAAAGAACAAAGAAGGAGATGAAATCATATAAAAACACTGAGTCGAGATAATAATGCGCAGCGAGTCCCGACCTGTTTGAAAATGGCCACCATTAATATGCATCACGACCCCATTCTAACAAAATAAAGGAAAAATGGTTACACTTCTTACCAATAGTAACATTTATAGCGTATCTTCCAACATTAGATCACTCACTTCACTTCACTGTCGTAATTTTCCCTTTCATTCGGCCATTATTATTATTCCGTCCGAACCGAATGAAACAAACATGGCGACTGGCGCGCGCGACTGTTGGCTCTCGTGCCTCGTGCCTCTAGTAGGTACCTACCCGGTGAGCGTAAATCCAGAGTTGCCAGTTCTATAACCTAAAATATCTTGTCAATAATTTGAAAAATCTCGTATACCCATAGAAAATTAATAAAAACGTGGCATCCGGTACAATGAAGTCGTTCTATACGTTTATTTATTGTCTTGAGGATGAAACGTGATACCAATTTTTCCCGTACACGACCATAAAAATATCGTATATTATTATGTGCGACAATTCTCTTGCGTCTAGCACGCGCGACCTTGAATGATGAATTTCTGAGAATCTATACTACCTATATATATAATAAATGAAATCGTTTTAAGCCAAAAAAGTTTGTAAATACATTGAAGAGTAAAAAAAACAACCCAGGGCGATTTAAAATTAGTAACTAAACAGGATAAGATAAGACCCTTTAAATATTTTACCCAACTGCCTCCAGAATGGAGGTTTATTGTTTGTTTTAACGTGGTTTTATTTAACGCAAATTAGGTACGTAAAACCGCTGAACGGATTGATGGAAGGTTTTATACTTTTTTTTACAACATTGGAACTATAGGAAGGCAAACAAGCAAGTGGGTCACCTTATGGTAAGTGATCACCACCGCCCATAGACACCCGCAACACCAAGGAGAGTGCAGATGCGTTACTAACCCAGAGGGATAAGATGGAATACCTCTTGGGCCAGCAATTGCACCGTCTGTCTTGCTCTCCACGCCGGAACACAACAGTGCAAGAACCGCTGCTTAGCGGCAGGATTAGCGAGCAAGATGGTGGTAGCGATCTGGACGGACCTTACACAACGTCCTACCACCCGCAAAACACGCGAGTTTTCACAGATCTATTTAAATAAGTCCAGAATACCATTTAAACCATAAAGTTTAAGTTAAGTAGTAAATAAAGTTTCTATGGAAAAAATTCAAAGATTGTTCCAGAATCATGAAACTCAGAATTCATGCTTATTATTGAAAATGTAGAAACACTTGTTCCGATAGGATGATGTATAAGTACATAAAGGAATGCTACGCGGACGAAGTCGCGGGCAATAGCTAGTAATAAAAAAACTGTAACGAGGACGTGTCACGTGTCCATAGATTGTCCAGAGATCCCGAGATTTAGGTATCAAATTTAATCCCGAAAACTTCGGGATTACTTTTGACAAATCTCGGGATAATTGTTAAGTAGGTATTTAACCTTTTCAACGCCATGCCTCCTTTTTGTAAGTAAAGAAGAAAAGTTGAAACTTCCACAAAACACGTACCGGTCACTGTTATCTGTACGCGTTGACGGATATATCCGTGTTTGGCGTTGACAAGGTTAAAAGAACTCTGACTTTTAATACTACCTGTCTACAATCCCCGAACTTTACCGGGATCCCGGGATTATCTGTAGACAATCCCGAAATCACGGGATTGCGAAAAAGAGCCGGAATCGAATTGATGTACGTGTCATTGATGTACTTACATATATATATATATATATATACTATGATAGGTATATAGGTATAGAGACGCAGCTGTTTTGCACGTGCACAACACTGCGGGGTTTAGATGGGGGTACTTGGGGTACCTAGATACAGTTCCCGGCAAACAACTTGAGCTCTGACGCCTCTGACCTTGACTGCGTAATAGCCGTTTCTAGTACAAAATATTATGGGTATGCGCAAACATAACCCCTTTTCCTACTCAATTTATGATCAAGTTGTCTGCCTGCAACTATTAAGGTACGTTTCTTGTTTCTGATCGGATTATGAGAAGAACTGAAAAGTCGTATTCCCACACTTCTACACTAATATAATAAAGAGGTAAACTTTGTTTGTTTGTTTATTTGTATGTAGGGGTAATCTCTGGAAGTACTTACTGAACCGTTTAAAAAAAAAACTTTCACCGGGTTAGGCTACTCATTCTACGCGAACGAAGTCGTGAGCGTCCGCTAGTATGATATAAGTAGGTACCGACTGATAAACATTTTTGAAATAGTCTAGTTACCTTACCTATAACTACCTACGAGAATATCGTAACATCTACCACCTATATAGAAACGATGGATCGTCACGTTTTTAGATTGATCGTAAAGACGAATCCTACCATACACATAAGTACATATACTTACAATATTATACAATACAACCATGGGGCCGTAGACACGTGTTTGAAGTACTTACTTATGGGTACCTAGCCGGCGCCGCTGTCGCTAGGCGGATAGGCAGGTATACGGAGTCATGTGAAAAGAGCGTTGACGATCTCCCTGCGTACAGAGTGTTTAAAGGCTATATTGGCTTAGCCCAGCTTTCTTTTTACAAGACGCGTCCAGCTCCTGAAGACAGTGGATTTTCATACATGTAACGATCTCGGTTACGACGACTTTTTGTTTATATACCACCTTAAGTCCCTCGAGGGTTATATTTGGCTGGTAAGTATGGTAATTGAGCCGGTTACGCTACCGCCTTCAGTGAGCGACGATTTGACAGACTAGGTTAATTTAAATAGAGATAATAACATTTCTAGATTCTAGAGGCAATAAAAATAAACAGTACCTATGGCACAAACAATTATTTTATAGTTGTGTACTAAGAATAGATTAAATTAGAAATTAACCCAAGTCTGTTTATGTGTATCACGTCCCCCGGCTGTTGCTAAGCGGTGTTCGCGTACAGGTTTTGACATGTCTCGATATTGTTAATAAGCAGGTAGGGGTATATATACGTACGTATACAGCGAGTGTCAGTGGAACTTGTGGATTTCGTCAACAAACTGCCATAGTATTGGTGTTGTCTATTATTAGATGATGGGAAACGTGATTAAGGACTTTAAGAAAAACATAAAACCTATACATATAGTCATAAAGGGACTTAGGGACCTAATTTGATTTTTAATAACACTTAGGTTACCTATTTCAATTTGAAGAGCTTTTAAATTATTTACCTGCAACGCGTTTCATTTTATGATGCCCAAGCATAATATTATGTACCTACTTACCTAACACGAAGGTGTTTTAAAATATAAAATTTAAAATAAATCTTTTTGTTTAGTAGGTAATTATAATAATTTAGTAGGTAATAATTTCATACTATGGCCATAACCGACATCCATATACAATTCCATACCTACCAACTTCAATACAAATGTCGTTAAAACATTTACCTACCTACCTACTTAATAATATATAAAACATACCTATTTACAATATTTCGTTGTTTGATGTGGCTTAGGAAGTTAGGATATTGCGGGTGGTAGGACCTTGTGCAAGGTCCGTCCGGATCGCTACCACCATCTTGCTCGCTAATCCTGCCGCAAAGCAGCAGTGCTTGCACTGTTGTGTTCCGGTGTGGAGAGCAAGACAGCAGTTGTAATTACTGGCACAAGAGGTATTCCATCTTAGCCCTCTGGGTTGGCAACGCATCTGCACTCTCTTTGTTGTTGCAGGTGCCTATAGGCGGTGGTGATCACTTACCATAAGGTGACCCACTTGCTTGTTTTCCTTCCTATGTTGTGTTTAAAAAAACGAATGATTAATTTAGCGTTGCTGAACTATCGATAGTTGACCTTGAAAAATAGTCATAATATCGGTAGGTATACTTACTATTAGACGATAAGTAGATATAAGTACCATTGACGTGTTATTTCAACAAACAATCGATACTATCGATAGTTTTTAGAACTACGTATCGATAATATCGAAATACTATTGGTTATAAAATATTAATACTATCGATACTATCATAAAACAATACTGCTTTTCGATAATCGATATAAGAGACAGTATTAATGCCTATCGATAGTATTGGATGTTAATCACTATCGATAGGCCTAGGTATCGATATTGTGACGATACTATCAACAACACTAGGTATCGATAGTTCGATATATTGCTGCAACGCTAGATTAATTAACATATGGATTTCGGAGTGTTCGAAGTGTTCGTGTGGAACTTCCCGGAGAAATATTGACTAAAAGGTTTGTTTACATTTTCCACAAGCCACAAGTTTTATTTGCGATCGATCACTGTACTTAGTCAGTTTCTAGGCCAGGCGAAAAAAATTGATTTTCGCTACTTTAAATTTATACCTTATCTCATTAGAACTAACACTATTTTAGATTGACAAAAGATGACTGTAACACTGATAGTAATTGATCAAAACTCAACGTTGAGCTTACCAAATAAAGTCTGAAATTGTCTGTAAACACTTTTTCGCCTGCCCTAGAAATAGACTATAGTTGTGCACGTCCGCCACTTGAATAGGTGTTTAGAAATAACCCTCATTTCTGGCGGACTGCATGAAGGTTGCTAGTATGCCTACTATACACTGGGTTCCTAGTTCATCTACGGGACCTGACAACAATCGGACAGCCCCCTATACCACAAAACAACTACAATTTGACAAAATTGTAAAGTTTTCATACTAAGATGTTATACTTAAGTACCTATGTCAAATTGTAACACTTGTTTTGTATGTGGTATAGGGGGCTGGTGAAGGTTATTCACCAGCCTCTTAGCTTTGCGGGAAATTCAAAATTCGCTCAGTTTTTAAATGATAATGGTCACAGTTTATATAAGAACGCAGTCCGCTAAGTATCGTGTCTGGAACAGCTACGACAACTATATTTACGAGTTTAATTTATGACACGGCTAGAACAGCCAAGTTTAAGCACGCGCCCGCTGTACCGGGTCTAGAACGGCTGCGACAGCCGTGTTTGAGACTTGAATTTATGACACGGCCATCGCATCCAAGTTTTTATGAGAAGACGGCTCGCTGTACCGTGTCAAGAACGGCTGCGGCAGCCGTGTTTAAGAGTTTAATTTATGACACGGCCAATTCAGCCGAGTTTTGATGAGAAGACGGCTCGCTGTACCGCGTCTAGAACGGCTGCGGCAGCCGTGTTTGAGACTTGAATTTATGACACGACCAACGCAGTCAAATTTTCATGAGAAGACGGCTCGCTGTACCGCATCGAGAACGGCTGCGACAGCCGTGTTAAAAGTTTAATTTATGACACGGCCAACACAGTCAAGTTTTCATGAGAAGACGGCTCGCTGTACCGTGTCTAGAACGGCTGCGATAGCTATGTTTGAGAGCTTCATTTATGACATGGTCAACGCAGCCAAGTTTGATAAGCACACGGCCCGCTGTACCGTATATAGAACGGCACCGACAGCCGTGTTTGCCAGTTACATATTGACATGGTCAACGCAGCCAAGTTTTTATGAGAAGACGGCTTACTGTACCGTGTCTAGAACGGCTATGGTAACCATGTTTGGATTTTAATTTATGACGCGGCCAACGCAGCCAAATTTTCATGAGAAGACGGCTCGCTGTACCGTGTCTAAAACGGCTGGGACAGCCGTGTTTAAAAGTTAAATTTATGACACGCCCAACGCAGCCAAGTTTTGATGAAAAGACGGCTCGCTGTACCGTGTCTGGAACGACTGCGGCAGCCGTGTTTGAGACTTGAATTTATGACACGACCAACGCAGCCAAGTTTTCATGAGAAAACGGCTCGCTGTACCGTGTCGAGAACGGCTGCGACAGCCTTGTTTAAAAGTTTAAATTATGACACGGCCAACGCAGCCAAGTGTTCATGAGAAGACGACTCGCTGTACCGTGTCTAGAACGGTTGCGATAGCCATGTTTGAGAGCTTCGTTTATGACATGATCCACGCAACCAAGTTCGATAAGCACACGGCCCGCTGTACCGTGTCTAGAACGGCTCTGACAGCCGTGTTTGCCAGTTACATTTTGACATGGTCAACGCAGCCAAGTTTTTATTACGTACACGGCCCGCTGTACCGTGTATAGAACGGCTCCGACAGCCGTGTTTACCAGTTGCATTTTTGACATGGTCAACGCAGCCAAGTTTAATAAGCACACGGCCGGATGTACCGTGTCTAAAACGGCTCCGACAGCCATGTTTGTTGAGTCTACACTGCTTCAACAACCGTGTCAAAATGTAGCCGTGTATTTTTGCACGGCTACGGTTTTCACACGGCTGAAAATTTTTGAAACACGGTACACAGAGCCGTCTTAACCGGCTACGTTAACCGTTTACACGGTAAACGTAGCCATGGAAAACTTGGAGCCGTGTACACGGCTTTACACACGGCTGCCAAACTACAATAATTTAACAACAAATGGCGTCATCTTTCGTCAGCTAACGGGCATTCATAAAGACCAAGTTGAATGAGACAACTTGATTAAGTTTCTCATAGTTGACACCGAGGGTAGTTTTCCCAAAGAAAAAATATCAATAATAATGACCGTAAAGAAACCCATTGAAAAATTCGCTGGGTATGGCAGCGGTAATGTGGCGGAAACTGGCAAACGCAAGGCACGGAATGCTAATGTTGCAGGTTCGAATCCTGCCATTACCCTAATTTTTCTTTGTGTTGTCATTCATTATATATAGCAATTTAAATTTAAATTGAATATAAGACATAGTTAAGGATATTCAGAATCAGAATCAGAATCAGAATCGTTTATTGCATATCACATTACAGGCATATTAGGATGGTACAATTAAGCTAGGGGGTTATTGTCTGAGTAATGTGCTAATTTGTTACACGACAGGGTGTACTTTGTTCGATCATAAAAAAATCCAAATACAGCTTAATATAGAAGTGTAAATCAAATTACTTATTACTAAAATTTCTGAGTTTGCACATCATTTTTATATGGAAATATTTCACTTTAAATACGACAAAGAACCTGCTAAAATTTGGGTTTCTACTGAAGTCCTATATTTTTAGTCAATTTATTTATGCCAAAACTTGAATTTTTCCCAGCGGTTTTACAAGAAGCCAAGCCAACGCCCGCTACTAGGGATGCCCAATTTTTTGATTTGAATCAATCTATTGGAACGCAATGGATATTAATCCATTGAATCGATCTACGATCTGGATCGTATGGTTTTGAATCGATCTAGCAAAGATCGCATGAATCGCATCGTAATCCATACTTCCATTGTTCCGTAGTAATATTGTAAATCAAAAAAGAAGTTTGTTTGTCCTTCCTTAACGTCGTACGTAACAAAGAGCCAGAATCATTTGTTATTTTTTGTAGAGGGATAGTTGATAGACAATCTGGCGGCAGTTCAAGTATACAGTGGGAGTATAATGATCAATTATTCGATAACCCTCCCTTCTTAACTTAAAATAATTTCGTATTAATTAAGTAGTTAATATTAATATTAAGTTGAAGTTGACAATGACGTTGGAAAGATGATGTTGCAGGTCGAGTCCTGCCATTACCCTAATTTTTCTTTGTGTTGTCATTGCAAAGCATTTTAATATTAAGCGAAATTTATTTGGCTTCTGTAAATTTTACGCTCTCGCCTTGTTTGTAGGAGCAATTCATCTTTTTCTTCGTCTGTTGATGAATACAATAAACTACATTTTCGATCAACGTATACTACAACTAATACTTTTAAAATATGGTGCCCCTTAGGTGGGAAGAAATAATTACAAGTTTCTTCTAATTATTTGTATTTTGAGCTTCATATTGCAACAGACACTAGTAAAATTCACTAATTATATTAGTTATTAGTACTGATATTTTGCCACTTGTAGTTTATTACTGCTACTTTATTATGCAACAGAAATATACAAGTTATAGGTTGAATTTACTAATATTATTAGCTTGTACTTTGATACTTGTATAAGTTGTATATTTGTATCTTGTACTTTATTATGCAACATGATAGTACAAGTTACAACCAAAACCACTAATAGTATTAGCTTGTACTTTGTTATGCAATAGGCTCCGGTGATAGCTTTTTACAAGCTTTTATTTAACTTATAATAAAAAAAAATATTTGTCTTTCTTTCTGTTATGCTCTTGCGTTCAACAATATTTGACGCTGGCTGTACTATGGAGGATGTCCTCACTGCTGGGAGGTGCGCTAAGGGTGAAGGAGGGGGGAGCTACAGGGTATTTAAGTGAGGACTTTTATTATGTTCATCTTTTTTTTATAGAATATTGTGTCTATAGGCATGATCACCACCGCCTATAGACACCCGCAACACCAAGGAATTACAGATGCGTTGCCAACCCAGAGGGCTAAGATGGAATACCTTTTGTGCCAGTAATTACACCAGCTGTCTTGCTCTCTACGCCAGAACACAACAGTGTAAGAACTGCTGCTTAGTGGCAGGATTAACAAGCAAGATGGTGGTAGTTATCCGGACGGACCTTGCACAAGTTCCTACCACCCGCAAAATCTTCTGGTCACCTCAAGGTATAACTGTGCCAATTTCTAAAACTACATAAATTATTTTCCCTGGTTTTATTGGCCTCAGCGCGACCTCATGGGAAGTTGCATGGTAGGTATAACTAATTTTGTTTTCTATCTCTACTTCTCTATTTCTCAAAATTGTAAATTTTTTATGCAACTTGTCAGTATGAGAAATGGTAAATTCAGAATAATAATTATTAAAAAAAACAGAATATTGACGTAAATTTTACTTAAATATTGTAATTATTGCTAATATTAGTAATGTGTCAATTTGTCGAGGAATGAATATATTTTACTTATTTTCAGAAAAATTTCGATCTGAAATGTAATTTTAATTACCTGGATTTCACGTTTGAGATCCAGGTTTTTAGCCAATTTGACAGAACGACAACTTACAAAACGAATTTTACGAAACGAATAAAACGAGGAAGCCACTGGGTTTCAAAACTACATAAAGTTACAAAAACACTATCATTCACTACCTTTAAGGAGATTGTGAAGCTTCGTTGCAGAGCCCTTAACGGCTTTGACAGTGGTCGCAGCTTTGAGTAAGCTCTATTTTCAATCAAATCAGAGTTTTTTCTTAATCCAGTGTACAGCGCTGAGGAGCTAGTGTTTGAATTGAGAGCTGTAAAGTCAATGTTGATCTGTGAAGCAAAAACACAAAAGTTAATACAGAATACTCAGGCTTCAAAATCTTGAATGGTGTGAAGCTCTCATATGAATCACAAAATTGGAAACCACTTACCAGGTGTGGACCAACGCTCATCAAGTAAAGCACAGGGACCTTGTTCAAGTACTGCGCTGTTGAAACAGACATTGTTCTGCTTGCGAAGCGACCACGTGGCCTTCCAAGCTGTTTCTAGTATAGGTAAAGACTGTAAGCCGCGGTACTTCGATATTGTAATAATGTCGCCGTTTGTTTTCAACTCCTCTGTGGAAAATTTTGGAAATATTTAACATTTCATCGCGTCATCATTCACGGCCTCCGTGGAAGAATACAGACCTGTTGATGTCTCGTCTTAGTATGCGATTACAGGCTGACGGCAGTAAAAAAATACAAATGAATAATTGGTCTATTTGGCTGTCTTTTAGTTAAATTATTTCATAAAACTTGGAGGGGGCGTGCTTTCGTGAGCGAACAGTACTATAGTCAAGTGAAAGCGACTTAACAGTATTACGTCAAAGTCAACAGAGTTTCTAGCTTATTACCTTCTAAACGATGGTCCTGATTAAATTCTTCGTCCCTCAATGGCAGCTCCTCCGCTTCCGTAGCGTTGGATGACGCCTTTTTCGGTCCAATGGTCTTCTTCTTTACTAACCCTCTGGTCTCCCTTCAAATAGCCTGCGTATTGAATCTTCATCCAAACATGAAATTAGAGTAACAAATGGGATTCAATCATTAAATACACACATTTTAATGTCGATGTTTCTTTTGTAAAAAATGTGGAATGGCCTTGGCCTTCATTAACGATAGAATTTTCATCAAAAATAAACAAATTTACAATTTTGAGAAATAGAGAAGTAGAGATAGAAAACAAAATTAGTTATACCTACCATGCAACTTCCCATGAGGTCGCGCTGAGGCCAATAAAACCAGGGAAAATAATTCATGTAGTTTTAGAAATTGGCACAGTTATACCTTGAGGTGACCAGAAGATTTTGCGGGTGGTAGGAACTTGTGCAAGGTCCATCCGGATAACTACCACCATCTTGCTTGTTAATCCTGCCACTAAGCAGCAGTTCTTACACTGTTGTGTTCTGGCGTAGAGAGCAAGACAGCTGGTGTAATTACTGGCACAAAAGGTATTCCATCTTAGCCCTCTGGGTTGGCAACGCATCTGTAATTCCTTGGTGTTGCGGGTGTCTATAGGCGGTGGTGATCATGCCTATAGACACAATATTCTATAAAAAAAAGATGAACATAATAAAAGTCCTCACTTAAATACCCTGTAGCTCCCCCCTCCTTCACCCTTAGCGCACCTCCCAGCAGTGAGGACATCCTCCATAGTACAGCCAGCGTCAAATATTGTTGAACGCAAGAGCATAACAGAAAGAAAGACAAATATTTTTTTTTATTATAAGTTAAATAAAAGCTTGTAAAAAGCTATCACCGGAGCCTATTGCATAACAAAGTACAAGCTAATACTATTAGTGGTTTTGGTTGTAACTTGTACTATCATGTTGCATAATAAAGTACAAGATACAAATATACAACTTATACAAGTATCAAAGTACAAGCTAATAATATTAGTAAATTCAACCTATAACTTGTATATTTCTGTTGCATAATAAAGTAGCAGTAATAAACTACAAGTGGCAAAATATCAGTACTAATAACTAATATAATTAGTGAATTTTACTAGTGTCTGTTGCAATATGAAGCTCAAAATACAAATAATTAGAAGAAACTTGTAATTATTTCTTCCCACCTAAGGGGCACCATATTTTAAAAGTATTAGTTGTAGTATACGTTGATCGAAAATGTAGTTTATTGTATTCATCAACAGACGAAGAAAAAGATGAATTGCTCCTACAAACAAGGCGAGAGCGTAAAATTTACAGAAGCCAAATAAATTTCGCTTAATATTAAAATGCTTTGCAATGACAACACAAAGAAAAATTAGGGTAATGGCAGGACTCGACCTGCAACATCATCTTTCCAACGTCATTGTCAACTTCAACTTAATATTAATATTAACTACTTAATTAATACGAAATTATTTTAACTTAATATTAATATTATCAATATTGTTAACAATATTGATATTTTGTTAAAATAGGTTGCAATTGCTGCCAACAATGTCAGTATTCAAATTACCAGCAAATTTTTTTTATTAAAAAAAGACATGACTAGGGCAAAAGCTTCACCCATTCAGTCAAGGAATTTACTTGTGATTTGTATAATTTGCTGATTATATTAGCACCAAAATTACTAGTTCGGATAACTATATTATGCAACAAAATATATTAGTACATACTAGTAAATTGAGATCATATTACTTGTAGTTTAGAAAAAAATATTAGCAATGTATGCAACAGTAATACTCTTGTATTATTAGCAAAAACGAAAATTGTTATGCGACACAAATTAGTACAGCTTGTAAATCATTAGCTTGTAACTTGTATTATTTTCTTGTATTATAAGTAAACTTATGAAATAGGCCCCTGGTGGTGTTATATATGATATTATTATATTAAAAAAACGACAGACAGGCAGACAGTCCACTTGTGGCCCGTTTCACGAAGCTACAAGTTACAATTTTACAAGTCTTAACCGGCAACATTGGTCATTATGCCCATTGCCATTGGTCATTATTGACTAATGTTGCCGGTTTAGACTTGTAAAGTTGTAACTTGTAGCTTAGTGAAACGGGCCATTGGTGGAAGGTGTATAACCTTAGAGGCAGAGCATCATTAGTAAAAAAAAACCATTCAAAAAAATCGATTTTCATATTTCTTATAGTTAAATCATACCTTGGGTTGCATGTCGATTTCGCTTCCAGAGCTGCTGTATTGTCTAAGTAGATCAATTTGGTTGTATTCCCCCTTGGTGCAGGAGTCATAGTTCTTTTCCAAAGGATTTGACAGCTTTTCAGCCTACAGTTGAAAAAGTAAGCTCATTTTATATCGACTTAATGCCAGTTTTTTATAGTACTAGCGGTACGCCAAAAATAACTGAAATAGTGTTAAAAGCATGAAACACTCAATACGGATACGCAATGAAATAATCACCCATATTTTTGTTGTTTTCTACACATTTTTTTATTTTTATTATCACTACCGGTCAAAATGATTCATATGACCTTAAGATCAATCATTGTGATTTTCATGTTTTTAATTTAACACAATTTCCAGCTTTTTAGTGCACATCGGGTTGTCCCGCTAGTACTATAAATGTCTGAATAGAATGTCTATCTGACAGACAAAAACTAAATCCTTTTTTTTACTTGGAAATAAAAGATATTGTTTTTATCTGTCAAGTAAAATTGAGAAATTGACCCTTAGCTAGGGCTGCCACCTTTTAAAAAAATTAGGTATCCCAGAGTTTCTGAAAATAGGTGTCATTTTCACTTTCATTTTCATTTTCATTTTCAAATTTCATTGCATACATAGTTTGATCGGGCATGTATGCAGAGCGCTTTTGGTTTTTGCTTTTTGTGCTTTTTTTTTCCACACACTCTTCTTAACCACCTATATATATCACAAAAAATTTACAAATAAGTATTTATTTATTTTATGTCACTTCGTGGCCTTGACATAACACATACATAAAGATAAACCATGGCTAAAACAGTTTAAAACAATGGAGTGATCCCTTTTGAGGTACGGAACCCTAAAAAAGACTCCAAAGAACGGATATAAGCTTCTGTGTAGGTATAGTCGACCAAGTAATTGCTTGACCACTTTTGAAAGTTATCCTTTTGTAATACATTCGGAAATGTGGTCAAGCAATTTCTTGGTCGACTTTAAAATTACCCAACCTAAATACAAAAAAATCGGAACGGAAATGGGCTCCAGATGGTAGATACTTTAACGGATTACTTTTTGCTTTTTAGTTTTTTTGGTTGGTTTTTTTATGACATTTTTTTTATTATTATGTTTTATTTTTTTAGGGAGTCGGGTTGTTTACCTAAGTTACAATAACCTAATGTCAATTCCACACCGCCGTTTACAAACTATTGCTTTTCCCAATGCTGGGACGTTAGTTATTGAGGCGTTCTCCAGGTACTTCAGCATCAGCTCCACTTCACCATATGCCTTGCGACGAGTATAAATTGCTTAGCAACTATATTAAACTAACTGTATCGCCTCCCGTGAAAAACTTATTATAGAGTAGTTCCGGTGACCGTCTGTGGTCTTCATCATCAGTTCCACTTCACCAAATGGTGTTTTCCGAGAGCAAAAGCGCGAGTTACCGTAAAAAATACCAAAATCGCTATAGGTGTGCATATAATGTTTGAAGAGTTCCCTCGATTTTTTGCTTTTTAGTTTTTTTGTTGAGCTTTAGTCACCTGATGAGATTCAAAAATTGCACTCCAGATGTTTATGAATAGAATAGAATAGCATAGAATAAACTTATTGTGATTAGATAACATTTTAATTAAGGACTTTTGACCCTAGTTAAGTGAGTACACCTGACTAAAATTAATTATTTAACATCTTATTTAAACAGTGCGTAATAGAATAAAAGTATCTTAACTTAGAGAATTATTTTTGATTTGACCTAAGGAATGCTAATCGGAATTAAAAAATACTCTGTCTACTGGGTTCGGGCATAGCAAAGGCAAAGGGGGGACTACTAGGTTTAGGTTAGGTTAGGTTTTTTAAGTCCTATTATATGGCCCCCCTTTGCTATACTCTGACCCTTTTCATTTGAAATCCAAACAAAAGAACAAAGAAGGAGATGAAATCATATAAAAACACTGAGTCGAGATAATAATGCGCAGCGAGTCCCGACCTGTTTGAAAATGGCCACCATTAATATGCATCACGACCCCATTCTAACAAAATAAAGGAAAAATGGTTACACTTCTTACCAATAGTAACATTTATAGCGTATCTTCCAACATTAGATCACTCACTTCACTTCACTGTCGTAATTTTCCCTTTCATTCGGCCATTATTATTATTCCGTCCGAACCGAATGAAACAAACATGGCGACTGGCGCGCGCGACTGTTGGCTCTCGTGCCTCGTGCCTCTAGTAGGTACCTACCCGGTGAGCGTAAATCCAGAGTTGCCAGTTCTATAACCTAAAATATCTTGTCAATAATTTGAAAAATCTCGTATACCCATAGAAAATTAATAAAAACGTGGCATCCGGTACAATGAAGTCGTTCTATACGTTTATTTATTGTCTTGAGGATGAAACGTGATACCAATTTTTCCCGTACACGACCATAAAAATATCGTATATTATTATGTGCGACAATTCTCTTGCGTCTAGCACGCGCGACCTTGAATGATGAATTTCTGAGAATCTATACTACCTATATATATAATAAATGAAATCGTTTTAAGCCAAAAAAGTTTGTAAATACATTGAAGAGTAAAAAAAACAACCCAGGGCGATTTAAAATTAGTAACTAAACAGGATAAGATAAGACCCTTTAAATATTTTACCCAACTGCCTCCAGAATGGAGGTTTATTGTTTGTTTTAACGTGGTTTTATTTAACGCAAATTAGGTACGTAAAACCGCTGAACGGATTGATGGAAGGTTTTATACTTTTTTTTACAACATTGGAACTATAGGAAGGCAAACAAGCAAGTGGGTCACCTTATGGTAAGTGATCACCACCGCCCATAGACACCCGCAACACCAAGGAGAGTGCAGATGCGTTACTAACCCAGAGGGATAAGATGGAATACCTCTTGGGCCAGCAATTGCACCGTCTGTCTTGCTCTCCACGCCGGAACACAACAGTGCAAGAACCGCTGCTTAGCGGCAGGATTAGCGAGCAAGATGGTGGTAGCGATCTGGACGGACCTTACACAACGTCCTACCACCCGCAAAACACGCGAGTTTTCACAGATCTATTTAAATAAGTCCAGAATACCATTTAAACCATAAAGTTTAAGTTAAGTAGTAAATAAAGTTTCTATGGAAAAAATTCAAAGATTGTTCCAGAATCATGAAACTCAGAATTCATGCTTATTATTGAAAATGTAGAAACACTTGTTCCGATAGGATGATGTATAAGTACATAAAGGAATGCTACGCGGACGAAGTCGCGGGCAATAGCTAGTAATAAAAAAACTGTAACGAGGACGTGTCACGTGTCCATAGATTGTCCAGAGATCCCGAGATTTAGGTATCAAATTTAATCCCGAAAACTTCGGGATTACTTTTGACAAATCTCGGGATAATTGTTAAGTAGGTATTTAACCTTTTCAACGCCATGCCTCCTTTTTGTAAGTAAAGAAGAAAAGTTGAAACTTCCACAAAACACGTACCGGTCACTGTTATCTGTACGCGTTGACGGATATATCCGTGTTTGGCGTTGACAAGGTTAAAAGAACTCTGACTTTTAATACTACCTGTCTACAATCCCCGAACTTTACCGGGATCCCGGGATTATCTGTAGACAATCCCGAAATCACGGGATTGCGAAAAAGAGCCGGAATCGAATTGATGTACGTGTCATTGATGTACTTACATATATATATATATATATATACTATGATAGGTATATAGGTATAGAGACGCAGCTGTTTTGCACGTGCACAACACTGCGGGGTTTAGATGGGGGTACTTGGGGTACCTAGATACAGTTCCCGGCAAACAACTTGAGCTCTGACGCCTCTGACCTTGACTGCGTAATAGCCGTTTCTAGTACAAAATATTATGGGTATGCGCAAACATAACCCCTTTTCCTACTCAATTTATGATCAAGTTGTCTGCCTGCAACTATTAAGGTACGTTTCTTGTTTCTGATCGGATTATGAGAAGAACTGAAAAGTCGTATTCCCACACTTCTACACTAATATAATAAAGAGGTAAACTTTGTTTGTTTGTTTATTTGTATGTAGGGGTAATCTCTGGAAGTACTTACTGAACCGTTTAAAAAAAAAACTTTCACCGGGTTAGGCTACTCATTCTACGCGAACGAAGTCGTGAGCGTCCGCTAGTATGATATAAGTAGGTACCGACTGATAAACATTTTTGAAATAGTCTAGTTACCTTACCTATAACTACCTACGAGAATATCGTAACATCTACCACCTATATAGAAACGATGGATCGTCACGTTTTTAGATTGATCGTAAAGACGAATCCTACCATACACATAAGTACATATACTTACAATATTATACAATACAACCATGGGGCCGTAGACACGTGTTTGAAGTACTTACTTATGGGTACCTAGCCGGCGCCGCTGTCGCTAGGCGGATAGGCAGGTATACGGAGTCATGTGAAAAGAGCGTTGACGATCTCCCTGCGTACAGAGTGTTTAAAGGCTATATTGGCTTAGCCCAGCTTTCTTTTTACAAGACGCGTCCAGCTCCTGAAGACAGTGGATTTTCATACATGTAACGATCTCGGTTACGACGACTTTTTGTTTATATACCACCTTAAGTCCCTCGAGGGTTATATTTGGCTGGTAAGTATGGTAATTGAGCCGGTTACGCTACCGCCTTCAGTGAGCGACGATTTGACAGACTAGGTTAATTTAAATAGAGATAATAACATTTCTAGATTCTAGAGGCAATAAAAATAAACAGTACCTATGGCACAAACAATTATTTTATAGTTGTGTACTAAGAATAGATTAAATTAGAAATTAACCCAAGTCTGTTTATGTGTATCACGTCCCCCGGCTGTTGCTAAGCGGTGTTCGCGTACAGGTTTTGACATGTCTCGATATTGTTAATAAGCAGGTAGGGGTATATATACGTACGTATACAGCGAGTGTCAGTGGAACTTGTGGATTTCGTCAACAAACTGCCATAGTATTGGTGTTGTCTATTATTAGATGATGGGAAACGTGATTAAGGACTTTAAGAAAAACATAAAACCTATACATATAGTCATAAAGGGACTTAGGGACCTAATTTGATTTTTAATAACACTTAGGTTACCTATTTCAATTTGAAGAGCTTTTAAATTATTTACCTGCAACGCGTTTCATTTTATGATGCCCAAGCATAATATTATGTACCTACTTACCTAACACGAAGGTGTTTTAAAATATAAAATTTAAAATAAATCTTTTTGTTTAGTAGGTAATTATAATAATTTAGTAGGTAATAATTTCATACTATGGCCATAACCGACATCCATATACAATTCCATACCTACCAATTTCAATACAAATGTCGTTAAAACATTTACCTACCTACCTACTTAATAATATATAAAACATACCTATTTACAATATTTCGTTGTTTGATGTGGCTTAGGAAGTTAGGATATTGCGGGTGGTAGGACCTTGTGCAAGGTCCGTCCGGATCGCTACCACCATCTTGCTCGCTAATCCTGCCGCAAAGCAGCAGTGCTTGCACTGTTGTGTTCCGGTGTGGAGAGCAAGACAGCAGTTGTAATTACTGGCACAAGAGGTATTCCATCTTAGCCCTCTGGGTTGGCAACGCATCTGCACTCTCTTTGTTGTTGCAGGTGCCTATAGGCGGTGGTGATCACTTACCATAAGGTGACCCACTTGCTTGTTTTCCTTCCTATGTTGTGTTTAAAAAAACGAATGATTAATTTAGCGTTGCTGAACTATCGATAGTTGACCTTGAAAAATAGTCATAATATCGGTAGGTATACTTACTATTAGACGATAAGTAGATATAAGTACCATTGACGTGTTATTTCAACAAACAATCGATACTATCGATAGTTTTTAGAACTACGTATCGATAATATCGAAATACTATTGGTTATAAAATATTAATACTATCGATACTATCATAAAACAATACTGCTTTTCGATAATCGATATAAGAGACAGTATTAATGCCTATCGATAGTATTGGATGTTAATCACTATCGATAGGCCTAGGTATCGATATTGTGACGATACTATCAACAACACTAGGTATCGATAGTTCGATATATTGCTGCAACGCTAGATTAATTAACATATGGATTTCGGAGTGTTCGAAGTGTTCGTGTGGAACTTCCCGGAGAAATATTGACTAAAAGGTTTGTTTACATTTTCCACAAGCCACAAGTTTTATTTGCGATCGATCACTGTACTTAGTCAGTTTCTAGGCCAGGCGAAAAAAATTGATTTTCGCTACTTTAAATTTATACCTTATCTCATTAGAACTAACACTATTTTAGATTGACAAAAGATGACTGTAACACTGATAGTAATTGATCAAAACTCAACGTTGAGCTTACCAAATAAAGTCTGAAATTGTCTGTAAACACTTTTTCGCCTGCCCTAGAAATAGACTATAGTTGTGCACGTCCGCCACTTGAATAGGTGTTTAGAAATAACCCTCATTTCTGGCGGACTGCATGAAGGTTGCTAGTATGCCTACTATACACTGGGTTCCTAGTTCATCTACGGGACCTGACAACAATCGGACAGCCCCCTATACCACAAAACAACTACAATTTGACAAAATTGTAAAGTTTTCATACTAAGATGTTATACTTAAGTACCTATGTCAAATTGTAACACTTGTTTTGTATGTGGTATAGGGGGCTGGTGAAGGTTATTCACCAGCCTCTTAGCTTTGCGGGAAATTCAAAATTCGCTCAGTTTTTAAATGATAATGGTCACAGTTTATATAAGAACGCAGTCCGCTAAGTATCGTGTCTGGAACAGCTACGACAACTATATTTACGAGTTTAATTTATGACACGGCTAGAACAGCCAAGTTTAAGCACGCGCCCGCTGTACCGGGTCTAGAACGGCTGCGACAGCCGTGTTTGAGACTTGAATTTATGACACGGCCATCGCATCCAAGTTTTTATGAGAAGACGGCTCGCTGTACCGTGTCAAGAACGGCTGCGGCAGCCGTGTTTAAGAGTTTAATTTATGACACGGCCAATTCAGCCGAGTTTTGATGAGAAGACGGCTCGCTGTACCGCGTCTAGAACGGCTGCGGCAGCCGTGTTTGAGACTTGAATTTATGACACGACCAACGCAGTCAAATTTTCATGAGAAGACGGCTCGCTGTACCGCATCGAGAACGGCTGCGACAGCCGTGTTAAAAGTTTAATTTATGACACGGCCAACACAGTCAAGTTTTCATGAGAAGACGGCTCGCTGTACCGTGTCTAGAACGGCTGCGATAGCTATGTTTGAGAGCTTCATTTATGACATGGTCAACGCAGCCAAGTTTGATAAGCACACGGCCCGCTGTACCGTATATAGAACGGCACCGACAGCCGTGTTTGCCAGTTACATATTGACATGGTCAACGCAGCCAAGTTTTTATGAGAAGACGGCTTACTGTACCGTGTCTAGAACGGCTATGGTAACCATGTTTGGATTTTAATTTATGACGCGGCCAACGCAGCCAAATTTTCATGAGAAGACGGCTCGCTGTACCGTGTCTAAAACGGCTGGGACAGCCGTGTTTAAAAGTTAAATTTATGACACGCCCAACGCAGCCAAGTTTTGATGAAAAGACGGCTCGCTGTACCGTGTCTGGAACGACTGCGGCAGCCGTGTTTGAGACTTGAATTTATGACACGACCAACGCAGCCAAGTTTTCATGAGAAAACGGCTCGCTGTACCGTGTCGAGAACGGCTGCGACAGCCTTGTTTAAAAGTTTAAATTATGACACGGCCAACGCAGCCAAGTGTTCATGAGAAGACGACTCGCTGTACCGTGTCTAGAACGGTTGCGATAGCCATGTTTGAGAGCTTCGTTTATGACATGATCCACGCAACCAAGTTCGATAAGCACACGGCCCGCTGTACCGTGTCTAGAACGGCTCTGACAGCCGTGTTTGCCAGTTACATTTTGACATGGTCAACGCAGCCAAGTTTTTATTACGTACACGGCCCGCTGTACCGTGTATAGAACGGCTCCGACAGCCGTGTTTACCAGTTGCATTTTTGACATGGTCAACGCAGCCAAGTTTAATAAGCACACGGCCGGATGTACCGTGTCTAAAACGGCTCCGACAGCCATGTTTGTTGAGTCTACACTGCTTCAACAACCGTGTCAAAATGTAGCCGTGTATTTTTGCACGGCTACGGTTTTCACACGGCTGAAAATTTTTGAAACACGGTACACAGAGCCGTCTTAACCGGCTACGTTAACCGTTTACACGGTAAACGTAGCCATGGAAAACTTGGAGCCGTGTACACGGCTTTACACACGGCTGCCAAACTACAATAATTTAACAACAAATGGCGTCATCTTTCGTCAGCTAACGGGCATTCATAAAGACCAAGTTGAATGAGACAACTTGATTAAGTTTCTCATAGTTGACACCGAGGGTAGTTTTCCCAAAGAAAAAATATCAATAATAATGACCGTAAAGAAACCCATTGAAAAATTCGCTGGGTATGGCAGCGGTAATGTGGCGGAAACTGGCAAACGCAAGGCACGGAATGCTAATGTTGCAGGTTCGAATCCTGCCATTACCCTAATTTTTCTTTGTGTTGTCATTCATTATATATAGCAATTTAAATTTAAATTGAATATAAGATATAGTTAAGGATATTCAGAATCAGAATCAGAATCAGAATCGTTTATTGCATATCACATTACAGGCATATTAGGATGGTACAATTAAGCTAGGGGGTTATTGTCTGAGTAATGTGCTAATTTGTTACACGACAGGGTGTACTTTGTTCGATCATAAAAAAATCCAAATACAGCTTAATATAGAAGTGTAAATCAAATTACTTATTACTAAAATTTCTGAGTTTGCACATCATTTTTATATGGAAATATTTCACTTTAAATACGACAAAGAACCTGCTAAAATTTGGGTTTCTACTGAAGTCCTATATTTTTAGTCAATTTATTTATGCCAAAACTTGAATTTTTCCCAGCGGTTTTACAAGAAGCCAAGCCAACGCCCGCTACTAGGGATGCCCAATTTTTTGATTTGAATCAATCTATTGGAACGCAATGGATATTAATCCATTGAATCGATCTACGATCTGGATCGTATGGTTTTGAATCGATCTAGCAAAGATCGCATGAATCGCATCGTAATCCATACTTCCATTGTTCCGTAGTAATATTGTAAATCAAAAAAGAAGTTTGTTTGTCCTTCCTTAACGTCGTACGTAACAAAGAGCCAGAATCATTTGTTATTTTTTGTAGAGGGATAGTTGATAGACAATCTGGCGGCAGTTCAAGTATACAGTGGGAGTATAATGATCAATTATTCGATAACCCTCCCTTGTTGCGGCAGTTGGGTAATTAATACAGCGGAATCAGCGGGTGCGGGCTAGCAGTAGTTTTAAGTAAAAAAAATATTTCTTTCGATTTCAGCTGTTGTTGTACTGGAAGTTTCTCCAATTTTGCTTAAACTTTTATTTACATCACTAATATCACTATATGTGTCCTTGTGGTGTCGTTTTAGATGGTTAGTCAGCTTGGTGGTATTTCCACTTGTTTTAACCAATAGTTGACATAATTTACATTTTCCACCCGTGTCACTTTTAATAAAAAAGTGCCAAACATTTGACTTTACTGGCAGAGCCATTTTAAAAACACGTCGCGCTCTCAAAATTATAATTAGTCATACAAGATCAAACTAAGGAACCCTCTGGCAATAAAATAAACTAAAAATGATCACCTACATTCATATTTCTTATAGACGCAAAGATTATTTATAGTAAAGTATACTATTTCACTTCATGTAATAAGAATGTAATAAGAAACAGATCTCAATGTAGACTTTGGTCAAGAAATATTTAGGCTATTGCATATCGTACTACGAGAATTTAATAATAACAACATATCCTAGTTCGCGTTCAAATGCCTTGCCTAAAATGTTTGATCATAATCATAAATTTATCTGTCTAGCCAATTTACAGGTCAACATAAAATAAAACATGTAGTATTACAATAAAACATATTAGCAGAGTAGCGTACATCCTTCTACGGGTCGGTTTAGGTAGAAGAAGTTAATCTATATAAATATTACTAATCAAAATTGCATTACATGCATTATTACATCGCTCTTGGCAACAAGTATATTAATAGTAGTTTATGCAACTGCTATAATATAATGAGAGCCCTTCAAACACGAGTGTTTTAAATGCCCCGCGAGAAATGGCAGAATTTTGTGTAAGCAAATTTTCACACAAGGCCATTTCCGGTGGATATGTTTTAAGACGCGCGCCATCAATTTCTCGTATTGTTTACACTACGGCACAGTATATAACATTTTAGATGTTAAACTATGATTAACTTTTATTACGTATTAACTATTATATATTTTTTAAGCTATTTTTAATTATTATGCTGTTGCGCGAATGTAAAAACGGGCGGAGAAAATTTGGCAAAGGTCTGACGTTGGCAAGCGCCGGATTGCGACTGGCGGGGTAGCGGGCGGCGCGGCGTCTCTCAAACCGCTGGGAAATATTCAAGTTTTGGGATAAATAAATTGACAAAAAAATATAGGACTTCACTAGAAACCCAAATTTTAGCAGGTTCTCTGTAGTTTTTAAAGAGGAATATTTCCATATAAAAATGGTGTGTAAATTCAGAAATTTCATTATTAAATTATTGGATTTAGACTTTTATATTAAGCTGTATTTGGGATTTTTTATGATCGAGCAAAGTACACCCAATCGTGTAACAAATTAGCACATTCCTCAGACGATATCCTTAACTATATCGTATAATTTTTGCACGATCGATATTTAATTGTAAATACCTAAAAAATTGGATCTAGCATAACGTTTTTCTCTGCTTCTCCACTGGTGCATCGCCTTAAATTATACAACTGGCAGTTGACCCGCAACCCACAGTAACAACATAGTTCTTTTACTTGCCACAGCACAACTGAACACTGAATAAAGGTGGAAAATAGCAAGGTCAAAAGTGTTGAGATTATAATAAATAATAACCTATTTTTATGTGTTTCAGCGGCCATACTGCACCTAAGTCCAATATAACAATTAATTCTACAGGCTGTGACGTCATGGTCTGAGCGAGACAATAATTATATCCTTTCTAATGTAACTACTAAATCCATTGGCTAGAGTGTGCTATAATTTTATTTAAATTAGAAAGGATTATTGACTGGCTTACAATCCTGTATTACAATAGTTTATATAAAATTAAATCAAATACTGATTAAAACGGTTCGAATTTTCATAAGTTTTGTTGTGGGTATAAAATAAAAAGGACAACCGCGCTGGAGTCAGTATTGCTGCAGCTGTGAGAGTTAAAAGTTAAGTATTCATAATTATCAAAGTCATTGTCTTTATGGCTTTTTGGGTATTGTAATTTGCATGGTCTAGCTATTGTGTAATTAATTACAGGTAAACAACAAGTGAGTTTATTCACGCATAGCTCGGAATTATGCCCATACTGTAACATACGTTATTAACATTAATAAACAGTAATTTCGTTATCTCAAGCGTTATAAGTAAAGAAGTGTATGTAATGTATAAGTCCTCCGTATCAATATGATTGCTTTAGGAGATTTCTAAATAAGAATAAGTTGTGAAAACTGCTTAAGTGTACCAGCCTTTGTAGCCAATAAATATGTTGCTTTGAAACCCTTATGTTTATTTTATCTCTTAGATTCTAACACCTATTCCCCAACAAAAGGTCACCTATAAATAAAGCAAAAGAAAAAAAATAAAAATGAATAAGAAAAAAAAAATAGGTAACAAATTTAACTAACAAAATAAAATGCTGTGAGGATGACAAAAGGGCAATTAAACAGTAAGGGGGGAAAAAATGTTTGATATTTAAGTATAAGATATAAATAAAAGCTTAAAGGATAGTAGCATTAGTCAAGAATAGTATCAATGACATTTAATGTGAGGTTAAGATTCCAAAATTGTATCAATTTGTTAAGGCCTTGTATGGGAAAATGCATACAATTTCGTACGAGTGTGCACTAACAATACAACTTTATGAATAATACAAAACAATACTTCCCTTTTTCACGATGTAAATTTGAATATCGTCTCCGTAGAGCGAAAACTCACCAAATCGCAAAATGGAAAAAAATTAGTTATGAATGTCATCAAAATCACATTTTTTTCCTGCAAATTTCAGTCTTATTATCGTAGCCATAAGTGCCATAGTTTTGATTCTAAAATGTTACAAAAATCATTAAATATACACTTGGAATCTAATCACAAGGAAAGAATTACCTAATTGATTTAGTTACTTTTAGTCTCCGTAAAATTTTAGTTACGTATACATCTAAATCAACTTAGTGTATTTCTCCTTACTACCAAATGCTTTTATCAATAAATATTTATACGTCAAGTCACCAAAACTACTTAGTTACTTTCAGAATAAAATATTTGTTGAAAAACGTAAAAGCGAAAACTAACTAAGTCTAATTAATGATTTCTCAATCGTCATATAAAGATAGTCTGCACAGTTTAACATAAACGAGAAACAACTAAACTGAGTTGATTAGTTTTACGCTCTTAAATAAAGCCATAAAAGTATATTTTGAAAATTTATTATTAAGTGTTGATGATTATTTGAACAACTTCAACCTGCGAAGATGCAAATGGGTGATTTCGGCATGCGATTTAGTGAGTTTTATTGCCGTTGGCGTTGCCGAGCTGCCATCTGGTGGAAAGTGAAGTTCATTCTCGCCGCGGGCGCCGAACTGAGCGTACGATTGGAATTGTTTTTATGAATACGATTCGTCATGAGTCGACGTGCTAAGTTTATTTTAAATTTGGTGGATAAGAGGGATGAAACTACTCGCATGGTAAGTGTTTACTTTTATAAATATTTAATTGATGTACTTTAATTATCCAACCAAGACTATTAATAATGTTGTTACAATGGTTGATACCAAGTGAACAACGTTGTGCCATATTGCCATTACACATTTCTTCATTATTCATTAACTTTTATGATTTAATGCTGTTTCAATTTCCTAAGAAAATATTATTATAATTAATAAAATATTAAAGTGGTATTGGTTGTACAATGAAGAGTTATTTCAAATAAACTACTATTTTATAGGTTTCCACTGACAAACTGTGTACTACATGAAGAAAAGGAGTTCAACGTAATTAGGGTATTTATTATTTTGGGAGTGGCATTTACCTAATATTAATGGCTTAATGTTTTGTGTTATGACTTTAAAAATATGATGTTTGACTCTACCTACTTATTATCGTATTTAAATTAACCTATTAAATTGTGAGCTATTTACGTGGGAAGGTGCTTGGTGATTGTATTGACTTTCGCTTCACACATTTTTTATTCGTGTTTTACTTTATATAATTTTTAGGGTTCCGTAACGTTGGTACAAATAAAAATAAAATAAAGTAAACATTTCTGGTTGGTCTTTATAAGAAACGTGCATGTTGGACGTTTTATTAAAAATAAATATAACGGTGGTACGGAGCTCTTTGGTGTGTGAGTCAGACTCGCAATTTGCCGATTTTTTTGGTAATTTTAATTGACGTAATTAACATTCGGTAATATCTGTCTATACTGTTTAAAAGAGTCTAAATATCTCTTTCTTGTGATACAAAAGGTGCTTGGTTAAAGGGGCGACAGGGTGTTTAATATGTTAATTAAAAATAACTATACATAATACTTGCTTAATTTTTGTCTTTGGTTGTTGCCTACTAATTCCTGTTTTTTTTAAAGTTCGCACGCTTTCGCATTGTTTTTAACCTTTCGCACGGTTTGCTGCATTTTGCACGTTTTACTGCATTTTGCACATTTTACTGCATGGAGGTCTTATTTAAACTATTATAACTTTATTTACAATTTGCAGGAACCTCCGGCGGTTTTACCAGCCTTCGACGATAAAGAAGCGACCGAGACTGTAGAAATTGACAACCTCTTTGAGGATAAACATTTGTATGAGTCAGCTCCAGCATCTGCCCTAAAAAGTCCTACAAACACTATACCACCCATCCAGCCATCACACTCTGCTCCTATGCTAGGAGAACCTGACCAGCTTAGCCTAGAAGATCTATTTGAAAAAGAAGCTTACTCAGCCATAGACAAGCAGAGAGACATCAACGAAGAGCAAATTCCACCTAACAACAGCCCTTATTCAATCATAAGTAGTATTGAACCATTACGCAATTCTTCGCCACATGATTTTTCCGACTCTAGCGTTTCGTGGTATCCAGATAGCGAAGAAGATAGACTTTAAAAAAAAAGAAGGCAGGTCTTTCGAGTTTCTCCCAGCGATAGCGACAGTGATATCGACAGTGCCAACCAAATACCCAGAACAAACCAATTACTGACTGAAAGTGTTCCAGGGCCGTCTAAAGAACTCTGCAACGACGCAATCCCAAGTGAAACCACTAACAAGAAAGAGCCTGTTCGTTGGAAGAAAAGTGACCCCAGCAAATGGAAAAAAATGTAGCCAAAACAAATAGGCATGATGGTTTACCCTATCAAGGTAAAAAAGGGAACATGATGCCCGCAAAGAAGCCAAAACCTGTCAAATGTAATGTAAAATGTAGGTATCAGTGTTTAACAAAATTTTCAGAGGAAGATAGACTGCACATTTGCGAAAGCTACTGGAAAATTAAAGATTTCGTTGCACAAAAACAATTTCTGTTACAACAGATCATTGCTATGCCTACAAAAACGCTAAAGACAGGTATTCCGGAACATAAGCACAGATCTGCAGCAATAGGGTATTATTTTCACAAAAATGAGGACAAGCATCGAGTGTGTAAGGACTTTTTTCTGAAAACTTTGTGCATTTCTAATGGACCCGTAATACAAGCCCTGAAACAAAAAAATGAGTACGGAATTTACGTAGGAAAAGACAAACGTGGATCTCGTTGTCCAATTAATAAAACTGATGCTGAATCTGAACAAAAAGTTATCGATCACATTAACTCTTTTCCACGCCTTGAATCTCATTACAACAGAAAACACTCCAAAAGACAATACCTGGACAGCAAACTTAGTATCGCGAAGATGTACGAATTATATAAAGAGAAGCTTGTATCAAATGAAGAAACACCATGTTCCTTTTATGTATACAAACGTATTTTTGGATCTAAATTCAATTTATCATTTTTCACCCCAAAAAAAGATCTTTGCATCATATGTACGCGTTACGATAGTGCAGGTCGACCTGACCACTTAAAAGCTGAATATGACGCACATATTGATCGAAAAAATGCAGCAAATGAGGCTAAAGAATTAGACAAGCAAAGATCAATTAATGACGAATCGTTTTTAGTCGTTACAGCAGATATGCAATCCACCTTGCATATACCGGTCTGTGGAGTAGGTATTCTCTATTATACGCGAAAGTTAAATGTGCAAAACTACACGATTCACACAGCAAAACCTCCTAATGATGCTTATTGTATACCTTGGAGTAAAATAAATGGCAAGAGGGGCAGTGTTGAAATTGCGAGTGCAATGAATTGGTGGGTTACCCAGTTGCCAACAACAGTTAAAGAGATCACCATTTATAGTGACACATGTGCAGGTCAAAATAGAAATCAATACATAACAGCGTTCCTAGCTCATCTGATCCAAAGACTGGACGTAAAGTTTGATGTTGTAGAGCAAAAATATCTAGAGAGCGGTCACACCCACATGGAGGTCGACTCTATGCATAGCTCTATAGAAAGAGAGCAAAGACATTCGGCAGTTTACTCTATGATTGAATGGAAATCGATTATGTGTCGTGCTCGATCTAAGAGACACCGCGAATCGGCTCCGCCTTATATTGTTAAAGAATTAATAGACGCGTAGCGCTGGGTTTTGAGGTTTCAAAAATACTAATGTTAGCTTTTTTTCGTATATAGTTTCTTGACCATTTACTTAACCTAACACATGAGTTTGTGTCAGTTTAGGGTTGTGCATAAGTAGTAATTCAGGTTTTTGTCTTTTCTAATAATATCGGATGAAAAGAAAATTAGAGATGAAAATTTTACTTTCATGATGATGACGAAGTTGTAACCGACGTACATGAGCCTTTTGTGTCATCACTGTCAATGGAAATACAGTTATTTAGCCACTACCTAAGATGTCGCCTTAGTAGCTCTAAAAGAATATTACAATTGGTCAAATAAGTGTTAGATGTTTTAGGTCAATGATATCTGTTGTACAAAGTATTCTGTGTCGAATTCACCCATGGTATTTCTAGCTACTTATTTTTTTTTGTAAAATACCCTGTAAAAGTCACAAAAGAAAATTCAAGTTATTAGAGTTTATGTTTTTATTATTATTACGGTGTAACGAAACACTATTCACAATTTGTGTCATTTTTATTCATGAAATCTTATTATTAAGATACAGTTGAAAGACGAAAACTTTTTAGCGCGAAGGACGGAGAAAGCATACACGCGCGGGAAACGGGGTGCGGGGTGCGGCGAGGCCGCGTGCCTGCTGTTTGTTTACATTCGATTGCGAGTTGCGACAAGTGCGAAGTGCAATGTGGCCGCGTTGTGAATTAAATATGAAGCTGCGAAATACTAAAATGGAAGTTGAAAGTAATAAATGTGTTGTATGTGGGCTCATACTGGACGTAAATATTGTGATCGTTAAAGAAAAGGAATATTAACGTTCATTGACTCGAGCGTTGCTAGCGATGACGGAAAAGTAGACTGTTTTAAGGACCGTGCCGAAATTTTAACTACTTAAGTTCGCTTTACAAATGAGACTGATTAACGACACTTTATAATAAATAATTAAAAATTAAAGTATTAGGTTACAAATAATATTATTACAAATTGTTACAAGTACAAGGTATTACAAATAATAATCTCCTAAGGCTGATACAAATTTGTACCTATATTACTAATCAGGTAGGTATCTTATTCAAATATTAAGTTGTTTTTTATTAATAAATCTATTAAAGCTGGTAAAAAATTGTACATTAGTAGTTAAGAATATAAAAATAATGAAAATGATTGTAATGTCAAATTTATTGGCATAAATAGTGAAGATATTAAAATATGTGATACACGACATATTAAGATTATGTATAATTATGTAAATATTAATAGTTTATGAATATGCCCTAAAACTTTATAGGTTTTAAAATAATGGTATACTGTGATTTAGTTCTTAAAAGTTTTTTGACATTGTCATAGATAGTATGTGATTGTTTTGTGTAATTTAAAAGTAGTGTTCAAGACTAAAAGTGATTTTAGAAGAAATTATTAGCAATGACGGCCTCTAATTTTTATGATCATTACCGACAAGTATGAACACAAAGAATAAGTGTATCAATGTCAGACTTTCAAAATTCAGAAAAAAATGGGAATGAAAGTGATCCCATAAAAACTACAATTATGACAATTAACAATTATTACGGCGACGGCGACGGTGGTAAAATTATATTATGTGTAAAAGAATTGAAGTGCTTGTAACACGGACCTAAAAAAAATTTCTTATGCAACAACAAATTATAACTTTTAAGGCTTACGATTATTTTGTGCTTTATATATTATTATAAAAATAAAAATATTGTATTATGATCCACAAATTGTTTTTAACTCTTACCACTGTTAATACCTTGAAAACAACGATTGGCATATTTAAGCCTTTGTTCCCAACGAGTCACAACCTCAACTGTCACACTGTGACTCGTTGGAAATATTTTTGCTAAAAAAATCCCAACCAGTCACACTGTTACTAGATGGGTCATTTTTTATATTTGTTCCCAACGAGTCACACCCGCAAGTGTCACGTTGTGACTCGTTGGGAACAATTCTTGCTGTAAAAATCCCAACCACGCTGTTACTAGATGGGTTAATATTTCATATTTGTTCCCAACGAGTCACAGCCGCAACTGTCACACTGTAACTACAGAAAGGTATCTTAGTATCGAATTTCCAATCAATTATCACTGTTATTCGATCAGACAGTTAATTTTATTTGTTTCTAACAATCATATAAGTTTGGTGATGAAATAAGACTGAAATGACAGTACTCACCTAACATAACCTATTTTCCTAGCAGCAATTCCTTTCTAACCTAACCTACTTTTTGTAGGAGTCGCAGTTCTAACCCAACCTAACCAAATTTTCTGGTAGCAATTTATTTCTGTTGGGATCGCAGTTCTAACCTAACCTAACCTACTTTACTGGTAGCAGTTCGTATCTGTTGGGGACGCGGTTCAAACCTAACTTACCTACTTTTCTGGTAGCAGTTCGTTTCTGTTGGTGATGCGGTTTAAACCTAACCTAACGTACTTTTCTGGTAACAGTTCGTCGTTGTTTGATTTGTCTTTTCACAGTCTACTATTAGGTAATGATTTATTGTAGCAAAAAGTGTTCCTAACGAGTCACAGTGTGACAGTTGCGGGTATGACTCCTTGGGAACAAATATAAAAAATGTCCCATCTAGTAACAGTGTGACTGGTTGGGATTTTTGCAGCCAGAATTGTTCCCAACGAGTCATAGCGTGATAGTTGCGGGTGTGACTCGTTGGGAACAAATATAAAAAAATGTCTCATCTAGTAACAGTGTGACTGGTTGGGATTTTTTGCAGCAAGAATTGTTCCCAACGAGTCACAGTGTGACAGTTGCGGGTGTGACTCGTTGGGAATAAATACTAAATGTTGTCCCATCTAGTAACACTGTGACAACTTGGGATGTTTTGAAGAAAAGAGTATTATTGTAATCGAAATTATTTATTTCTTAATTTTTTCGATTTTCTTTTTGTATTTTTTTTACACATTCAAATTAAATTTAAAATGCTACAAATAAAAATTAGGGTAATGGCAGGATACCCTAATTTTTCTTTGTGTTGACATTCATTATTACATATAGCATTTTAAATTTTATTTGAAAAGAGTATTCCCAACGAGTCACAATGGGTGTGACTCGTTGGGAATAAATATTAAATACTGTCCCATCTAGTAACAGTGTGACTGGTTGGGATTTTTTTTAGTAAAAATATTCCCAACGAGTCACAGTGTGACAGTTGAGAGTGTGACTCGACGGGAACAAACCAACATATCAAAAAGCGGTATAAGTAAAAAACACCCATTATACAGTATACCCATTCTCAGCAAATAAAGAATTTCATTTCATTTCATTTCATTTCATTTCATTTCATTTCATTTCAACAACCAAAAAACTGAAGAGCAGAGAATAACATATTAATAAAACGGATTACTCACGTTTTTTTGCGTCGAGAGAGAATCTCGACGCAAAAATACGTGAGTGATCCGTTTTATTAATATGTCCGAGTCTCACGGTAGTTTTATGTTAAAAAAAGCAGAGAATAATCCGTTACATACATCTTCATCCGATTTCCGATTCTATCATGAAATTGTATGAATAAACTTTTATTGCTAGATCGTTAATCGGATAAAGATGTACTTAACAGACTATTGTTTGCTTTTTAGTTGTTTTTGATGTCAGTTTTTTTTATTGTAATCGAAATCAATTTTTTTTTTTCGATTTTTCTTTATGTATTTTTTTTACATTCAAATCAAATTTAAAATGCTATATAATGAATGACAACACAAAGAAAAATTAGGGTAATGGCAGGATTCGAACCTGCAACATCAGCATTCTGTGCCTTGCGTATTCCAGTTTCCGCCACATTACCGCTGCCATACCCTGCGAATTTTTCAATGTGTTTCGTCTTTACGGTCATTACATTATTGATTTTTTTTTTCTTTGGGAAAACTACCCTCGATGTCATCTATGAGAAACTAAATCAAGTTATCTAATTCAACTTGGTCATTTATTTATTAATGTGGCGGAAACTGGAATACGCAAGGCACGGAATACTGATGTTGCAGGTTCGAATCCTGCCATTACCTTAATTTTTCTTTGTGTTGTCATTCATTATTTAGCATTTTAAATTTAATTTCAGTTTTTTTTCTCGCTTTTTAGTGGGTTGGTTTATTTATCTAAGTTACAATTGCATATTTAAAGTAAATTGCTCACCACCTTTTACAAAATATTGCTTTTCCCAATGCTGGGGCGATAATTGTTGAGGAGTTCTCCTGGTACTTCAACATCAGCTCCACTTTACCACATGCCTTGCAACGAGCTTAAACTGCTAAGCAACTATATTTAAAAAACCGTATCGCCACTTGTGAAATACTTATTATTGAGTAGTTCCGGTGACCGTCTGTGGTCTTTATCATCAATTCCACTTCACTAAATGGTGTTTTCTGAGAGCAAAAGCACAAGTTACTATCTAAAATATCCAAATCGCTACAGGTGTGCATACCATTTTAGAAGAGTTCCCTCGATTTCCCCAAGATCCCATCATCAGATCCAAGCTTGGTGGCAGTGAGACCAATTTGGAAGTATACCCTTTCAAATAAAGAAAGAATTTGTCAAATCGGCCTAGCCGTCTTCGAGTAATTCGTGAACATTCATAAACTTCCACCTTTTTTTGAAGTCGGTTAAAAAGGGAATGTAATTCAGCACATTACATTATCGCTTCGCGAAGAAATCATGCCAATCCGAACGAAGGCGCCGCGCGTGTTCGTTTGTAAATAGTAAGCATAGTACCCGATCGAGACGGACCGAATGTCGCGCCGCCCGCGCCCTGCTGCCGGTTGCCGCCACCTCTCGCTCGCTCCTACTCGCTTCGACTTTTTTGTTTTTATTTTCATTAATATAATCATGCAAGAAAATGACACAAATTCACAGTGTCGATCTTTTATGCATTTATGATATTGGATATGTAAACTCTAATAATTGTAATATTCTTTTTAAGTATTTATAGCTTGGAGAAGGAAAAAAATCTGAAATATTAAAAGTTCATGTTTTAATTTGGCACAAATTTATTTAATAGAGATATTTAAGTGATCTGAGGTAAATGGTACTAGTTTTTGGAATTGTAATTTTTTTTGTCGAAGTTTTTTATTGTACTGACCCCAAGTCAGTTTTCGCTGGACGAAGATGACACAAACTAGGTTTGTACACTAGACAGGCTATTTAAAATACAAAACCATTAAATCTTTGAACTCTAAATCAATTTTGTCAGTTTTGATTTGAATTGTTTATATCCACTACAAATAATTAAATTTCTAAAAATGCACAACCGGGATGTGACACAAAAACGCAAATATATTTTGTTTATATGCAAATGTATCCACAGACAAGATTTTATCAAACTTTAGAATTCTTGAAGGTTTTGCCCTCAAAATAATTCAGCGCTACGGGTCTATAACTCATGATGAAATGCTTGATGTCAAAGCTCTAAACGAGCTGTTTGCAAAAAACACGTCCCTAGACTCAGATAAAAAAAAAGTAACATGGCTTAAAATCAAATGTCTGCGTTTCGAAAGGAAGTGCCCTGGAGTGGTCAAGTTCCGTTACACACATGATGGACCGTACTCGGAGCTTCATCTTTATGAAAAACCAGTACAAGCCGTTCGTACTAGGAAAACTCGAAGAGTGGAGAACCCAGAAAGTATTGCAGATAGTAAAGAAGACTGGATAAAAAGACTACAGGAATATCAAATCCCCAAGGCCTACAATAGTCCTCTTCCAATTTCTGAGGCAAAAAAAAGAGACCTGATTGGTCTATGTACGAAAGGGATTATTCCTCAAGAGCTTCACGCGTGGTATAAGTCTCTGCCTACCAGTAGGGACATAATAGATAGGTTGTGTGAGCCAGACGTCACAGAAGATGGTGGAGAAGATTGCGAGTAAAGCATCTGTTTGTTTTATTATTATTATTCAGTCTTGTTTTTGTTTTTATTAAAATTGAATTGTATTTTCATCTGTGTTTAATCTTAATCCTTTACAAACGCAAAGTAAAACAAAACAACATAAGTCGAAAACTATTTAATACAGCATTATTGACTTAAACTTACGTCCTACTTTAACTAAATTCATTTAGTTCCTCGTATAGGTAGATGAAAGTAGAGCGAAAATTCATCAAATTCATTCTAAAAATCACTAAGTCACAACTAAGATATATTATTAGAGGGAAATAATCAATTAGATATTAAATAATGAAATAACTCTAAAAACCGTTTATTCAATTATACTTAAACAATTGCAGCATAGACTTTGACACATTTTCTATCAGATGAGATTATTAAAATCGTGAAATCTATTACCAAAAGTCCGTAATGTTTTTTTTCATTTTTTTTTTATTTAATTGCTAGTATTTCAAAATGGCTTAAGTGTGTTTTGGTGATTTTTCGCTCTACGGAGACGATATGGTCCGTTGCGATGACGTTTCACCAATAGTGTATATTTTCTTCAGAAATAACACTATTTGATTCTCACCACTTTACGCAAACACTAAGTGGTATCATTTACACAGTTTCTAGTTATTTGCACTACTTAATACTAATTATTACTAATTAAATAATTTAATAAAATAGCTGCCCAGATTTTGACGACTGGACGAGGCATTGTTGCCAGATCAAAAAAAAATTAGTTGTTTACACTTGTACTATTACAAGTGTAAACTACAAATTTTTTTTCCACAATAACGTCACTTTGCAATTCAGTTATTATACACGCGTTAAACAGTTTTTTACACATCAAACTATTTTAAATAGTTTTTATTTTAATCGATATAGGAGCATTAAGGGAGCATTTACTTGACGGCTGCGCCATCTACCCTAAAAATATATTTGCTAATAAAATCACTAGAATTCATCATTATTGTGGTGTATAGACAATAAAGGTGCCCTCCGGCACAGTATAGATATAACCAGTAAGGAATCTACGTACAAACGCTCGGAACCGACGCACGCACACAGACGCACGCTCAACACTGCCGCTAAGGCTGCTAAGGCGGCCGTCAGTCGCGGCAGCCGCGCCGAGACGGGTAGACACGGTATGTGTTTGTTTATCGCGTCGAGTGCGCCTGCGCCCCAGACAGTCCCCGAGCTTATTAAAGATGCCAGGAAAGTATTGCGTTGTAAGTACATGGTTGTTTAAACTCGACTTTTTTAAAACCCAGAGCTTTCATTTTTTAGACTCCCTGGTGATGTTAAACGGTAACAATGATTTATAATTATTAAATAATAGGTAGTTATTTTCTTAACAAGTTTTTATTAGATCGAGATGTAATATTTATAAAATCTAAGAAGCCGAATTTTGCCCACTTCTAATTCTTGTAATATCACGAAACTTGTCACGTATATGTATGATGTTTACATGACGATACAATAATATGGTACCATCGACCTGTTCTGGTAATGGAACTCGAAGGTGGGAGAATACTATTGTGAACATATGGAGAAAATTTATGTTTATTAGATTTAGCGTAACGAGACCTTATTTAACCTGACGATGAGTACCTGATGATGGAACTGGAAGGTGGCTGACGGAACCCTGGGATACCTACTAGGAAACACATTGAGTTTGGGTTCATTTGGTTTGAATTTCCGAGTCCTATTGGTCCGTTATAGGTACAATTGGTAAAGCGTGTTTTTAGGTGTTTTTTTACTATTTATTGTTAATAAAACCTTTGGCTCTTTTGGTGAGGTACCTAATCGCCGTATTTTTTTTTGCGAGCGTTTTAATGGTGAAAAATTATATAAAAATTATACGGAACTTTCATCGTTATGAAGCTTGTATCAATAATGTACCTGTGAGTAGGATGTATTGTATTATTATCAAATGACGCACCGATTGCTTTCAAAATCGATATCAGGGGATCTATGTAGTCTTTGATAACGAATCCGTTAAGAAAATAAGAGAAAGCAGCCTCCATTTTGAACTTTTTAGCTATTAGACCTATTGCTTTCAAAATCGATATCTAAGGAACTACTTGGTTTCCGACAAAAAATCCGTTTACAGAATGAGAAAATACGGCCGCCATCTTGAAATATTTAGTTATTCGACCGATTGAGTAGTGTATTATTGGGGTTTTCAGAACAGTTTCTGTTCTGAAAACCCCAATAGGGTTTCTGTTCTGAAAACCCCAATACGGTTTTGTTGTTTCGGTTATCGATTTTCAGAACACAAACTGTTCTGAAAGCCCCATAACAGTTTCGCTGTTTCGTTTTGGCGATTTTCGGAACACAAACTGTTCTGAAAGCCCCATATCAGTTTTGTTCAAATCCGTTTTGGTGTTTTGAACACATCTTCTGGAACTCACACAAAACAGGAGATCACGGAGATCATTTTGGAGATGACATTATAAATAAAATTACCTGTTTCAAACCTTATAACGTAAAAGTGGGTCGGCCTATGCAGACGAGGGACACACTTAAAAGTTTTAATAATTAAAATGAAGTTTGTCAAACAACTACAAACATTACAGTTAGAAAACATTTGTTCAGATCGTAAGAATATTTACTCGAAACATGGTAAACTTTTACCGAATTCAATTAGATGCCTCATCTGTGGTCCATCGAATTGCGGCAAAACGAATTTGGTGATAGGTCTTCTCCTTCATAAAAAGGGATTAGTGTTTCAAAACGTCTATATCTACTCGAAAACATTATTTCAGCGCAAATATGTATTTTTAGAGAATGTATTATCTGAAGTACCAGAAATCCATTTTGAAAAATACAGTGAAAATAAGTTAGTTTTAAGCCCTACAGAAGCAAAACCAAACTCTATAATTATATTTGATGACATCGCATGCGAAAAACAAAACAACGTCAGAGATTATTTTTCTATGGGTCGACATAACAAAATAGATTGTTTTTACATCAATCAGACCTATACTAAGATCCCTAAGCAGTTAATTAGAGATAATGCAAACCTTATTATTCTATTTAAACAAGACGATCACAATCTTCGTCTCGTGTATGACGAACATGTTAATACAGATATGTCTTGGAAACAGTTTAGAGAAATGTGTGCAAATATTTGGCAAACTCCTTTTAGTTATTTAGTAATTAACAAAGACTGCGAAAAAAATAAGGGGTGTTACAGAAAAAAGTTTGACACATTTGTAGTCTTCGAGTAAATATAATGAGTATTTGTTTATACTAGGCTTCATTGCAAAAACTGACATCATCAATAGCACATCTTTAAAATGAACACAGAAAAAGCGATGAAGCAACAAATTGTTGCAGCTGCAGAAGCCGTTAAAAGAAAAGTAAAAAGGATACGTGACATTACAAGTGAAAATGAAAAAATGTTGGATACAGTTTTCAAACCTATTTCTAACTCTCTTAATCAGATGGTTGATCAAACTAAGTTACAAAATCAGAATGATTATTTAAGCCCAAATTATCACAGTACACCGAAAAAAATTAAGCTAGACCACAACAACATAAAACGTGTTCTATCGTCCAACGATACTGTGTTAGCACTAAATCCTGATAAAAAAGAAGAAAAAACCGATGATTATGAAGAAAACATTGATAGTGATAGCGAAAATTCTGATACATCTTCTGATCAAAATAATGAAATCGAATGTGAAGAAGAATATTGTGATGTAGCTGATGACGATGCGTTCGAGTCTGTCTCCAGTTTGGATCAAAACTATTTGTCTCCACTTTCATTTTCTCCAAAAACATTTGAAGCTATTCCATACGGAGTAAGATTTGAAAGAGGTAAACTTATGATGGGAAGCCAGAGAGTTTATGTTTCAGAAAATAAGATAACGATTAACGCGACTTCATACAAAAAAACACCAGGAATGGTAGAATTGATATTTAAGAAAGCACCCCAACTGAATTTAATTACTGCAGAAGATAAAGAAAATTATAAACTAATACTAAATCAAACTAATGCTCACCGAAGGGACTTTAATCCCGAGAAACCTATTAAAAGTAATAGAGGGTCTAAATACTTGCAAATAATTAAACCTTTATTTAAATTGAATAGAAACTATAATAGTTCGGACAATCTTGCCCACGGTCATGGATTAGCGATTTTGAAAAAAGTGAAACCTTCCGTTGATTATGTTTATTGGGATGATCCAAACGAGCTAGTTGATCGTTTGAAGTTGTTGATTGCTTCTCGAGAAGCTGGTAACACCGGACTAGACAACGAAATTATATCCATAATAGAAGAGTTGCGCGAAAGCAATATAATCTAATAAATAAAAAAGAATTCTTACCAGCATAACAGTTCAACGTAAGTCTTAATCAAAGACGGACCGGTTATGAATAAAGACAAATTCGGACATCACGTTCATAAACGACTTCGTTTTGCTGAAAACTTTATAAATCGTAACGAAATATTGCAAAAAACAGAAAACGGTGACTTCGATTTACGATTATCACGGTTAAAAGGTTTAAAACTTCCGCTTTTAAACGACGAAGCTGTCAATAAAGAGTATGTTGACCATATCAATAAAGTTATTCAAACTAATATTGGAAACATTTTACTTAAGCTGCGACATATAGATTCTATTCTAAAAGAATTCGATGAAAAATATTGCACAAAAGACGACATTATAAAAATTGTAAAGCAACCTTCCTAGGTAAAGCATTTAAATGAGTAAGCAAGATATCGTAAACGAGATTCACAGGGGCGCCCGAAAAAATTTTTTACGATGTCCGGTGAAACTTAAAAGCATTGATGATTTGTGGCAAGCTGATTTGATTGACATTCAAAAATATAAACAAGTAAATAAGGGATATAAGTACATATTGGTAGTAATAGACTGCTTATCAAAATACGCATGGACTGTTTCAGTGAAAACAAAATCAAAGCATGAAATTACGCAAGCGTTTAAAAAAATACTCGATTTAGGACGAGTTCCGGACAATTTGCAAACAGATTTAGGCAAAGAATTTTACAATGATGAATTTGAAAAATTATTAAAAACAAATCGTATTAATCATTACTCTACATATTCTACAAAGAAAGCATCGATCGTGGAAAGATTAATCAGGACTTTAAAGAACAAACTCTACAAATACTTTAGTTTCATCGGCAATTATAAATGGATTGGTAAACCATTAGACGACGTTGTTAGAGCATACAATAGCTCAGTTCATCGAACTATTAAATGTGCTCCATCCAATGTAAATCTTTCTAATGAGCACATTATACGAAGCAATATAGAGAAAACGCATTATCGCTCAGTTTCTAAAAGAAAAAAGTTTAAAATTGGAGACATAGTTCGAATAAGCAAGTTCAAAAGCACTTTTAGAAAAGGGTATACACCAAACTGGTCCACAGAGCTATTTACGATAACAAACATTAAAAACACAAATCCAGTTACATACCAAATAGAAGATTCGCATCATAACAAAATACTAGGTTCATTTTATGAACCGGAGCTTCAAAAAACTCAGTTTCCAAATATATATTTAGTTGAAAAAGTCATAAAAAAGAAAGGAAAAAAGCTGTTTGTTAAATGGTTAGGTCTCAGTGAAAAAGAAAATAGCTGGATAAGTAAAGAGGATGTTATTTGACTTATAACTTATGTATATTCTGTCTTCTCTTCATTTATCGCAAAGCAATGCAAGGAAGTGGACTCCTTAATAATTTGATTAATAACTTGCCTTTTGAGCTACACTTACCTGGTTATAATTATTGGGGGCCTGGAACAAAGCTATCAAAAAGAATACAACGAGGTGATCGAGGTATCAACAAACTTGATGACGCTTGTATGGAACACGACATAGCTTATACTAACTATCCAGATTTAAAACGACGACATCAAGCAGATTTAAAGTTACTTCAAATGGCAAAACGCAGAATCAAATCTAAAGATTCCAGCAAAGGAGAAAAAATTTCATCATGGCTTGTTAGCAAAGTTATGAACAGCAAAATAAAAGCTGGTGCTGGAATAAAATCATTTAAAACAATAGTTTCCAAAATCCGATCGCGTATTAAAAAACATAAACCGAAAAACCGTGATTCAACAATAATGTGTGCATATAAAGCGGCAAAGAAGTTATTAGCACAAAATGGACAAATACGTTTGCCGCGCGTAATACCGATACCAAAAACCGGTGGTATTTTGCCACTGATTCCAATTTTTGCCGGGCTGTCTGCTCTCGGATCTTTAGCAGGGGGAGCGGCAGGTATTGCTAAGGCAGTAAATGATTATAAATCTGCTCAGAAAAATCTTCAAGAATCAGAACGTCATAATAAAATGATGGAATCCATTGCTTTGGGAAATGGATTATACGTAAAACCTTATAAAAAAGGAAGCGGTTTATATTTAAATACAAAAAACTAAATAGAAGGCTACCGAGGAGAGCTCTGACTAATATAGACATCTTAAATTACAGTTCCGACATACCTCATTTTAGGGGAGTTTTTATGCGCGACAACTTACCGAAGAAACCTAATCTTTTAGAATGTGCAATTGTAAACTTAGATAGTACTGACAATGCAGGAACACACTGGGTAGCCTATGTAAAATGTAATACGTATTGTGAATATTTTGATAGTTACGGAGACTTGAAACCTCCTCAAGAGTTGTTAGAATATTTAAAAGATTATGATGTATTTTATAACTATGAAAATTATCAAAAATTTAACACCGTAAATTGCGGTCATTTGTGCTTAAAATATCTTAGAAAGTTTTGGAAAAAACACAATAAATTATAACACATTCCTTTTATGGTATCATTTCAAAGATGTCTTTCACCCTATCCATTACGGGGTTTTCTGCTACGCTTACAACTAATTACTCTCCACCATTACAACTAGATGAAGAGTATGAATGCGGGCTATTATATTTTTCAACTTTTAATTCTATACCTAATATTGACTTCAGAAACAATCAATTTTCTTATGGCGAGAAAGAAGTACTTGAAATACCTGAAGGTTCATATGAACTTGAAGATATTAGCGATTACTTACAAGATAATATAAAGGATTGTACGATTAAATTATCTTGTAATAAAAATACATTGCGAACAAATATTTTATGTTCAAAGGATATTCACTTTGAAAAAAGCAATTCTATTGGCAAAATGTTGGGTTTTGAAAATAAAACATTAAAAGCTAATATAATGCACCATTCTCGCAATCCTATTAACATTCTATCCACAACAGTCATCAGGATCGAATGTGATTTTATAAGTGGTTCTTTTGTAAACGGAAAACCCAGTCATATAATACACGAATTTGTTCCTAACGTTCCGCCAGGATATCGTATAATTGAGGTCCCTAAAAACGTTATTTACTTTCCAATTAACCAAAGTAATATTAGCTCAATTAATATACGTATACTTGATGCAAATAATCAACTTGTAAATTTACGCGGTGAAGAACTTCAGTTATACTTACATATAAAAAGAAGTAAAAATAATGATAAATTTTAATAAAAGCTGTACACACCAACCTGCACCAATTAGTCCAGCTAACATCTTCAAAAGAAGAACATCTACCAAAATTAAATTGACTAAGGAGAATATCAAGTTTCTTAAATTGATTGGATTACTAAAATGAGTGAGTATTTAAACGTGACAGATAGCTTTGTTGAAGACAATAGTATCGAAGGCTTCGAAATTCATTCATATAAGCCATATGTTACTACGTTCAACAGAAACGATGAAATCAGAATACCTATTAATCAGCAAGACTTGTTATGGGAAAATGTATTTGGAGCCAAAGAAAATACATATTATACGTTTAAATACTGATTTTATATTTTTAATTGATTTTATATCGACACTGGAAAGCCAATACGACTGACACCTATCACAGTGTGGCCAGATCTAAAGTAAATCAAAATGGGGTTTTATCTGATGTACATTATAACCAAACACAAATTAATTTTTGCATTTTAAAACAAATAATTCAACACGCCCCCTCAAAAATTAATCACCACTTATATAAACAAAAATAATAAGCATAAAGCCTAAACAGAACGTATGTGACTTCCAAGTGTTCCCTGGGGAACTATAACAATTATTGGTTCAACATTTGTTGCTAGGATTAGGGAAAACCCAGGAAAAACCTAATCAAACCAATTAATTTAATTTCATGAAATTATTCAACTTTTTCATGTATTAATAAAGAAACAAAAAAAATATATATATAGTACTTCATAACAAGAAAATTAATCGACTAGTTTTATTCTAAACCCATTCTTCCTCTGAAGCCTTGAAAAGTGATTGCGGGTAACGGTTTAGTCAACGCGTCTGCCAGCTGCTGACCTGTGGGAATGTAATTTAATTTAATTACATTTTTCTCTATTTGCTCCCTCGAAAAATGATATTTGATGTCAATATGTTTTGACCGTTTATGACTTGTGGGGTTATTGGCAATACTGATACACCCATTATTATCCTCATAGATAATAATAGGCTGATCTATGTTTATGTTGATACTGACAGCTAAGGACCTGAGCCATAACGCTTCCCTCACAGCCTCATACAACGCCATATATTCAGCCTCGGTAGATGAGGCCGCGACTGACAGCTGTTTCTTTGTATTCCACGTTATTGTACACTGCTCAAATAGTTTGAATAAAAAACCAGTTGTACTTTTTCTGTCACGTGTATCATTACCACCCCAATCTGAGTCTACATACCCACATAAAATATTATTATACTCACACCGTTTGTAGCATAATTTTAGATTGACGGTACCTTTTAAATACCTAAGTACCCTTTTAAGACACTGCCATAGCTCTTTATTGTTTTTATTTGTATATCTACTTAGTATATTAATACTTGTGCTTAAATCTGGTCGAGTACATAACATGATATACATCAAACAACCGATAACGTTTCGACATGGAGCGTTATATTTGTCGTCTGAATTCAATGCCTCATAATTCAGTTTATTTTCCAGCGGGGTACTAACGGGGTTGCAATCGAGCATATTAAATTTGCTTAAAACTGTGTTTATGTATGCACTCTGGTCTAAAGTTATTTCGTCATTTGACCTAGTAACTCTTATGCCAAGAAATAATTTTATTTCTTTTAAGTCAGACATTTCGAATTTGCTCATTAAGTATCTTTTGAATTTATTTAGTGTTTCAATTTCGGCACACATTACAACCAAATCATCTACATATAATACTACATATATGTTTTTATGAACATCGCCCTTATCTAACATATATAAGCATCTATCAACTTCAGAATTTTTAAAACCCTTTTCTTTAAGTGAGCGTTCAAACACTTCAAACCAGCACCTAGCCGCTTGTTTAAGTCCGTATAATGATTTATTTAATTTACAAACATAATTATCTTTGCCAATCACACCCTCAGGAACTGTCATATAAATATCTTGTTTTAACTCGCCATTCAAAAAGGCTGTTTTGACGTCCAAGTGATGAACTAATAAATTAAATTGGTTGGCAAAGGCAATCATGAATCTAAAACTAGCTATTCTAGCTACTGGAGCAAACGTTTCGTCATAGTCCGTGAGGTATTCCTGACTAAACCCTCTAGCGACGAGTCGTGCCTTGTATCTTATTGGCCTACCGAACTCATCATTTTTGATAGTAAAAATCCATTTACAGTCTACGATGTTTTTGTTTTCGGGTCTTGGTACTAATGTCCATGTTTTATTTACAGAAAGAGAATTTAATTCATCTTTAATAGCGTTTTCCCACTGAACCCTATCGTGTCGGTCTTTGATCTCGTAATATGAATTTGGTACTTTACATGAAATAGATTGTTGAGCACTCAATAAATAATCATCATCATGCTCTTTATAAGATTTAGCGGGACGACATTTGAGTCTATCACTCCTTCTAAGTTCAACTTCATTATCTGTGGTTTCTGTGTCTTGTATCTGTGATGGCACATTAACTGATAATTCAGTATCTGATATGTCATGGCTTACCTTGCGAATTTTACTAGGACAATCATGGTCATCAGATTTCGATTTATCTGATTTCTTGCTGTCAGAGTTTCGGGACTTTGATGTTACTGACTTAAGATGAGTATCAGTTTCATTACGAGAATTTTCATTATTCTCTTCAGGCTTCAGGGCAGGCCTGGACTGAACAAAGTCAATCTCGTCCACGATAACATCTCTGACCACAACAAATTTTTCACTCTCTGGGTTCCAAACTTTATAACCATTTGGTTCATAGCCCATTAATATACCTTTCCATGATTTGTCATCGAACTTCGCTTTAGTAGTTTTGTTATGCACATAAACTGTTGAGCCAAAAACTTTTAAATATTTTATTTGCGGCTTTCTATCGTGCCACATTTCGAATGGTGTTTGTGAAAGTTTGAGAGCTTTCGTTGGTGTTATATTTATTAAATAAACAGCAGTTAGCACTGCTTCTCCCCAGAAATGCTTTTCTAGTTTAGAGCCGTTTATCAAAGAACGAGCTTTTTCTGTAATGGTTCTCACCATTCTCTCAGAAACACCATTCAACTGTGGAGTTCTTGGAACGGTCAAATGATAAGTAATTCCTTTGTCAACACAATACTTTTTCATTTCAGTGGATAAGTACTCTCCGCCATTATCACAATACAAATTCACTAATTTAGTGTTGAATTTTGTCTCACTTTTTGCCACAAAATCTTTAAATGCCGCGAATACGTCCGACTTATATGTTATCAGATACGTAACACAGTAATGAGTAAATTGATCAACAAAAAGCACGAAATAGTTCTTGTTGTCAACAATTGTAGGAGTGATAGGCCCACAGACATCCGAATGTACGACAAACAATGGTCGCTTAATATAACTTTTATCTTTTGTCAGGTTAAACGGTAGTCGACTCTGTTTCCCGTTTATGCACGCTTCACATAAATTGTCATTAGGCATTACTGCATCAATTTCATTGACGTCATCTACCATATTATTATTTTTCAATTCCAGAAATTTATTTTTACTTATGTGGCCTAAACGTTGATGCCACAATGTATAATTATTTTTGTTACTATTGCACACTTGGGAAACAGGGTGACTTAAGATTACCGCTGCTTTAAAATCTATAGCAATCAAATTATTAGTTGACCTACCTTGCATGATCGTTTTACCTTCCTTGCATATTTGAGCACCTTGTTGATTGAAGATGATTGTCAATCCAGCTCGCTGCATTTTTGAAACGGACAATAAATTGTACGGAACCTCGGGGCAGAAGAGCACGTCCTCCAATACTCCTTGAATGCCCATGTCACTAGTGACGTGCAGGGTTCCCTTTTTGGTAGCTGAAATGAATTGGCCATTTTTAGCAATTGAAATTTTTAGTGGAGGGTATAAGTTGGTAATATTAGAGAAAAGATCTTCCCTGTTTATTATGTGGTCTGAAGCTCCTGAGTCTAACAGGAATGTTATTTTGTCTTCCTTATCCTCTTCTTGGTACTCTCCGGTCATAAAGGCAAACCCAGAATAATCGTTAGACGTGGCGGGTTGATTCATTTCTACCGCCTGTACTGTTCTTGTCCTACCCGTATTTTTCTGTTGGTTCGGCATCCTTTTGAAATAATAACAGTTGTTCTTGAGGTGTCCTTTACGCCCACAATGATGACACTTTATAAAACTGGTCTTCTTTTTTCGATTGTCTCTTTTGAAATTATTATTAAAGGTTTGTGGGTGTTCAAATTTTCTTTTTCGAGATTCAGGCAGGCTTCTTTCAACTTGTAAAACTTTTAGAGTTGTGTCGGTAGATTCATTTTTAAGTTTTACTTCGTGGTCCAAAAGTCTCGTTTTGACGAAGGCCAGCGTTAAGTTGTCTTCGGTCAAAGTCTCTATCGCGGTTATGACGCCATCATAAGTGGTGGGTAATGTGAGAAACAAGTGAGCCACTTTATCAGTTTCTTCTAATTTGGCACCCGCTGCAAGTAATTCAGTGATTAAGTCGTCAAAGCTTGCAAAATGTTTAACTAGCGGGACATCACCTTGTAGTTTTAGGGCCAATAACTTTTTTCGCAAAGCCAGTTGGGTAGCAACACTTTTCCGCTCATACAATGAGTCCAAACTTTGCAAAATTTCTTTTGCCGTGCTGTCTTCTTTTGCAAAACCGAGATAGGAATCGGATAAATATTCCACGATCACACTTTTAGCAATCCGATTGTTTTTCTCCCACTCACTGGATCGCAATATTGGGTCTTGATCTATCACTTTAATCACGTCCATTTCACATAATAATGCACGAATTCTAAATTTCCAGACGCTATATTTCTCTCCGTCAAATGGTTTTATATTTCTTTTCATTTTTAAATTGTCCATCTTGAAAACAAGTTTGTAACGGTTGGATTTTAAACGTGCACGCTTTCAATGTTATTTTATCGAACTGTAATTACTTTAAACACATGCACTGGACCCATAACCTATGGGAAAATGTATTTGGAGCCAAAGAAAATACATATTATACGTTTAAATACTGATTTTATATTTTTAATTGATTTTATATCGACACTGGAAAGCCAATACGACTGACACCTATCACAGTGTGGCCAGATCTAAAGTAAATCAAAATGGGGTTTTATCTGATGTACATTATAACCAAACACAAATTAATTTTTGCATTTTAAAACAAATAATTCAACACTTGTATGTGTTACCCTCTGAGAGCACATTGTATTTGGAAGGGATCGTAAATGTTCAGAACCGTGAAACAAAAGAAAAAGTAAAAAGTGTGCAATTTACGAATAACCCATTTCTTTTTCTATTTCAAGATATTCGATATGAATTAAATGGGGTTGAAATAGACAGAGTGAAAAATGCAGGTGTGACTACGACTATTAAATCCTTATTGTCTATGAATGAAAATGAAGCAAGAATGTCGAAAGCTTGGGGCTGGGTTTTAAATGGCACAAAAAATATAGAAGAAGGACGTTTCGCAGTTTCTATTCCTTTAAAAAAAATTTTAGGATTTGCTGAAGACTTCAGCAAAGTAATTATTAACTGTAAACATGAATTAATTCTGCTTCGTAGCAATACCAACTTAAATGCAGTAACACTTAGTACTAATGAGGTCTTGAATGAGATTGAAATCCATAAAATTGTTTGGCGAATGCCTCATATTAAAGTTTCCGACCGTCAAAGAATTAACATGCTCAAGTTGTTGGAAAAAGATCGCACATTAAGGTTAGCATTTAAAAACTGGGATCTTTATGAATACCCATATTTGCCTAAAACCACAAAACACACATGGTCAGTAAAGACATCAACCCAAATAGAAAAACCACGTTTCGTTATTCTATCTCTGTCTACGAATAGGAAAAACTTATCAAATGCCGACTATTCTCGTTTTGATCACTGTCGTTTGAGAGAAGTTAAAGTGTTTTTAAATTCTATTTATTTTCCATATGAAGGCCTGAACATAAACTTTGAAAATGAAAATGAAAATGAAAATGAAAATGAAAAATGAATGAAAATGAAAAATTTATTTTGCAAGTAGGCCATATAGGCTCTTTTACATGTCTGAATCTACTAGCGCTTCGGAAAATGGAAGAATCTGCTGAGAAGAAACGCCGCAAGAAACTCAGCAGTTTATCTTTTTTTTTCTTCTCTTTTGAAAACAAGATTACAGAGCAATATACACAATCATAACAATAGTTCACATAAAGTGTGAAAAAAAAAAAAAAGATAATAAATAGCACAGCAAGCTTTAAGCATATTGAACGAACTGGCACTAGTACAGATTGACCAAGAGATGTATAGGGTCCCCAGGTCAAAGAAATTAGAATCGGGATGTATGTGGTCCCTGATCAAATACTTAGTCTAAATAACTTAGAGATGTATAGTCTCTAAGGGTCAAAACAAATTAATTACCTTAATCTATGCTTAGCAGAGGTGTAAAACGCCTCCACGGTCAAATTGTACAATATTACTTGGAGATGTATAGTCTCCGAATGTCAAAAGAATATAAGAATAAAAATATTCAAGTCAAAAAAAAAAAAATTGGTGAAAATCCAACAAAATCAGTAATATAACAATAACAACTCAATATATGTCTATATTTAGTTATATATATAAATATAAATAAATAGACAACACGATGAAGTCTCCCACATCAAACCGCATTTAAGTACCTACATTTTAGGCTTTTTGAGAATTACATTAGTCTTTGCAGCATGAATAGTCCGGACCCCACAAACAGCACCCGATCACGAGTATGACGCGTATCTCAGCCATCGTCTCCCTCAACCATATTGCAGGGAAGGTGGCGACCCGATCAACGACGCCACCGTAAGCAATGCCCTTTAAGCGAGCATGACATACTCAAGCAGTACGACTACAAAAGAGAAATTGAATACGGCTCGTCTGGCGAGAAACATCACAATGTGCTCCAAAATAATAATTACACTTTAATAGGATGTCATACATAATTAATAGGTATAAAATTAAGTGATAAAAAAAAAAAAAGATTAATGCTTAGAAATGTCACAAACATACAATTATTTATTAAAGTCAAAGATATTTAAATTAAATATTGAACAGCCGATATTTAAATTAAATATTCACGCCTTTAGAACTGGCCAAGTCAAATCGTCGCATATATATTCGTCGACTTTGTAATAAGCTTTTTTCAATAGCGTGTTTTTAATATACCTCTTGAATGCATTTAGAGGTAATTCCCATACATCCACAGGCACTTTATTATAGAACCTCACGCAGTTCCCTAGAAAGGATTTGCTAACTTTTTTTAAGCGGAATTTGGGTACAAAAAGCTTATTTTTATTTCGTGTGTTGAAATGATGGACATCACACAGTTTCTTGAAGGAATTAAAGTTCCTATGCGTATATACAATTACATCATATATATATTGTGAAGCTACTGTAAGGATGTCTATTTCTTTAAAGCGTTCTCTCAGTGAATCACGAGAGCCAAGGTTGTAGATGGACCGAACTGCCCTCTTCTGCAGAACAAAAATGGTTTCAATGTCGGCTGCCTTACCCCAAATCAGAATGCCATAGGACATAAGGCTGTGAAAATAACTGAAATAAACGAGACGCGCAGTTTCCACGCTGGTGTACTGTCTGATTCTTCGTACGGCATATGCTGCAGAACTCAATTTATCAGCAAGATTCGAAATATGTGGACTCCATTGTAAATTTCGATCCAAAGTAAGTTCAAGGAAAACAGTTTCGTCTACTAAGTCTAGTCTCTCTCCATTTAAAGTAATCATTGTATCAACTTGTCTTACATTTGGTAGTGGTTTGAATCTAACAATTATGCTTTATTATATGAACAATATGCTAGATTTCAACAGTTATATCACGGTCGTCGTGCTGAACCGTTGTTAACCATACATGATTTTAAAAGTTGTCCTTTGTTTTTAATTGACTGTTCTCGACAGAACGAAAGATTAAAGACAGGACCTATTGACGTTAGAATAGAAATTGAGTGCGATTCGGAAATTCCTGACAATACGTCCGCTTACTGTCTTATACTGAACGAGTGCGTAATAGAATATAAGCCGCTAACCTCAATTGTAAAGAAAATATCATGAATTCAAATATTTATATAATCGATGTGCAAGGCTTCAAAGACAAGGATAATAATTTTATCATGAAGGAGTTAGCAGCAGCAGTGGCTACCGAAAATTTTACACAAGTTTATTTAATAAAACCGCCGTTCCCTTATTCTAAGTTAACTGATAAAGAACGACGTCAAGTGCGGTGGATAGAAAAAACGTATGGTATAACATGGAGTGAAGGAATTATTGATTATAGAGAATTTATAAAATACGTACAACCATTCTTAAAAAATAAGACCATTTTAGTGAAAGGCTTAGAAAAAGTAAGATGGGTACAAGAATTATGTTCTGATTGTGATGTTACCGAAATAGGAGAAATGGGATGTCCAAATTTTGAAGAATTGTATAAAATGGTAGCTGATGACGGTAACACGAACTTTTACTGTATTAAACATTTAAAAAAATGTGCTTTGAAAAATGTAATTTGTATTAGAAATTGGTATAGGAAATGTGACAAATAATATTAAAGTTAAAATAAATTATAGTATTGTTAAGCAATGCATTTTTATTTTATTTATAAAGTTCGTCCACCTTAACACAAAAGCAATATTTTAGAATTTATTGATTCAGGACGGGTCTGAAAAATTAAATAAAACATATATTGAAGGAAAAATTTTTTATTACAGAAATTAAAACAAGACATGTACACCTTTTATTCATAACAAACACCTTACATCTAACTTAAACATTTAACTGTCTTATAAAACATATATTGAAGGAAAAATTTTTTATTACAGAAATTAAAACAAGACATGTACACCTTTTATTCATAACAAACACCTTACATCTAACTTAAACATTGAACTGTCTTAAGGCTATTATTAAAACATAGATTTATGACCCCAAGATAACGTGGAGATTTGGTTTTTTAGTATAATGCGTTTATCATCATTTGATGATAATGCTACTTTTTGCACAGATTGCGTAAAAATAATATGTTTCAATGATTTAAATACAATATTTGTCTTTCTTAATCTTTCATTATTTAATAATACACTTTTATACTTTTCAAAATCCAAATCTCGCAAAACATGTTTTTTTGTCCCTTTAGCTTTTTTCAATTGTTTCTTTTCTGTTTTGATACAATACAATTTAGACCTGAGACCTACAAACTCACTTATTATTTCGCCACCGAGTTCGTCTTTAAACAAGCCTGGTACTTTTTTATTTTGACGTGTTATGCCATAGGTGTTACTTACAGAATAATTGCTGGTATCAAAATAAGGCTGAAAATTTAATTTAATATCTGCATATAAATCTTCAGTGTTTATGGAATACAAAAAAGAGTCTGTATCAGTATAGCACAAACTTAAATTAGACCCGTAAAAAGGTTTCATATAAGAATAATGAAAATCATACATATGAGATTTGGATATTTCCAAAACAGTAAATCCGATATAAATCGGTCGATCAAGTTTTATGGATTCTGGTTTCATTTGTATGGCTACGAAATTTTCAGTAAAAATGGTTGAACTATGATAATTAGGTCTGCCTATTAGACACTCGGCTCCGTACTTCTTTTTCGTTTTATTTTTATTATCATGCCATACATTAACTAACATAACATTTAATCTTTTCTCGGGGTCTTCCAACGTCTTATCAAAAATAGCATTGTTAAATAGTTTACATAAATTTTGCTCAAATGCAGATGTAGCTTTTTGTCTCAATTGCGTGTTTAGATCTATATATTGTTTTAAAAATTGACTTTGCTTAAATTTTATTACTGTATGAATTTTTTTAAGGATCAAACCATGATTTAAACATGTTTTTAAATGTATGTAATGAATTACGTACTCATATTTATCATATAAATTAGGGATAAGTTTAGGTTGCTTCGAACCAGGAGGTATGAATTTCTGCGGGCAGAATGGAATGTCATTATGCAAGTCGTGCAAATATTCAGGATATTCTAAATCCACTTCTAAAATATAACCATAATCTGAATTATCTGGTACTAAACGGATATCAAGATGTTCAATTTCATCCTGTTGTAACAATTTGAAATCAGCATAAGGTAAACTGCCACACATGGCATAACCGTATAAATTATTACAGTCTATATATAATAAAAAATTGTTTGGAATACTCGGATCATAATTAGGCATGTATTTATTATTTGCAATCGCATATCGATTAGAACATACACATATACCCCCACGAATACCCTTCTGAATCATTCTAATTATTTCAAGGTCATTAATAAGCTATAATTTTACATTTGTTATAAGTAACATAGCATCGAAGCTTAAACTTGGAGCAGTCAGATAAAAAGCAGGATCTAGTCTATAGTTAACTTTACAAGTTTGACGAAACTTTTCGAATATGTCAGCCAATAACAGTACATCAGACTTAAGGTAAAGATCAGTGTATTCCCCTAAATTCTTAAGTTTGAATGATTTCCAGACAAGTTTAGCGTGCTCGTAATCATATTTTGATATGATGTCATTGGTTAACGAGTTGTAAAAATAATGTTGCTGTGGTAAGCATTGCTCTTCGTACCGAGTCCAACTATTCATATACTCGTATGGATAGACACCCTTACGTTTCAGTAGGTCGAAATGCTCTGTTAACGAATAAAAATGCGAAAGATGAACAAAGTCTTCTTTGTTTAAAGTGCTTACAAGTTCTTCCAAACTAGCGCTTAAAAATTTGAATGAATCCACAAAGCGAACAGGCATAAATTCATTTCGATTATTGATGAAGTATTTTGTAAACGAAATATAATTTTCTTTATTTTTCGCTATAACTTTAATTTGTCCTGGCATTTCCCCCAACTGACGTATAAATAAATGACTGTCGTATCCTGAAAGGTTATGAAAAAATACGGGCACAAATACAGGTAAACGATAGCGGATATTGCAATAAGAATGAGCTGCCCCCCTATAACGTCCTGTTAAATGACAATGATCTCTTACTGAGTCACCGAGCAACAACTTGCTGCAAAGAAAACAATATCGAGCATTCAAAAAATCATTTTCTTGCTTTTCAGTAATAGCCATTGGCTTTGGGCTCGAATAAATATTGCTTATTGTACATATATCCTTCTGCAGATATTCAAGGAATTTACCTACACAGTCTTTTCCACGATATGATACGAATTTGTTGAGAGAACTGTCGTATGAACTCACAACATAGTACGCAAATGCAGCTGGCACATGTTCCTGTAATTTAATAGTACATTGTGAACTCTTTTTTTCATTCGTATTTGGTACCAATAAAGATTCAAAGTCAGCATATATTACAAAAGGCATGTCTTGCAGACGTTCAAAATTTTTAAATTCTATTTGTTCATTCTGACTGGGTAAAATTGTCTTTACACCTCCACATACGTGAGCATCAATTTTTTTTTCACTATTAAAAAATATCATACATTCTTCACATAGAAAAAATGATCCCTTGTGTTTTGTTAATTGGTTTTTAAGCAGGCTGCTTAAGTTTTTAATAAGACAATAATGAGTTTGTAGACCGTTTTCTAACATTAATAAATTAACATGATATTGCTTGCGGCATGCGGTTTTATACAGCGGACCAACGATTTCAGTTTTATTTTTTAGTGCATACACATTAACACTTATATGTAGGTTGTTTTTTTCAAATATTTTGATGTCATTTAATCCCACAGGAAAAGTCATGTTTTCAATATTGAGAACGTTCTCGTAGTGAGGGTACGAAGATACCCTATGAACATTATTTTTAGCGGGAAATAAAGAAGCCATCACGCACCATAAAAAGCAAAACGAATCATTATTTTGTATATTAATACACGCTCGTTTTAGTTTTATATTTTTAGGTAAATCTATGAATCCTGACGCTTTCAGTGGGTTATATTTACTGATGTTTACCTCTAGGTATAAATTTCGCATAAAAGCCCAACCACTATCTCTCTCTTGAAATTCATCAATTTTCCGAGAAATCGTATGTAAAAGGTTTGAAAATATATCATTGAAATCATAATTCTGATGTATAACTATATTTTGCGTTGCAAATGACTTTGTTTCACATGTATCGTTTTTTAGTAAAGAAAATTCTGCGAATAATTCAAAATTAACTTTGATACTACCGAAAACGGATTGTCTTGCTTCCAAAATTTGATAAACGCGAGTGCGAAGGCTGCGCATAAACTCGGCAGGAGGACTTGCATGATCAAGGTTGTCATTGTGCCCGCGCACGCGGTATGACGCTATTCTACTTCGAAAAGCGCTTGCAATTTTTTGAATACCATCGCCGTTATCGATAGAGTTATTATTCTTGTGCGTGGTACTTCGTAAATGCGCAGAAAATGCACGACTAGGAACAGATGTTTCGCAAACTGAACAAAATATTGATCTACTACTCATTATTAAATAATTAATTTAGACTAAGGTCAAATATTACAAATAAAGGTATACTAAGTAAGAATTATGATTATTTGAAATCACGATAAAATACTCCGTCTTCGATAAAATGCTCCCTACATAATTTTAAGGCTTTATTTATATTCGAAACCTCTGGCGAATTTGAGTCTACCTGAATTTTTAAATTAACAAGAGCTTTCTCCCATCTATCTTTCGGTGCAATGGATTTTATGTCAGCAACATTATATAATTTCAACTCGACGAAAAGATCACCGGACAGTTGGCTAGTTCGACGCACCTTCCCTCCAGGAACTTGTCGCATCAGCGCAGACTGAAGCTCCACCTTATTGCGCTCGGCATGGAAGCTTTCGTCCTCGCTATCGCTGCCAATAAGCCAGCCGGAAGAGTCGTCGCTTCGGACTTGTTGACGCGCCTGCGATATATTTTTTGACCTGCAAACCACAAACATAGAAGTATGATTATAAAATATAAAATAAAATACAGTATTGGCTCATTAAAATAGTTCGTCTTCAGATTTATCAGAGCTAGATTTTAGACTTCGTTTTTAGAGCTATAAAGAAAAAAATAATACATACTTATATCGGAAAGGTCATCTAATTATTTAAAAAACTTAAAAAAATATATTTTTTTTTTACCGTGGTACAGGAGTTGCGTCATCGAATTCAGAAAGTGGAACTCTCTTTTTAGACACCTTCTGCTTCTTAGACCTATAAGAAAGACATGTTACATTTAGTAAAGCACATTTAAAGGACATGAATTTGAAACTCGTTAGAAATTAAAATATATACTACTTACCTCGGTACAGGCACTTCGTCGTCAGATTCAGAGAATGGGATTCTCTTTTTAGATACCTTTTGCTTCTTAGGCCTATAACAAAGAATTGCTATATTTAGTAAAGCACATTTAAAGGACATGAATTTGAAACTCGTTAGAAATTAAAATATATACTACTTACCTCGGTACAGGCACTTCGTCGTCAGATTCAGAGAACGGGATTCTCTTTTTAGATACCTTTTGCTTCTTAGGCCTATAACAAAGAATTGCTATATTTAGTAAAGTACATTTTTAGGATACGAATTTCAAACTGTTTAAAAATACAACAAATATACTACTTACCATACTACAGGAACCTCGTCACCGGATTCCGAGAGTGCGATTTTATTTTTTAAATTCTTGACTTTTTTAGACCTGTAACATTAAAAAGAAAAAGGTATGATTATCTGTTATTTATTTTGATGAATATGTAGAGCGAATAAGTGTATAAAAGTTAAATTATTGCCTAAGTAAAACTTAGACATTAAATAACTACTTACCCTGAACTTGGAGCTGGTTTCTCAAGCTCCGAATTTGAGTTAGGTTTTTTGAAATTTTTTTCATCAACGAAATACACCGTATCAGGCCTGTAAAAAGAACGAGGATATTAAAATTACAGTTTCTTTTAGTAACACTAAGTAACACAAAGTAATACTAAGTAACATTGAATAATAATTTATTTAAATTTATAAAAACTTACGAACATGATTTAAATGCAGTGGTGCTTCCTTGTTGAAATAAGGGAATGTAATAAACGTTAAACCATAAAAAGCTGTTTCTGCGTAAACATCACTTACAGTAGTTCTCAACCTTTAAAAATGTATTACATGTATTTTCTAATAACAGTACAGCAACAAATATCGAAAAAAAGGAGGTTTTTAAAAGGTTTAACACCTCAGTTTCCGATTTGCAAAATAAGCAAATGTGTAACAAACAAAAGTATCGTGTTAAACAGATCGTTGTCACAAAAGGCATGCGCCGATATCAAAGAAACCGCCGCTATAATCGACTGTTATGAAAGAACGTGGTGATTCTGCACCCGCCAAATGCATGATCACAAATCAAATACTATCATCCGTCTCATTCAAACATATTGAATTACACTTGAGCGAGCGGTAGAAAAACGTGTTGTCGAATGTATTAAACGAGTACGGAATAACCTTGTCAATGGAATACTATTAAGATTGACCATACTGAATGCGATGATTTGTAAAGAAGTAATATTTTCTTTTTATTTTATTTTAAGCATAACTTACTTAACCTGCAACGGAAGCATACCTATACATGAAGTTAATTTATGATGTCATAGACATAAAATCATGTTATAACTTGTGTTGATTGCATCCACGTGCTGATTTATCGGGTTACATACCTAACAAGTAGATAGATTTGTAGATAATCATTCGTACTGGAAACCTTTAGACGAACACACGTAGTTTGTGACCGCCAGTGTTTGCATCCATTCTTCAGTAAAAATGGTAAGTCCCTTCCTAAATTGAAATCATTATTGGAAATCATCGATTTGCTATTTATTTACTTTTTATAAGTTTTATCAATAAATAATTTTAAATGTTTCTTTACAGAGTAACTCCAGTTCACAACCGATTATCATTTCTAAAGATGCTGATGAGCCGACACTGCACACCTTTTATTCTCAAGCTACATTTGATGATACGCTACGCTGCTCTCAAGATATAGACGCATACTTGAAGTACCAAACTGAATATTTAAATCGAGTTCCAGATGTTTCCATACCAAAGATTCCGAAACGATCAAAAGAAACCTCGAAGAAGGCATGCAATAAAAACATCGACAGCGGATTGAATTCCTACATCATTAAAAAAATGAAGAAAGGCCGGCGAATAATTAAAATAAGTATATCAAATCTTGAACTGGACAACGAGTCTCAAGAGGTTGCTGTGCAATACATTGTAGAAGATGATTATGATGAAATCTTAAATGCCACGGAAGGACTAGTTGATAAAATTGTAAAAAGATTAAGTAATGTTAATTATTAGATTAGTTTAACTTTAAATATGTTGTATTATTAATATTATGTAACATAAAATATACTATATACCAGTAAATATAGAATAACATAATTTTTTTATAATAAATTGTAAAAATCTTAAGCAATGTTAATTAGTAGGTTTCTTAAACATTTAGAAATAATACATTATTATGTATAAAATACCTGGCGTAAAAATAAACCGTAAATAAAAATAATCATTCATTTATTTTATTTAATATACCAATAAGTTAGTTTGATACGAGAACCAAATAATAATTAGTCAACTAGAGTTTTATATAAAACGCATACGGAACTCTAAATGGCACGCGTGCAAATAAAGCAATAAAACTTGCAATGTTGGGTTTCATGTTTCATCTTAGTGAGTCTCAGGTGCAATCCTTTAAGTTTTAAGTAATATGTACACGGCTCTTACTTTGAACTTAAATACGATCAACTTAAGATTAAAATGAAATTGCACAACTTTTATGAGTTATGTTAACTCGTACATTTTAAGCTTTCAAAGTGAAATCGTAATTATATAGCGCGTCACATCGACGTCACATGAATTAGCCAATCAGAGTGCCAGGTCTACATCGCGGTAATGAAGTTTTTCAAATGGTTAGTATAAATAAAAGTACTGTTCTATAGTTTGCTGGGAAGTTGACGACCGGACGACCCCAACACGTAAATCATGCACCACGGATTGGCCACCCGAGGACTGCGTGTAGTGTTGACTGTGAATTGCGAATCTGGGGGTACTATACCTACGCGGTCGATAGCGTATAGATACCCATACCCCAAGCACGTAAAACCGCAGCCTTCTGCCAGGAATCTGCTTCCTGGGGGTTGCGATCACGCCAGTGCAAACTTGATCAATTTGCCTGACGTGTTGTGCTGTAAACACCATAGTTAACCCAAGTGGTGCGCTATGAGGGTTTATGCCAGGAATTCGCTTCCTGGGACCCTTGCATGCAATCTGAGAGTTGGCCGCCTTAGAATGTGTGTTGTGTTCAAGCTTTTGCTGTTTCAAATCGTAACTTAAACTTTGCGACCAGCGTCTGGTAATTTTCTTAGTAAACAGAATATCATAATGAGCAAAACCGATGAAAATTAATAAGAGTTCTAAAAGACGTGTTTTAAAACCCTAGTCCAAAACGGATTTGGACAAAGTGCTATGGGGCTTTCAGAACAGTTTGTGTTCTGAAAATCGACAAGCGAAACAGCGAAACTGTTATGGGGCTTTCAGAATCGAGAAACGAAACAGCGAAACTGTTATGGGGCTTTCAGAACAGTTTGTGTGTGAAACAACAAAACCCTATTGGGGTTTTCAGAACAGTTTCTGTTCTGAAAACCCCAATAATACACTACTCACGTTAAAACTAGTATTTCTAAGGAGTACTTAATAAGATTAGAAGTGAAAAGCAATAAAGCAACAAAATTCTTGTTTTTAACTGAAACCATTTACTATTTAGCGTAACAATATTCTCCAAAACGTAGGTTAGGTTAGATTTAAGATAGTCCTGAAAGTTAGGGCTTACGAATTTCTCCACAACATAGGTTAGGTTAGGTTAGATTTATGATAGTCCTAAAAGTATCGATAGTTCGATATCTATGGAACTTTGTCGTCTCTAACAACAAATCCGTTATGAAAATAAATAAAAGTAGCCGTCATCTTGAAATTTTTAGTTATTCAACCGATTGCTTTCAAAATCGATATCTAAGGAACTTTGTGGTCTCCGACAACAAATCCGTCAACAGAATGAGAAAATATAGCCGCCATCTTGAAATTTTTAGTTATTCGACCGATTGCTTTCAAAATCGATGTCTAAGGAACTTTGTGGTCTCCGACAACAAATCTGTTAACAGAATGAGAAAATATAGCCGCCATCTTAAAATCTTCTAATTTTGATTTTTTTTAATTACCAAATTCTATTTGTAATATAGTTAATCATTAAACCTAGGTAAAACCCAAATTAACGTTTTAATTTAAAAAACTTTTCAATTTTACAAAAGTTAAGAGCGACACCCCTAATGTACCTACTTATGAAGAGTATCTAGTTTTCGCATAAAAGGCCTTACTAGTTCAGATAAACAAAAAAAACAATTTTGTAAAAAATAAGGGGACAACCCTAACGCTCTATTGGAGCGTAGGTATCTAACTCCACAAACAGGCCTAGTTTCGGTACTGATATATTTATATACTGTGCCTCCGGCCCGCCCGCTCCCCGCATTATGACGGCTGATGTCAGGGTGAACGGACGTACCGCGAGTCTTAGAATAATAACGCCCAGAAACCGAGTCCACGCACGAAAAATGTCGCCAAAAAAGGTAGCCGGAACCGGCTAACCCCTTCGACCGGCTCAATAGTATCAAACGTCACACGCTCCTGTTGACAGCTCCCAGTTTTAATGAAATTATGACGGCCTGTGCTATCAAAGGTTGTCAAAATGCATCGGAAAAACACAAAATACTTAATATGAATGTTTTGCATTACAACAAAACTGAAGTATACCCTTCTAGGTTCTCGTATATTAATTATTGTTGGTAATGAAGTAAAACGCGTCCATCAAATCGGCTAGTTTATTTAAGACAAAAGACGAAGATAAAACTACCCTAATACAATCAAAGCGAGTAAACTAGAACTACCCACATATATCACACCTCCACCCTTAATACCTAGCGCGATACAACACAAATACAATTCCAACTAACTCTCACCTACCCTTAATCTATATCGAGCCTAGGGAGCTTACGAATACGATGCGGTAAGGGTCTGAGTTTCAACGGCGATCGAGGAGGAAAGGATAGTGGCGAAGATGGGCCCCGCGACTGGTCCACGTCTGTACTATTAGCGGTCCTAGATTTATCAAGTGCTGCCGCATCCGGGACGTGACTTGACGAACCTCTATCCCCTTCCTCCACGCTACTCGGTAGCGCGACTGCGCTCTCACCCTCGCCTCGCTCTCCTTCTTTGTCTATACTTGACTCCGGAGTTGGAACGGTAGACATTCGGGATCTGTGTCTTACTTGATCTACATGACGTTTTAGCATAGGTTGACCGCTTCCCCTATCTACAATGTACCTACGAGAGCCTTCGAGGCCTGCTATGGTTCCCTTGACCCATTTGTCCCCAGCATTAAAACTCCGCGCCCACACTTCCTCGTCACGCGCAAAGGCTCGCGGCGTGCCTCCCGCGCCTGCCACCTGTCGGTTCTGGGCCGTGCGCACGCGCGCTTCCAGTGCGCTGCTACCACGCAATAAATCTAGGCGGGTACGTAACGTCCTCCGCTGCAATAGCATTGCTGGGCTTTCCCCTGTAGTACTATGCACTGAATTCCTATAAGCTAATAAATACGTCTGTAGCGCCGCTTCTACGTCTATACCCTCCCGGCATGCCTTTTTAATAGCGCGTTTGCAAAGTTTGACTGCCCCTTCCGCGGCCCCGTTCGATGCGGGATGATACACCGGCGAGAAAGACTGTCTCACTCCACAATTAACTAAAAACTTTTCAAGCTCCGCACTCGTGAACGGTGGTCCCTGATCCGAGACCACTTCCAATGGCAGGCCAAAACGGGCAAACGTAGCCCTCAGTATTTTTATTACGGCCTCGGCATTAGTACGGAGCATTTCAAAAATTTCCAGCCACTTCGTCGTTGAATCGATAAGCACTAGGAAAGTCTTGCCTTTTAAAGGCCCTAGGAAATCGATGTGAAGCCTACTCCATGGCTGGTTGACATAAGGCCATGGCTCCGGCGGCGCTCGCGGCGGCGACGGTGCTTCCGCCGCACACGTCTCGCATCGACTACACAGCGCCTCTACGTCCTCGTCTATATTAGGCCACCACACGTAACTGCGGGCTATGGACTTAGTTTTTACGACCCCCATGTGACTAATGTGCAGTTGTTTTAATATAGCCGCTTGCAGCTTGGTCGGAATTATAATGCGATAACCCCACATCAAGCAACCCCTATCTATATATAGTTCATTACGTCGTACGAAAAAAGGTTTGATCTCCTCTTCAGGGCAAATCGCCGGCCATCCCGATTGTACGTACGTTAATGTTCTGCCCAATAACCGGTCCCTGGATGTCGCTACCCTGACGTCATTATTATTAATGGGTAAAAAGTTTTCCACGAATTGAATATACGTGACTTCGTCCCCGTCCGCTTGTCTGCCTTTTGCCTGAGGGAGTCGCGATAAAGCGTCCGCACAGTTCTTGCCCGACGCCACATATTCGATCTTATAGTCATATCCGGACAAAAGCACCGCCCAACGCTGAAGACGCGAGGCCGCCATCACAGGTATACCCACTTTATCTCCGAATATGTACGTGAGCGGTTTATGGTCGGTTCTTAGCGTAAATTTTCGTCCATAAAGATACTGGTGGAACTTCCGAATACCATAAATGATCGCGAGAGCCTCTCTATCTATTTGCGCATAAGCGCGCTCGGTGGGCGTTAGTGTGCGCGACGCGTACGCCACGGGCCGCTCGCCCGCAGGCGTCAGGTGCGACAGCACGCAGCCCACGCCCACGCCTGACGCGTCCGCCGTCAGCACCAGCGGCAGCGCCGCGGAGTAATGTATCAGCACCTCGCTCGAGCTCAGAGCGGCCTTGATCCTGTCGAATGACGTCTGACAAGATTCACTCCAAACAAAACTTACACCGGCCTTCAACAAGTCATACAATGGCGTCAAAATAGTACTCACATCTTTAACGAACTTTGCATAATACATAACTAACCCTATAAACGCTCTTAACTCAGAAATGTTTCGCGGTGCGGGGGTTTTCACGATCGCCCTGACTTTGTCCGGACACGTATGCACGCCCGCCTCACTGATCACGTGACCCAAGTACTGAACCGATTCTGCAAAAAACTCGCATTTTTCTTCCTTCACACGAAGACCGTATGCTTGCAACCGTTCAAAAACTTTATTTAAATTTTCGATGTGTGATCGTGTATCTTTCCCCGTGATAATGACGTCATCAAGAAATACACCCACATGTGGTAGGTCTACAAATAATTGTTCTAATCGCCTTTGGAATATTCCAGGGCTAGACGATAAACCATATACTAATCGATTATATCTGAATAAACCTTTATGGGTATTAATCACGGTATATTTTCGGGATTCATCAAGCTCGAACTGAGCATAAGCTTGTGACAGGTCGATCTTACTAAAATGTTTTCCCCCATCTAGGCGCGCTAGCAAGTCCTCCATCCTCGGTAGCGGGTAACGGTCAACCTCTAATACTTTGTTAAGTGTTAGTTTGTAATCAGCACAGATCCTTATGTTACCGTCCTTCTTTACAACGGGAACGATGGGCGTCGCCCAGTCGGAGCGGTCGACGGGGGTGAGCACGCCGTCGCGCACCAGCTGCTCCAGCGCGCGCTCCACCGGCTCGCGCAGCGCGTACGCCAGCGGCCGCGCGCGCAGGAACACCGGCCGCGCACCCTCGCGCAGGTGGATGCCTACTCGGCCGCCGGTGAAACGCCCCAGCCCTTCCGCAAACACATCACAAAACCGGGATCTGAAATTATTTAAATTAAAATTAGTTTCATCGATCACGGTGTTTACGTCACAACATTGAGGTATAGGTATCTGAACTCCTAATTCTATCAGCCACTGCCGGCCTAATAATGAGGTTTTTCCGTGATTCACAATATACAAGTCTAAATGTTTTTGTTTGCCCTTGTAGCGAACTAGGGGTTTCGCAACTCCGACAGGATTGACCAGTTCGCCCGTGTAATACCGCAACCTCAATTTACATTTCTTTAGCTTTAAATCACTAAAATATTGTTGATATAACTTAAGGCTGATACAGGATACGGCACTGCCAGTGTCACACTCCATACGAATATGTTTATTATGAACGTTGACCTCGATCAATATAGGTTTACAGTTCGCTACGGCAACTCGATTAATGTTTGTAATTATTACCTCGTCACTATAATCGCTGTCACTAGATAATTCTTGCTCTAGTGCCACGCTTGCCCCCGTCATTCTACAAGGCAGCGTGTTCCCTTCGACTACTTCCATGCTATGCTGTCCCGTCATGTACGGGCACATCCGCCGAAGGTGCCCTTGCCTATTGCAAACTTTACACACGTAGCGCGTAAACCGACACAACGCCACGTCATGCGGCCCGCCACACGCCGAGCACTGCTGCGCGCTTCGCCCCGGTGGCAGCGCCGGTCCCCGGCCCCGCGAGGCCGAGCGCCCGTGGCGCGCGGTCGCCGTGCTCTCCGCCCGCCACGGCCGCGACTGCCCACTCGCCGCCGGCCCGTCCGGCCGCGGCCGTCTGGCCTGGTACGGCGCCACAGCTTGACAGTTTACCGCACCTGCTGCCTGAGCCGCTCGCCCTCGACCTTCCACCACAGCCGCATCTTTCTCCGCCGCCTCCATACTCACGGCCAGAGTATAGGCTTTGTCAAAACCCAAGTTATCTTCCGTAAACAACCGTTGACGAATCGTCTCACTTTGTATGCCGCAAACCAGCTGATCGCGTAAACTCTCTTGTAGCCCAGCGCCAAAACCGCACGTTTTAGACATCTTCTTCAAAACTGTTACGTACTCAGAAATAGTCTCGCTAACATTTTGTTTTCTGTGCCTAAATTTAAAGCGCTCTGCGAGCTCGCTAGGCTTTGGTTGCAAATACTTTTCTATAATGCTCGTGATGTCCTTGAATGTCTTTGTTGTAGGTTTGTCGGGCGTGCACAAGTTCACTAATAGTTCGTAACATTCAGCACCCATCACCGTAATCAATGTGGGCACATACATGTCACTAGTCACTTTGTTAACAATAAAATATTGTTCTAGGCGTTCTATGTATAACTGCCAGTTATCCGTTGCTACGTTAAACTCTGCTATCTTGCCCACCGACATTTTACTTGGCACTAATGAGGTCACCGCACTGTCTGCATTTACTACTAGCACTCGCAGTTCGAACGTATCTCGTCGCCACTGAAGTATACCCTTCTAGGTTCTCGTATATTAATTATTGTTGGTAATGAAGTAAAACGCGTCCATCAAATCGGCTAGTTTATTTAAGACAAAAGACGAAGATAAAACTACCCTAATACAATCAAAGCGAGTAAACTAGAACTACCCACATATATCACAAAAACATGTATTATGTCTGAAATAAAACACACAGCGTTTATGAAGAAGCTGTTAGTGGATAACCTTAGTAAATATCTAAAACATACCTGGCAACTCCTGTTTTTACCGTAGTTACGGATCTTTGTCACCAGAAGGCGCCTTCCATGGCGCTGTCATGTGCCAACGTAGTGTCATAGCGTCTTCCATGGTGTTAAAACTTAGAACAAAAAAGCCAACTATAAATACCACCATTTAAAATGGCTATCTAAATGTTCGTTTTATGTTATACTTCATGCTATTAAAATTTGCCGTGTTAAAACACAAAAACATTACGGTTCACACCGCTAGATGGCACTGTTTTCAATAACAATAATGAATGAAAATAATTTTAAATGAAACAGGTTTATTTAATTTGAGGCCTTGTTAGTAATTAACGTTATGGTGAAAGGAACACTTAAATAATATATTATTCATTATATTCTATACTGGCAACCAGTACATTTTCAAAGCTGGCCACAATACCCAACTTATCAATTTGATCGTTTCATTATACGCTATAAATAATTGGCGACGACAAATCATTACTCTAATGGCTGAAAAATAGTATCATTATGCAACAAATTGGAACAAGTTCAGATACAGGACATTCAGATAGAGATTAACTATTTTTAATCTCATTTTTTAATAAGATATTTAGCACCACCCTAGCTCTAAAACGCTAGACACCATATTATGCAACGGAACGTTTTAGAAGAAAAAACAGCACTTCAAATTACTTCAAAATGTCAAAACATTTGTGTTTTGTGCGTTTTTTGCGTTTATTCTGTTATGGTAGCGATTCCAATTTTCCTTGTGATTATTTTCGACGAACCAGCTTGCTTATGGACTCTGATCAGAAGGAAAGATTGTGAAAAAGAAAACTTGAAATCATACATAAAAACAGTGTTAGCAGTTGTCATGAATTATGATTTTATAAAGTGCGACAAACATAAAAATGCTTTAATTGATAAATTTGATGATATCTCTTAAAATTTATTCCTATTTACTTGGTGTAATGACTCTAATAAAATAATTAAAGGGATAAGGAGTGATTTTGATGAAAATGATTTATTGCAAAAGATGTGTTATGTTTTTTATAAAAAACGTAAAAAATAAAAACAATCACTGAAGTGTTTTGTATTATTGTCTCAATATCTTTTTCAGTTCTTGGCATTTGAAATGAGCACTGATGTTCATCCGACAACGATAACAGTGCTCATTTCAAATATTCCCTTAATAAGCGAACCAGTAGGTACACTAACGTGGCCGTTGACTGGTTCAGACCACTAGATGTCGCTATGCTTTAAATAATCTAACCGTGGAAGTGACGTCTCTATCTCAGTATATTAAAAAGGTACTCTGTGGCGTCTTCACTTCGCCAGCAAGAGCCTTGCTGCACGCTGTATGTTTTATTTCAGACATAATACATGTTTTGTTGTAATGCAAAACATTCATATTAAGTATTTTGTGTTTTTCTGATGCATTTTGACATTCATATTACGTCCCTTCTAAAACACACAGTGTTTACGAAGACGTGTCTGGTATCTGCTGGTGACAAGAACCACAAACGCTATGTGAATAAAGGATTAAAGATATTGACAATAATGCTGTATTAATAGAGTCTGGCCATCGAAACGTGATATTGACCTTGAAACAGAATTATTTATATGGCAATACTCAATACTTGTCAAACCCTAGTACGTTGGTTGTCAACTCGTGTGATTTTTCGGAATAATAAACGGTTATCTTGCGTTATTATGTCGAAACCTATAAAAAGTTCAGCTAGGAAGTTAATTTATACAATGATGTGTAAATTTAAAGCAAAACAAAAAGAGTGAGCCTCTGCTTTCCGCGAGAAAGAACGATATTTCCATGAAATAATCGCTGCCACAGGTTAGTGCACTGTAATGATTTTGATATTTGTTGAATAGTTTGTATACTCCATAGTTATTTCAAGATATATTTCTTTGGACTAAACATATTATTCGTTTAATTATGCTTTTGTTGTTGGTTTCAGTTTGAAATAGTAGTTTCTCCTACATTTAGAGGTTATGTTGCGATTGTAATCGGAAAGGTATTTATTGCATGTTTTTTATTTCAGAGAGGATGAGAGATAAACTTGATGACTACAGCTTAAATGAGTTGAATGATATTAGTAATGCTGTGAAGAGTTTACAACAACCAGAGGAAAATAGTCAACTCAAAACAGAAATTCAATTTGTGCAAGAAATTTCTGCACTGACAGGTATGATATTTTAACTGTAAATTAATAATTAAAAGTGTGTTAAAGTCCAAATTTATATAGCTATAAATAAGCAAGGAGTCACATTTAGTTAAAAATAATATCTTTAGCGGAAGTGGGGCTACAAAGATGCAACTAGGATAGTGCCAGGATGAGGGAAAAGATCTTAAATAATATTATTAAGACAGTTCTTATAGAAATGTATAAATGGGTGGACACTAGGTGACACCCTACCCTCACATTGGATTCTGATCAGTTTGCCAAAACAATTTATTAACCACACCACCTGCTATTGGTCCCGGGGTCGCGGGTTAGGAATGTAACACTTTACCATATAGGGATGATTAGTTAGATCACTCATAATATAATAGTGGGTTACATAGTGATTGATGCTTCCAATAACCAGAAGCTATACTGTTATTTAAACAATATAATGTATTTTATTTCTAATTTTCAGATGTTGGTACTGCTACTATCAAAAGAATAAAAAAAGAAGGACAGTTTAATGCTGGTGTTTGGAATACTCCCGGGAAAAAGCGTCCACATAAACCAACAGTTGCCAATTTGGATAGTTTTGCCATTAACGCGGTCAGGCAGAAGATCAATCAATTCTACACAGTTAAGAAACAGGTGCCTACTTTACGTACCTTGTTGACAGATTTAAGAGAGAGCATTGGATTTACCGGATGTCGTGAAACGTTGCGAAAAATTTTATTATCCAATGGCTTCGAGTTCAAAAAAAATATAAATGAGCGTAGTATAATCATGGAGAGATATGACATTGCAGCATGGAGGCACAGATTTTTGAGAGCCATTAGTAAATACTGCCAGCAAGAAAAGCCGTTAATTTATATGGATGAAACATTATTTTCATCAAAATTATAGGCCAAAAAAATCGTGGCAAGGTCCATGTACTAGCGGTGTGGTTGAAAAAATTTCCCCAGGGAAACGGTTCATTATTGTACATGCCGGGTCCGAAAAAGGATTTGTACCCAATGCCCTCTTGGTTTTTAGCACAAAATCTCTGTCAGCTGATTATCATCATGACAATTAATCCCTAATTTAAGAGAACCAAGTGTAATAATAATGGATAACGCAAGTTATCATTCAACTCAGGTTAATAAACCACCCACAATACATCAGAGAAAGGCAGACATTCAAGATTGACTCACTACCAATGGAATCGCTTATGAAACTTACATGACAAAGGAAGGGCTGATGTGTCTGGTGGACAGATACAAGCCCAACCCAAAATATGAGGCTGACGAAATTATAAAAGAAAATGGTCATGAAGTTCTACGGTTGCCCCCATACCATTGCGACCTTAACGCCATTGAACAAATATGGAGTTTAGCTAAAATGAAAGTTGGCAGCAAAAATATGTGTCTAACCTAACTGTAAAAGAAGTAGAACAAGCGATTTCAACGGAATTTGGGACTGTAACTCCAAAGGACTGAAAAAAATGCACTGATCATGTACTGCATGTGGAACAAAAATATATAGAACGAGATAGAATCGTCACACAGGTCTCGTACAGGTGGCAGCAAGGCGCTGGTTGCACGCTGCTTCCAACCGGTCACTTTGGAAATCCATGGAGGAGGCCTATGTCCAACAGTGGACTTCTTGTGGCTGAGATGATGATGATGATGAGAATCGTCACAACATTAGAACCTTTCATTGTAAATGTAACCAGTGACAGGGACTCGAGTAGTGAGTCTGAGGAGCCAATTGAGTTTTTGGAATCTGATTTTGAGTACGATAGTTAGTTATAGGTGGAATAGTTCTAGATTAGTTCAGATAATGATAATAATGATTCTATGATAGTTGAAAGAATGTTATTTTACTCAATAAAATGGTTATTAATCATTAAATCAGTATGCTGTTTCACTTTAATACAGAATTCCTGTGGTGTAACAAATTAATAATTTCAAGTTTCTGCCATTTTTGCTTTTGTTTCATCATCAGACCATCTTACTGATATAGCTGATACCATAATGCTGCATTGACAATAAAATATTTTTGATTTTGATTTTTGTCACCTGGCTTACTTAAACACCAGGAACCGGTTCCGTGGGCGCAATGTTCGAAGAAAGTTTTCGCTACATACGCATTTTCCCAAGTAGTCGGCTACGAGCTTAGCGCTACGAAATCTTTGGTTGCGTGCGAAAGTGTTAAGTAAGTATAAGTACGCCAAATTCGAGCCTAACCGGATGTCAGGAAGTGGTTCTAGTTCTAGTACAAACGCTAATGTATTACGGCTTTACATAAAATTTTAATGCGAAAGTATTAAAACTATTTAATCCTAGTTCACGTGGGGATACCATATATTTATTTTTTAAATTTCGCGGTCAATTTTCAGTATCACGTTTGGATGGCCAGACTCTAGTAGCCCTATTGAGATCAATTTCTTACATTATCAAAGCTAGAGGTCGCGAGTTCAACTCTCGCCAGAGATAGAAACCGGCATGACGAATATGTACCCCAAACCGTGGCAAAAATATGTTATGCAAATGGTACCTAATTAAAAATATGTAATCTTGTAAAGTACTTATTTTTTACTAAAAAATAATTTAATATTGCACACTTGCTAGCTGCCTGGTGCCAACACGAGCTGTGCCTAGTCTAGTCTGAGACTGGATCAATTGGAGTAAGCCATCAAGTTTTTTTTTTTATTGCTCGGCTATAAAATAAAATCATAAACTTATCTTGACTTATCTGACCTGACTGATACAATAATATTTATATCCAAAAATTGTAAAATAAAATATGGACTTCAGGACCTTCCATACAACCTACGCGGTAAACAAGATTATGCCAGAGTATTTTTTATACATATGACTAGGTTCAGATTCTGGCCTCAGCCATTCTTTGTAGTTTGATGTTCCACAGTGTTATTGTTTATACCTAGTTTACAATAACTATACATTAGATGATGGTAGTATGATGAAATGATTTCAAGCCTTTGACAGTAGGATGTGTTCAAAAGAAATAACCATGTATAAAAAAGACTGTCGGCTAAAAAATAAGAAACAGGAAACAATCTGCTTGTGCCTTCTCATCACCTTGTCATAGTGAGAAGTCTGCGCCCCAGTAGGACGTTTATAATCTAGATTATTATTATTATCTGATTATGGCCATACAGTATAACACAGTACAGTTCAGTACAAATAAAAGCATGTCTAGATACCTGTATGTATGATTGATCATCTTCGGTACAGTATCTTACATGTGCATGTTTTTACACCTTCGTGAAGAGTAACCATACTTACATTTCATGTAGAATGTCTACTGAGAAAACAGTTGATTTAAAAAAGAAATACGTACATGTAAAATTATAGTTTAAAAACAATTTACAGAACAAGTACCTACCCACAGGGTAGCATGATAGCATGCCGCTGTGGTCTTATACACAGACCTTCCCCCCCCCCCCCTTTCTTAGCTACTAGGGAAGGTTGGGTTAGAAATCCTTTGGGACATGTACCGTATCCTAATAAATCATGTTTAAATTTTTTATTTTTATATTATTTATTTTAGATTTTATTTAATTTGTAATTTATTTTGGAATTTATTAAATTATTCGAGTTTGTATGGGGAGTTTGTTTGATTTAATCGCTTAAAACTAATACTTAAAATTAACTGAAGCTAATTCAAGATTTATTGAAGATTGATGATTGAAGATTTGGCCAGTGATTCGTCTAGTATTGATAACCCTTCATTGTGATCCGTAAATAACCTCGGTCCTTTTAGTGCGTAAAAATGATACCTATTTAGCTATAGATGATTACCTTAAATCCTAGATTTAACCTATGACCTACTTATTTATATAATACCCAAATATTGCTAACGCTTGCGAACGTGGAATAGATTCAAATAACACCAGTCGATTGGTATTTAGAGGTTGATTTATAAAGATTATAGAAATAGGCTGATCAGATGTTTGATATCATAATGATGAATTCTGGTGATTTGTGGTAAAGGAAGTGCCCACTCCCCGCACCTTCCAGTGAGACCGTCACATTACTTCGTCTCTCCTCCACTTTTATTATTATTTAAAGAGAGAGAGATTTGGGTTCTGCCATATTTATGAAACAGTTTTATAACCCAGTATTGTTACAAATTTTTAGAATAATATTATTTCATAGAAATGCATAAAGTAAAAGTATTTTTTTCAGATATTTCATTCATGACTATTTTAAATAGGATAAAGTAATTTAGCTTCTCTCTCTGTAGTTAGCAAATATTACCAGCACTTCATGAAGGGAGTCTATTGAGAAGAAATGCCGCAAGAAACTCAATAGATTTGACTTATCAATCTAAAACAAGTATAATAATAATCTTTGTTCTTATAGTAAATTTAAATTATAATATCTAGTTCTTGGTTTATATTTACAAAACCGTGCTTCTAATGAAAGTAAAAAGGTGGATTCAGTAGATTATGTAATTCTATTCCAATTATTCGATTGCTAGATGCAGATTTTAGCTAGAAGCATACATATACATACAAAGGTAAATATTTATGATGAGAGTAGTTTAATGTCGAGCCTATGCCCTATGCCTACACTTAGAGAAGGTTCCTATTTCCCTAAATTCAGCTAAGGTGTTAACAAATCTAGAGGTCTGGCCTCATATTTACATTTAATATGTGTGTGTAATGTTGTTTATCCCTGGTGTAAGGAATAAACCCCTAACTCTAACCCATCCTCGGTGTAAAGAATGGATTACTAATCTGTTCTAAAACCCTATAAGATGCGAGGTTCGGGAATACCTCTAAAGACCTATCCCCAATCCCGGTGTTACGTCTGGGTTGGGACCCCACACAACCGAGAGGGTTGGAAGAGGAGAAGGGCCCCTGGATACCCCTACACAAACGAGTGAATATATACGTATATACATCAGAACGGTCCACAGCAAGCTGGACCACATGAGAACCTTACTGTCTAGACATCCTCATGGTGGACCAACATTCCCGTGTGTGGCATAAACACAGGAAATTAGGCATGATAATTGTTAAAGTTATCATGAATGAAATCCCATGCCCAAAAGAGGCCACATTTGGGGTATCCAACCGTTTGGATTCTAAATCCAGAGGACTTTGTTGTCACCATGTTAGGTATCCGTCCCAAGGATCGCTCCGGATGAGCCATGAATATACACCAAAGCAACAGCAAGATGCAAGTTTAATTTTGCTAAGACATTTACTTTAACACTAATTGAAGTTAAATTCAAACAAGTGAAATAAACAGTCTGAAACAAACACAATGCACATATCGATACCTCCTACGTATACTGGTATAAGTGCAAAATTGAGATTTTACAGGAGAGCTGTGCAAAGGTTCCTTAACCCATAACTTTATTGTCTGTAAAGATAATTTTACAAAATTTTGGATTTGTAGTAAGATAAATACTATACTTTAATCTACATTAATGGGATTTTGAAATTAATGGTAGTTTCTGAGAAAATGGCAGATACACTTGTTTATTCATATGTGACATGTTGTAATTGTGTGGTATACTAAGCTAACTACCACTTGCCCCGGTATACGGCGTAACTAATTTATTATTGAATTTGAATATATTGCTGTTTTGTATATAGATAATTACGTGACCTGGTCATACGAATTGAAAACAAAAAGGAAGTACATACTCTTTTGCCCGTATTTTTAACTTGTACCATTATACGCTTGAATTGATATCAGCAGTATCCACTTGATTATGTTTTAAGTTTGCTGAGAAAAAACGCTAAAAACGAAGTAAAAAAAAATTGCTTTTATTAGGCGAGAACATTTTACTCGGTTTTATAATAATCACAGACTTTGATTTGCTTAAGTATTGAAGTCAAAAAATATTGAACCATGGCATTTCAAAACAACTTTGTTACATAAAAAGCGAAATGTTATTAAATATCAACAAATCCGTGATATTTTTTTTTATTGATTACCTACCTAATTTTGGTATCTACCAACTATTAAAAAATCTAGGAATGTGTCGCCACCGTGTTATCTATAAAGACTCCATCTTTGATCACAAAAGTTTACTTTTTAACATTGGCTCGTAATTTACTTAAATCAGTTTATATTATTGATACAGAAAACAAAACTGAGATCACTTTGACCTAATTTTTAACAAAAATTTAACTTTAACACGATATAGCTTACATTTAAAACTGTCCCTTATTTATAAATTAAAAATAAACTTTAACAGGATAATTTATCATCCCATAAAGTAAACACAAGTAATGCTATGAAAAATAAAGTTCTGTTTCGAAAATATTCTACAGTTTTTTAATTTTCTTAAAATGTCAGTCTTAATCAGTTGTTTTTTTTAATTTTAATGAACACCCATTTCAAAGACATCTTACATATACGCAAAATTAGCACATTTTCCTTAGCTAATCATTTTATGACACTAATTTGTTGAAGACGTCATGGTGTTGAGCAGGAATAGTAGGTACCAGTCTGACAAAGATAATTAAGATCTTTACTTTTTTGCTTGTCTATAGGTTATGGTGCGTACAAAGCTCGAATGAATCGGCATGTACTTGAGAAAATTCTATTGTAGGTGACAGCACCGGATTAAAATTTTCTAATTCTGGTGACTTTTCTTTTTGCAAATCTTATTTACGCGAGGACTAACCGATCTTGTGCTTGGCTTGCTTGATTTTGGTTCATGCACATCTACGGTGACAGAAATTTATTGATACTCTGCAGAATTAGATGAAGCACAGCTTTGCTGCTGTGAAGTGATACTGTTTGTGAAAACTCTTCTGATATCATAGAATTAAATATTTTTTTTCCAAAAACTCTATTTTATCCCGTAAAGATTCGGCTTCTGGCGGTAGCGACGACGCTAGATTTATTTTTTAATTTATTTTCTTTCTTTCTTTAAACCTGTATTACTGGTCCAGCTGACAAAAAAGTTTGAAACCAGTTTTAAATAAGAAATTTCCAAATCCCAAGATATTTATTTATTTATTTATTATTATTTATTTTAATATGGTTCTAATAGTAGGTTAGTAGGTCAGCTCCCTCTCGTCTGCTTCATTTTGCACTGATTTTACTTACTTTACAATCATTTAGTTATCAAATACAATAAGAAACGTAAAGTTACAGAACGTAAGAAACATAAATAAACGCACGCATCGATGGCGAGCATGCATACTGAGGCAACTGCCAGCTACACCACACTCGCACCGCTCCTCCGCAATATCTGTGCCGCGTATAGTGGTACAAGCGACTTGGCTCAGTATACATCGTACCGATTGACAAAAAAAAAGTGTCAGATGCATTCATATAAAAAAACGAAAATCTCAAAATTGACACTTCAATAATACGTATACGTAGGAGGTACCGATATATTTGAACAAATAATACAGTTAGGAAAGATCTCACCAATACCGAAGCGCAGTTTCGTCTGATTCGAGTGTGAAAATAATAATGATACTTCAATATGGTATATAACGTAACACACGTCCTCACGGCGTGAATGCCAAATAATGAATAATTAATACCAGCTGTACGTCAGCCGCACGTCTGCTCAGTACGAAAGCAAAATAATAACTGACCAGCCGCACGTCTGCTCCGTACGAAACCAGAATAATAACCGACCCTAATTCACGCTTCTGTGGTCTATTTATAACCTTTGCCTTCGTGCGTCCCAGAATGAGCGGTTCTCTTACATCGCGGTCTTCAACGACAAACGCAGCGGTTCTCGGTCATCGCTTACTTTAACGACAGGCGGTTCTCGGTCATCGCGTACTTCAGCGACAAACGCAGCGGTTCTCGGTCATCGCTTACTTTAGCGACAGGCGGTTCTCGTACATCGCGTACTTTAACGACAGGCGGTTCTCGGTCATCGCGTACTTCAACGACAAACGCAGCGGTTCTCGGTCATCGCTTACTTTAGCGACAGGCGGTTCTCGTACATCGCGTACTTTAACGACAGGCGGTTCTCGGTCATCGCTTACTTTAGCGACAGGCGGTTCTCGGTCATCGCTTACTTTAGCGACAGGCGGTTCTCGTACATCGCTTACTTTAACGACACAGGCGCCAGCAAGTCTGACTCCTTATATGGTCATAGCTTTTGGTTTGTTTACCTCTTTAAATGGTCATATTTTCAGACATTGGTTCATACTGAATTAAGCACGTTGGACTAATTACCCCTTGCCTCGTTGACTGTCCCTTAAAAGACAAATCAACAACAACAACAACAACAACAAATACTCTTTATTGATTCACAAAAGTAGACAAAATAAAAGAACACACACAGGGAAATTTTACATGGGATTCAACAGGCGGTCTTATCGCTAAGCAGCGATCTCTTCCAGACAACCTTTGGAAAGAGATACGGTGAGATATAGTCAGAGTACAACGGGCAGTGCAAATAAAAAAAAAGAATCAAACACACTCACAATAAGCATACATAAGAGTTTACATAGATAATAATAAATAAATAATAAACATACATATAAATATACATAAAAATATAAATTTACATGGAATACGTAAATGTACAGCGCACAATCGCTCGTAAATCGTTATAGTAATAAATAATATTTATTATATATTATTGCAAAGTATCTAAAGGTATTTTTTTTGTACGTAGGTATTTATTGTGAGAATAACTTTTACATTTATCATAGATTTCCTTACAAGGATGACTCTAAGTAAAACTGCGGGCGCATATATTGTGACGGGCCGTATCTTAAATGATAATTTCATTAATTGATTATTATTTCAGTATAAAATATATTTGTGAACGTGACGGGCTGCTGAACCCAAAGCCAGACCATTACAGACTGAATACTGAATGTCAAGATCACTCAGACTGAGACCCAACTTATATTTCAGATAAAATTAATAGATCATATTTTAAGGGTTTGCCTGCACTTACTACTCAGTTAATGACAGCAAATTTTGATCTTAGAGCTATGCTCGTGAAAAAGAGATCCGATCTCTAATGTATAATTTCCAGACTGTGGAGTGATTGTTAAGGTAAAAAATTGTAGCAGGCTCCATGTCCTGATGGACCAAAGGTTCTCGTAAATAAATTCAGAGACCACGAACGAACGAGTGATTAAGGACCACGGACTGGTCCGACACATGTCGGGCATTTCCCGACGCAAAAATACGTGAGTGATCCGTTTTATTAATATATAAATTCAGAGAGATGAATTAGAAATAGATAATTTAGCATTTTGCGTGTAAACACAAATAAAAGTGGGTAACCACTTTTAAAGGGATGGCACATGCCGAGTCAGCCGATGACTTTATCCAAAACTTTGAACACCTCCGCGGTAGTTTGGATCATTAGATTATCATTATGAGTTAACATCATTCATGAAACCCATTTTTTATCAGACAAGAAAACAAGCAAGCATCAGTCTCTCTCTCTGTCCAAGATACCTCCGCGGTAGCTTAGATCGGCCAGATCCACTCTGGGAGTGAGATGGCGCTTAAAATAGCCGAATCGATCTCTGCCTTTGTCCTTGCTTTGCCCGAGCCTTTTATGGTGCCTGGGCAGTACGATCTTAGTCATATATTATAAAACAGCTGTTTTCGCCTAAGCCTCCTCCGTGGTAGCTCAGGTCTATGAGACCCACAGTGGTGATAATACAGACCATAACAATTGCATGACCACAATGTAACCGATGTAATAATAGATTAGTATATAGAATATATTTAATATTAAGTTTAAAAGTATACATGTATTAGACTGCTAATTTTAGATACACAACAAATCCTAAGTAGGGCCTTTTTTTTACATTCTTTTGGTTTACATGTGCGCACAAGTGCCGTCTATTACTTAGAAACTTAAGAATTCACAGGCAATAAATTCAGATAGTTTATGACCTTTTTTTTTCACTCTCGCACAAGGGCAGCGTTCAGACACATTTCAAGTGGTCATCAGAGTTTGTTAGGGTTCCTTAATGTCAACAGTAAAACGCGGCGTTATTCGGTATGTGTATGTTTGTCTGTATATGACGTTACATTTTTGATGATCATTTTTGTATTTTGTAACATCGAAATTGGTTTGCTTTCAATAGGGAATATAATATATAAACGGTGTTTCATTTTTTAATTCCGTTTTACCGTTTATAACTTATGTATATTACTTTTGGTTTTTGCTCTATAATTTAGATTGTATCAGATTTAAGGATTACAGATAAAGTGACCTTGGCGTATAAATGTGTTATCTGCTAGCTTACTTTTAGACAGGACGAGGAGTATTTTTAGGTCGAGTAATCATTAACTATTAGTAAATAAACTTACAAAAATTGTAAATGTATTCCTATATAATAATAATGTTAATTCCCAATTCTTCTCGTCGGTGTCGTAAAAGGCGACTAAGAGACTTATGACCACGTACACATCGGTCCCACCGGTGTCGGGCAGCAGCGATACCGGTGTGAATATACTGCGATTGCCAACCCGCCTGCTCAGCGTGGCAATTAGAGCAAACCCTGACCAATGGCAAGTCAACACAAACCATGGCCCCCAGTTCCCGGCCGCCCTGCTATTCCTGATCAAGGCGGCGGTCACGGTAACGGCAGGGCAGGGCAGGGGGTGCGAAGAATCCCCGGGTTACGGAATGCCGCCGAAAACAATTGACCTTGGCAACGTACAACGGACGCACGTTACGGCTCGACGAGCATCTGGCACAACTCGAAGTCGAACTCGAGAAAATAAGGTGGCACGTTCTTGGGTTAAGCGAAGTCCGAAGAGAGGGGGAGGACACGGTAACTCTTGAATCAGGCCACCTTTTATATTATCGAGAGGGAGACCAGCTGTCCCAGGGCGGCGTAGGGTTCCTGGTGAATAAAGCTCTCTGCGACAACGTTGTAGAAGTGTCGAGTGTGTCGAACAGGGTTGCGTACCTCGTAATTAAGCTAACCGAGAGGTATAACCTCAAGGTTGTGCAGGTTTACGCACCGACCTCGGCGCACTCTGATGATGAGGTGGAAGATATGTTCGATGACATATCGAAGGCCCTACACTTCACCACCAAGGCCCACTACAACGTTGTCATGGGAGACTTCAACGCCAAAGTGGGAGTACAGAGTTGCGGCGAATCGGTAGTAGGATCCCATGGCTATGGTAGCAGGAATCATAGGGGGCAAATGCTTGTCAAGTTCCTCGAAAAGGAGGGGCTATTCTTGATGAATTCATTTTTCAAGAAACAGCTCCAAAGGAAGTGGACATGGCGGAGCCCCGACACTATGACTAAAAACGAGATCGATTTCATCATAACGGACAAGAAGCGCATATTCAGGGACGTCTCAGTGATCAATAGGTTTAATACCGGAAGCGATCATCGACTCGTGCGAGGCTCTCTGAATATCGATTTTAAGCTTGAACGTGTTCGTTTGATGAAATCCAGGCTCCGACCCACTCTGCTCCAAACTATAGTCGGATCTGAAAAGTTCCAGTCTAATCTGGAGAACCGATTTGCTGCCTTGGAAACCACAAATAGCGTTGACATTGACCGGGCCCTCGAGAATGTAGTCGGAATCCTCAGGGAGGAAGGTGTGAGATTTTGCGAATTGCGGCGTAAAGGCAGAAAGTCGAAGCTTTCGGAAGAAACACTTAGACTCATGGAAGAACGACGTGAACAGCCACCAGCTACTTCGTCAGAACGACACGCTCTAAACAGGAGAATTGGCAAATTCGTACGATACGATCTCCGATGCTCCAACACCCGTTCAATAGAACGAGCAATCGAGCAAAATCGGGGATCAAAGGTTTTTGTCAAGTCTCTTGGGAGGAGTCATCTGACGAAGCTGACCACTACGGATGGAGTAGCTGTTTCTTCCAGGTCTGGGATTCTTTCGGAAGTTGAAAACTTCTACAGCCAGTTGTACGCTACGCATGCATCTCAACCTGATCCCGAAAATGAGGAGTCCAGAGCTGCATTAACACGCCACTTTACGGAAGACTTGCCAGAAATCAGCCTGGACGAAATCGCGATGGCTCTCAGACAGCTTAAAAATGGAAAAGCCCCTGGAGAAGACGGTATTACGACTGAGCTCCTGAAATCTGGTGGTAAACCTATAATGAAGGAGCTCCAGGACATTTTTAATACTGTTCTTTTTTGATGGGAGAACTCCAGAGGCGTGGAGTAAGAGTGTTGTCGTGCTGTTTTTCAAAAAGGGTGATAAAACTCTTTTGAAGAACTACCGACCCATTTCACTCTTAAGCCACGTCTATAAGCTGTTTTCGAGAATCATCACGAACCGTCTTGCGCGAAGGCTCGACGAGTTCCAGCCTCCCGAACAGGCCGGGTTTCGATCGGGATACGGCACCATAGACCACATCCATACAGTGCGGCAGATTATACAGAAGACCGAAGAGTATAATCAGCCCTTGTGTTTAGCGTTTGTGGACTATGAGAAGGCCTTTGAATCGATCGAGATCTGGTCTGTTCTGGAATCTTTGCAGCGATGCCAAGTCGATTGGCGATACATCCAAGTGATGAGAGGTCTGTACAACGCCGCTACTATGGCCGTCCAAGTCCAGAATCGGCAGTCTGAACCTATCCTCTTGCATCGTGGTGTGAGACAAGGGGACGTTATATCCCCCAAATTGTTCACAAATGCATTGGAGGATATGTTCAAGACGCTGGACTGGAAGGGGCGGGGCATTAACATAAATGGCGAGTACCTCTCACACTTGCGATTTGCAGATGATATCGTCATCGTGGCGGAAACGCTGCAAGATTTGCAACATATGTTGAATGGCCTAGCTGATTCTTCTCAACGCATTGGTCTTCGGATGAACCTGGATAAAACCAAGGTTATGTTCAATGAACATGTAAGTCCGGAACCAATTGCAGTTCAGGGCAATATTCTCGAGGTTGTTAAGGAGTATGTTTACCTCGGGCAAACTATGCAATTGGGTAAAAACAACTTCGAGAAAGAGGCCAACAGAAGAATACAGTTGGGATAGGCAGCGTATGGGAAACTGCGTCGAGTCTTCACATCGCCAATTCCACAGAGTCTAAAGACGAAAGTCTTCAATCAGTGCGTCCTGCCCGTCATGACATACGGTGCCGAAACGTGGACACTCACTGTAGGGCTGGTCCACAAATTTAAAGTTGCTCAACGTGCTTTGGAAAGGGCTATGCTCGGAGTTTCTCTAAAAGATCGAATTAGAAACGAAGTGATCCGACAGAGAACCAAAGTTATCGACATAGCCCACCGCATTAGCACGCTGAAGTGGCAGTGGGCCGGCCATATAACCCGAAGAACCGATAACCGTTGGGGTAGACGAGTTCTTGAGTGGAGACCAGGGATCGGCAAACGTAGCTTGGGACGTCCTCAGACTCGGTGGAGCGATGATCTTCGCAAGGCGGCTGGCAAGAGCTGGATGAGAGTGGCCGAGGATCGTGCTCAGTGGCGTGCCATGGGAGAGGCCTATGTCCAGCAGTGGACGAATATAGGCTGATGATGATGATGATGATGATAATGTTAATGGTAGTTAAGCTATACATAGTAGTAATAATTGGGTAGCAAATATAAAATTTTAGTTACAGGAATAGAGAAAGTTTTGAGTAACCACGGAACTTCAGGGTGTGCTTCGTTTCGCGCTTGGCACAATTTTTAACAAACTGTTCAGTAAGCATCGATGGTGTTTAGAATCAAGGGTGGGGGTGTTTTGGCGTCAGTATAAAAGCTAATGAACAAAGGAAAACAGGGTCTTAGAGGGTCTTAGAATTTGTCTTGGAATCGGTCTTAGAAGCTGCCTTAGAATCTGTCTCAGAACACACGATCGTTATACAGATATTTTTCCAAAGATTTAGTTTCGCGACGTGAACGTATTTTATTTTAATTTTTTAAGTCAGTGTTAATTAGTGTAAAATATTTAGTGTTTGCGTACTAGTGGACTATATGAACTTTATGAACTTAATTAGTGTTGGTGTTACGGACTCAATTTTCATTTGGATTACCGCATGATCGGCAGCATGTTATTGGACGAAGCTAAGTGATAGCATAGTTTTTATTTTATTATTATTTGTAATTGACGTGTTATTTTTTTTTAAGGTCTCCATTTAAGAGATCGATCGCAATATTTGTTTTGTGTGTTAAAATAATTGACATTTACGTAAACAAAATTATCTGTTCTATTTGACCTGTCTGCGTTTTGAAGTTCTTCATTATCATTATTTTTTATATTTTAATTGATCACAATAATCTTTTTATGTGTTTAATGTTTAAAAGCTAAACAAATCAAAAGCAAACTATACCGAAACGAAGTGAATTATTATAATACGTAATTGAATTACTCAAACGAAAATTGAAATTAATAGTCTCTTATTTGTCGTTTAGAAGTTTTGATTGTCCGGCGTGTTTCAACTGTGACCAGAGCGGCGATTTTTTTTCGGTATTAGATAGATAAAGTATGAATGTGTTTCTGCTTATCAAATTCCTATTTTTTTTTAATCTTATCTTTTATCCGAGTCGCCTACGTCCAAGTTTAAAGTCAGGTCTATTTGAATTCGGACGGGCCCCGGGGCCTTCGACCGGTCAATAGTACGTACGACTTTTTATGTTGTTGACGGACGATTCAGTAAAGCCGTGCGTGCTCTATTCCTTGACATCGTGCCTACAGGTCGAATACCTGGGGTTGCAATCTCAAGGAATGAACCTAACGACGTATGCGGGAAAGCGGTACCCTCGATAGGGGAGCACTTAAGTTCCCCACCACCACATAATGACTGGATTTTGTTTCAGATTGTTTGGAATGAGAGTGATGGTTTGAATCGAATTAATTCTATATTTTGTAGGATTATTTTGTTTTTCTGGCCAGACCCCATCCAAAGGCAAACTTCAGTTTGTGTTTAATTTATACTCAATACTCAATACTCAATACTCAATATTTTATTGCTTTTCCACAATGTGTATGTTACAGGTGTTAACTTAAGCTATGTGTTCATCGTGGACCCTGTCGGGCACAGCAACTTTTGACGAGAGGGCAACTTATTACTAAATTATTGCACATGACTATAATAATTATATTTATACATTTCTGAATTGCACAAACTATTACTAAATTCTAGGGTTACCATTTACTTTTAAATAATACAGAAAAAAAGGTAACAGTTATAATGACATATATTATATTACATTTTATATTTTAACATTACAATTTATCATCTAGGTATTCATTTATCGAATAGTAGCATTTTTCTATCATTAGTTGTTTAAGTTTATTTATAAATATTTTTTCATTAGTTTCATTCTGTATTGTGGTTGGCAATTTGTTATAAATTTTTATTGACATGACATAAGTGCTGTCGGAATGAATTTTTAATTTTGATACAGGTAAAATTAATCTATTTTTGTGTCTTAGGGAATGTAGTAAAGGTAGGTCTTGTCGTTTTTTAAAGAAGTTAGGATATTTACGTACGAATTTACATATTTCAGTTAAATATAAGCATGGCAGGGTAAGTATTTTATGGTGTTTAAAATGAGGTTTGCAGCTGTCTCTGTTTTCTATATTTACAAGGATACGTATAAGCTTTTTTTGGACAATAAAAAGAGTTTGCGCGTCTGTGCTATTTCCCCACAGAATAACACCGTAGTTAAGCCAGGCATGCGCGTACGCGTAGTAGGCACCGAGTGCAGTATGTAAATCAGTGGTTTTTTTAATTTCATATAGGGCATAAACAAACTTCGATAATTTAGATTTAATCTTCTTTACGTGTGGTTTCCAGTTAACGTGCATATCTATGACTAGTCCGAGCAGTGAGAAATTTTGCACGATTTCTAATGTTATATTGTTGTAGCTGAAATTTATATTTAATGGAGTTTTTTGGTATGGATGGAAGGAAATTATTTTTGTTTTGGCGTAATTTAACTCTAAATTATGATCTGACAGCCAGTTTGAAGTAGTATCTAACATTAGTTTTAGTTTTTGATTTATAACATTATTATTGTTGTTTTGACATGTTGTGATGAGAGATATATCGTCTGCAAACAATACACAGGGTTCTTGCATTTCCTTTGGAAGATCATTTTTATATATGATGAACAAGAGGCATCCGATCACACTGCCTTGAGGAATGGAAGAATAAACCTGTTTACACTCAGACCGGATTTTTGAAATTTCGCCTGTGTTAGTGTCAAAAAACTCTACTTCTGTAAATTGTTGTCTCTCTTTAAGGTAGGATTTGAACCACTTATGAGCGGATCCACGTATGCCTATTCCATAGAGCTTGTTAAGCAGTACGTCATATTGAACTTTGTCATAAGCTTTCGACATATCTAACAGTATTCCTATCGCATATTTTTTTTTATTTATTGTATCTAATATTTCTTGTATGTACTTGAACACAGCTAGGGTGGTTGATTTGTTTTTACGAAAGCCATTTTGACATTCATCAAATATATTGTATTTCTCGCAGAAGGCGTATACGCGGTCACACATTGCTCTTTCAAAGAGCTTGGAAGCTGTAGGCAGAAGAGCAATTGGCCGGTAGTTGCTTAAGTCTGTAGTACTATTTTTCTTATGTATCGGCTTAATTATAGATTTTTTAAGAAGATTTGGAAACTCTCCTTCAGCAAAGGATTGATTGATTAGGTCACAAAAAGGTACAGCAAGTTGGTCTGCGCAGTGTCTAATCACGGACGGTGGGAGTTCATCGATTCCGTGACTATTTTTGTTTTTTAGCTTCCGGATGTACATATGGACCTCCTGAGGCTGCGTCGGGCGGAGGAACATGGAGTTTTCAGCAGGGTGTAGCACAGGCCGGCCACGCGCTCGGGGTGGGGCTGAATCATTGCAATTTTTCACTTTTGTTTCGCCTACGGACGCAAAAAAGTTGTTGAATTCGTTAGATATCATTTTAGGATCTGTGGTTAAGGTGTTATTTATTTGTATTTTTAAATTGTTTTTCCCATTTTTAGGCTTTTTATTTGTGCGGTCGTTTATGATGCTCCACATTGTTTTGATTTTGTTACTCGATTTTTGCATTTTGTTAATGTACTGTAATTTTTTTGCCGTGTTAATGACTTTTTTTAATATTTTTTCATATTTTTTGTAATATTGTTTTAGTGTATCATTGTTTGTTTTAGTTGTAAGTATTTTTAATAGTCTTTTATTTTTGCAGGATATTTTTACACCAACAGTTAACCAATACTTTTTGTATGATGATTTTAACTTTACTCTTTGTTTTGGTATACATTGATTAAGAATATTTATTAGTAGATCATGAAAAGCTTTATAATTTTCATTTATATTTTTGTGGGAATTTATAATGTTATTCCAATTTACTTTGTTTAATTGTGACCTAAAGTTTTCGATGTTAATGTGGTTAAAGAATCTTTTTTCCGTGTACCAAATACATGGTTTTTTACATTTATTTGGCATTTTTAATTGAATGGTAGTTCCAATATGATCTGAAAAGCCAAAATTTTCTGTTGTGGTAAAAATATTTTGATCACTGAAGTTTGTAAATATAAGGTCTAGACATGTGGAGACAGTTGCTGTAATATGAGTTGGATTCTTAATGTGTTGAGTATAGTTATGTTCTAATTTTACACTTTGTAAAGGTTAAATTTCAAACACTTGCTGAATACGCCAACTGATTTTTGACTGTACCAGGCCGAGCGGTAGGGGAGTTGTTAGGGATCTCAGATCTTACTCTTAAACTGTATGTTTCACTGCACTAATATTATTATGTTCAACTGACTAATTTAATTTTAAGAATTTAATTAACTTAAACCAAATTCTTATTTAACGGTTTAAATAAAAATTACACAACGTAGAAAGGGTCCTTCCATTTAAATAGACGATCACACATTTTTATGGCCAAGTATTTAAATTCAGGTATTTATAGTTACGTATATATTTCATACATTCAAGTATTTATTTTAATAGGTTAAATGTATAATAAGTTACAACAACTGTTACTGTGCCTACTATCCAACACAGTTTATTTAAACACATATACATCTGTGTGTGCCACTCATGGTAGCTTGGGTTGGTCAACTGCGCTCTAAGAGAGAGACAGAATTAAGAAAAAGATGCACATAGTCACACGTCTCTCCTTATGTGGTATAATGCTGAAAGATCTTGTGAGATCTTAAAAAACCCATTGACATAAGTGTCAGGATTTTTCAATATGCAAAAAGTGTATTAAATATGAAAATATTGGTTCCGTACCATGTACATGTTAGACAAAAATTATAAGAATACTTATATGCAAGTTAAAAAGTAGGTTCAGTTTTTTTTTTATAGACCTCTATTTAGAAACTCACACACAGTCTTTATTACTATAATAGCCTCCGCGGCTTATCAGCTTGTCACCTGAACTCGAGGATGATTTAGAAAGATGCAATAAACATATCCAGCAGTGGGGATCCTTTTATCCTTTTATATATATTTAGATCAGAATTGTAATTCTAATTTATACCACAGAGTAATGATGTATGTATGTATGTATGTAAATTCTTTATTGTACAAAATCTAATCTAATGTAATCTTAATTACGTTTTCCTTTTTCTTTCTTTTTTACATGTACAGACATAAACAAATCTGTAAATCATTTGATGATGATGACTTTAATTATTAAGTATAATTTTTAGTGGCAGAATAGGATCATGTTAGTTAAGCCAATTTGTCAATAAAAATTAATTTTATTAAAAAATTGGTCAAAAGCCATTGACTAAAGACAAATCTTTCTTTATTTTATTTTTTATTATTTTGAATTTTGCTTTTAGCTCAGCTTGGTAAAATACGTGGGGCATACTGAAAGTTGCTGGAACTAGCCATTTGTAATAAAAAAAATAAAAAAATAATTATGGTTTTTGAAAATGGAATTCTCTGGGAGTAGAATACATTTTAGTTTGTGTGGTTGTCATTTGTTTTTTTAATGTGGTAACGTTTTGAAAATTGTGTGTCGACATTACTATTTAACTGGAGAAAATATTCGCGCCATGATTTTCTATGATTTTCGCTGCGGCCTAAGTGAACACAACAGTTGCAAGAGACTTCAATTGGCATTTAGTGATGAAGCTACATCTCGTAGCTCTGTGTGTTCTTGGTTTGGTGAATTTAGACGTGGACGTGGTCATCTCTGTTGTCGCGTTTGGGTGCCTCGTGGACCGTAAAAGAAACAAAAGTTGTCACGACAAGCGTTTATTGCACCCAACCGACGAGCACGAGATTTATAGGGTCGTGGATATAGCGATTGCAGTTGGTTCTGGTATGTAGGCCGGAACTTCCCTCGGGCAGAAGGTCTTGCAGTACGGCGAAGGGCTCGCAGGGGACTGCAAGTGGCGTGAGCTGGAGCGATCGAAGAGGGGCCGCTCTCTACGCCAAGAGAAGACGCCAAGCAGGGGAAGACAGGCAGAAGGGTGCTGGTTGAAGCGTGCGTGCAAGGCCGAGCAGGAAGGGTTTCAACCCGTAGGTAGCCGCCCAAGTCTCGGGCGACGATAAATTAACACAATTAGTAAAGAAATAGGAGAATCACACGTAACTAATTAGAGATCTAGTCCTTGGTGAATTCGTGGTGTGGTAAAGGCCGAAATGCCTGTGCAACCGAATTTTATAAGCTCGAGGAACCATCATCTTACGGTACTTCCATAGACAATGGACAGGAGCTGTAGACGAATTAATCTATGGTGCCTCAAGTCAACCATAGACGACTGAAATAGTTAATAAATAGAAGTTATTTTATAAAAAGAAATACAAGCATTACGTTGTTCTCAATTAATATATATGTATTTATTAATTTTAGAACAATTATTTATAATTTTTCGTAAAACATAGGCAACTCAATAGTACTCGCGAATAGCGCCATCTAGCGGATCACTCGCAAACTACTGATTAAACTATTGAACGTTAAAGCATAATAAACACACCGTTACATTACCCCCTCTTCTCCAGAAAGGATTTTTCTTTTAGAAGGAAAATCCGCCTAAGAAAAACTTAATGCTTACACATTCGTTACAATCATACCTCACGCAACATACCTTCTCTCCAATCATACTAGCCTCAATATTTTAAAGTAACATTAAGGCAAACTATCGAAATGAGTCAACTACATGAAGAACATGTTGACTCTCACATTAAGAAAGTGGCAAGTTCTAACTGGATTAGAAAAATTGTTTAACTTAAACCGCCGTATCTAAGTCATAGGATTGCTATCCGTCCTATTAAAGTTTCCAGCATTACATACATAAGGGCTTATTTAACGAGTTTACACCGCTCGGGGTACGTAATACCAGACTATGGTTAAAAGGGCTTATTTAACAAGTAACCACCCGCTTGAGCAAAAGGCTTTTAGTTTTAACTAGATATGGTAGGTACACTGGGAGAAAAAAGGGGCCATTTATCGGCTCTGCAGAGCCGTGTAAACCCGGTACTGCAGTTGCAACCGTGTCAACACGGCAACGGTAACCGTGTATCGCTGACACGGCTACGATGTACACATGGTTAAATTTACACACGGTACTGCGGCCAGCCATGATCTGACACGGCTAGATTTGCACACGGTACTGCAGTTGCAACCGTGTCCATTTATCAACACGGTTAAGATCAGACACGGCTGGATTTACACACGGTACTGCAGTTGCAACCGTGTCTAAATGTCAACACGGCTATGATCAGACACGGCTAGACTTACACACGGTACTGCAGTTGCAACCGTGTCAATATTTTAACACGGTTATGATCAGACACGGCTAGAATTGCACACGGTACTGCAGTTGCAGCCGTGTCAAGAGTGACACGGTTACGACCAACCGTTTTGAATAACCGTGTAAAACGGCTGTCTAAGCCATGTGTACACGGTTGCCCAAGCCGTCTTCCTACGCTATGGCATGGTTGATCGAGCCATGTGACATGGCTACCTGAACCACGTGAACACGGCTGACCCAGCCGTCTTCCTACATCTCTACGTGGCTGGCGGAGCCGTGTGACGCGGCCTGAAGAATCCGTGTAAAACGGTTGCCACAGCCACGTCAACACGGCTGACCTAACCGTCTTCCTACATTCCTACGCGGCTAGCGGAGCCGTGTGACGCGGTCCGCAATACCCGTGCAAAACGTTTGCCTCAGCCACGTCAACACGGCTCACCCAGCCGTCTTCCTACAACCCTACGTGGCTGGCGGAGCCGTGTGACGCGGTCTGAAGTACCCGTGTGAAACGGCTACCTCAGCCACGTCAACGCGGCTGACCCAGCCGTCTTCCTACATCCCTACGCGGCTGGCGGGGCCGTGTGACGCGGTCTGAAGTACCCGCGTAAAACGGTTGCCTCAGCCACGTCAACACGGTTGACCCAGCCGTCTTTCTACATCCCTGCGTGGCTGGCGGAGCCATGTGACGCGGTCTGAAGTACCCGTGTAAAACGGTTGCCTCAGCCACGTCAACACGGCTGACCCAGCCGTCTTCCTACATCCCTACGCGGCTGGCGGAACCGTGTGACGCGGTTGCGGTAGCCACTTTACGCGGTCGTTTCAGACCGCGTCACACGGCTCCACCAGCTGCGTAGGGATGCAGGAACACGGCTATGCTAGCCGTCTCCCGCCCCTACCGAGCTGTGCGGAACCGTGTGACACGGTTTGAAGTGACCGTGTAAAACGGTTGCCTCAGCCACGTCAACACGGCTGTCGCAGCCGTCTCCCTAAATTCCACGTGGCAGGCGGAGCCGCGTAAGCGGTTGCGGCAACCATTTTACACGGTCGTTTCAGATCGCGTCACACGGCTGCGTTAGCTGCGTAGGGATATAGGAACACGGCTTTACCAACCGTCTCCCATCCCTACGCAGCCGTGTGGAGCCGTGTGACGCGGTCAGAAACGACTGTGTAAAACGGCTGCCGCAACCGCTCACGCCGGTCACGCCGCTCAGCCGTTTTCCTACATCTCTTCAGCTGGTGGAGCCGAGTAACACGGATGAGGCAGTCGTTTTGCACGGCTACTAAAATCTGCGTTACGCTACTCCGCCAGCGCGTAAAGATATAGCAAACGGTTGTCTAATTGTGCCCTTTTTCTATGTGAACAACAAAAAAATTGCATTAATGAGTAGTCGTATTGACACGAATGAGTCAGGTCCACCAAATGTGCGCAGCACAAAGGTTGAGTGACATAAAATAAACACTAAACTAAAAAAACTAAACTAAAAGATACAAGAAATCTCTAAAAATAACCTTAATATAACTTTCCTTAACATATAGGGTTTGAAAATGGATTTGTAAATAATAAAATTATTCCAAATCAACTGATAAATTTATTCAAAAAAATTTAGAACGCAGTGATCAAATCTTAATAATATGCATATCAATGCAATGCTTCGTATACACGTGTAAATTTAGACACATCTTTTTGTATATTTTTTACAGAAACGTGTTCTCAACGAAATTTTAAGTTTGTTTAAAAGCAAAAAAGGTAGCAGGACTTGAACCTGCATCTTTAGGCCACGCGTCTTGAAGGCGTATGCAAGCGATCAAGTTTTCGGACAAGTTAGCTAGACGTGCTATAGTGCAATTGGATTAAGCATACTTGGCTCAGCAAGCCTAGAGATGCAGTTTGAAGTCCTGCGGGCGTGACCAAAATCCATTTTCGCTTTTAAACAAACTTAACGTAAACACATTTAAGAATAAATAAGAGAACCTCATGACTCGTTAGAATTGAAGTCACAGCTGAGGTCTGTCATTAAAATCATTAATTATAATTAATTTACATTTTTGCAATCTCTGTGAACACGCGAAGTTTTTCAAGCTGTTTGAATGGTGTTTTATCTTTTTACATTAACATTTACATTTTACGGCTGTCATGTGAATGCAGTGTGGGTATTTAACTTGAATTACGCTGACTACAGGTACGGTATTAGCCACATTTTCTTTTAGTAAAAAGTAATGAGTAAGTTGAATGTAATGTTTATTTTGAGTCTTGTTACTTGACATAAATGATTTTTTATTAATTTAATAAAGTTTACAAATCACCTTCTATCCATTCTGCAATGTTAAGTATGTTATGCATATTACAATCACGTCACCTAGTATGTAGAAAAGATAAACTGTAAACTTTATGTGAATACAAAAAGTAAAAGACCATTTAAACAAATTGCTAAATTTCACTGACAGACTGGCTGTCTGACTGACTGATAGACTGACACACTGACGGACTGACAGACAAACAGACACAATGACGGACTGACAGACTGACAAACTGACAATCTGACTAGTCAGATCAGTCAGGCAGTCGCCTGTGTGAAGACTAAAAGACTAACACACTGACGGACTGACTGACAGAGTGACAGACTGACAGGTTAACAAGACTAACTGAAGGACTGACACACTGATGGACTGACCGACTGACTGAGTGTCTGATAGACTGACTGACAAACAGACAGACGGAAAATCTAATAAACAGTCTGATATGATAGACTGACTGACTATTGACTGACTTTTTAATTGTTTAGTGTCCAAAACTGGTTAAAGTATCTTATCATCTTTCTAGAACATCATTTTAGTTTGGGCCTACCATTTGGTCAGCGCAGGATGGTAAAGCGGCCATTTTGCGGATGTAACTTACTGACTTGATTTGCAAATATTAAAATATAAAACAAAAAACTTTTTAAATCAAAATAAAATGTAGCCTATGTCCGTCAGGAATAGTGTAGCTTTCTGTTCGTGAAAGAATTTTTGAAATCGGTTCAGTAGTTCCAGAGATTACCCCCCCCCCCCCCACTTACAAACAAAAGAAACAAACAAAGATTACCTCTTTATTATACGAGTTAAAATTTCACTGAAAATCGTTTGGATAAAGTAATATTAGTTTTTGTTTGTGTGTAGGGGGGGTAATCTCTGGAAGTACTGAACCGATTCGAAAAATTCTTTCACTAATAGAAAGCTAACTATTCCTGACGGACAGAGGCTACATTTTATTTTGTTTTAAAAAGTTTTCAGTTTTCAATTTTAATACTTGCAAATCAAGTCAGTAAGTAACATACGCAAAATGGCCGCTTTACCGGCTTGCGCTGAGCAAATAGTAGGCCCAAACTAAAATGATGTTCTACAAAAACGATGAGCCACTTCAACCAGTTCTGGACACTAATCAATTAAAAAGTCAGTCAATAGTCAGTCAGTCTGTCATATCACTCAGTCTGTCCGATAGTCTGTCTGTCAGACTGTCCGTCTGTCTGTCGGTCTATCCGTCCGTCCGTCCGTCGGTCTGTCTGTCTGTCCGTCCGTCTATCCGTCAGTTTGTCTGTCTGTCAGTCAGTCTGTAAGTTTGTTCGTCTTTCAGTCTGTCAGATAGTAATAAATAATTACACAAAAATTTCAACACAATAAATAATAAATAGAGGATCTCATGCTTATCATCATTAGACTGAGTGCAGTCTGTCCGATAGTCTGTCTGTCAGACTGTCCGTCTGTCTGTCGGTCTATCCGTCCGTCCGTCCGTCGGTCTGTCTGTCTGTCCGTCCGTCTATCCGTCAGTTTGTCTGTCTGTCAGTCAGTCTGTAAGTTTGTTCGTCTTTCAGTCTGTCAGATAGTAATAAATAATTACACAAAAATTTCAACACAATAAATAATAAATAGAGGATCTCATGCTTATCATCATTAGAATCAAAGTCACAGTTACATAGCAGACATTAACAAATTAAAAAAAATATATTAATTTATATTACTTTAAATAGAAGTTCTTAAGTGATAGAGACCAACTCTGTTACCTTTTTTCACAAGACTATTACTCGCCCACAGCCGCGTCACAGACACGGCTTTATTTGACAGATAAAACCGTTATCAGTCATTTAAATGTCAGAAAATAGAAGAGATGTACAGACAGGGTGTTTGGTAGCTAGGTGCAAACCTTTTAAGGGGATATAGTAGACCTCATTTAGAGTAAAAAAGGTCATGGTCCCTGTTCAAATATTATTAGTTTCCGAGATATTTATCATTTTAGTTTCAGTTTTTCTCATTTTCCTTTAAGACACCACAATGAAGAAATATTATTTGACTTATTCAATGTATTTTTAGTGAATAACATTTTAGCGATCACAATGAACATGAAAAGTTTTTCAAGCTGTTTGAATAATTGTAACTCCTTTTGTATTCAAATAAAGTTTATAAATCAAATTTTCTCCATACTGCAATATATCTAACAATAACGTAATTATGAAGAAAAAGATGATGTGTCAACTTTATTTGAATACAAAAACGTAAAAGACTGTTCCAACAGCTTAAAAACCTCGCATATTCACAGAGGTTGCAAAATCTTAAGATTGCACTGAAAATCCTTTGGATAAAGCAATGTCAATATCTCGGACACTAATAATATTCGGAAGTCTTTTTTGGATCTTTTTACTCCGAATAAGGTCTTCTCTCAAAAAGTTTGCACCTAGCTACCAAACACCCTGTATAGTTTTTATCTGTCAGATAACGTAAGAACTTAGAAGACAATAATTACTAATTCCACATAAATTTACACATAAATAAACAAAGGACTCATCACTAGCCATCACCATCAGAATCAAAGTCACAGTTCTATTGCGGACATCCAAGAAATAAACAAAGTATATTTTTTACGACTTTATCATAAGTTAAACAAAATCACCCACTACAAATGTCCCATTAATATTAGCCAAGCCCTCACCATTAGCAATAACTAAAGGCTGCACTCCGACACCTGAAGATCCTGATTCTCTTGAAACTTTCTCTCAGAGTTCATGTAGATGAGACTCTCCCTCGCTGTGAGTTTTTGCAAAAAAAAATGATGCGTATGGGTGCGTCGAACCGCGAGGCTTTAGTTCGAACGCCGACCTTCTCTCCAACGATTGCAAATGCCAATAAAAGTAGACCCGCAGTTAGTTTCTGCAGCTCTGTATCTGAAAATTTGAATTTAATGTTAATAAATCAAATTAATTTCTACACAATAATTTATTGTCGAACGGTCTTAGTCATAAAAACTTTCTTTTGTCAGCGATCCAAAATAGCTATCAACTAAAACAGCTGATTATTCTCATTTGAGATGTCAAAGTTACAGCGGCAATTTTATATGCAACTTGTCAGTATGAGAAATGGTAAATTCAGAATAATTATTAAAAAAAAAAAACAGAATATTGACGTAAATTTTACCTAAATATTGTAATTATTGTTAATATTAGTATTTTAAATATTCAATAAGTATTATTATGATACACTGTGTCAATTTGTCGAGGAATGAATATATTTTACTTATTTTCAGAAAAATTGCGATCTGAAATGTAATTTTAATTACCTGGATTTCACGGTTGAGATCCAGGTTTTTAGCCAATTTGACAGAACAACAACTTACAAAACGAATTTTACGAAACGAATAAAACGAGGAAGCCACTGGGTTTTAAAACTACATAAAGTTACAAAAACACTATCATTCAATACCTTTAAGGAGATTGTGAAGCTTCGTTGCAGAGCCCTTAACGGCTTTGACAGTGGTCGCAGCTTTGAGTAAGCTCTATTTTCAATCAAATCAGAGTTTTTTCTTAATCCAGTGTACAGCGCTGAGGAGCTAGTGTTTGAATTGAGAGCTGTAAAGTCAATGTTGATCTGTGAAGCAAAAACACAAAAGTTAATACAGAATACTCAGGCTTCAAAATCTTGAATGGTGTAAAGCTCTCATATGAATCACAAAATTGGAAACCACTTACCAGGTGTGGACCAACGCTCATCAAGCAAAGCACAGGGACCTTGTTCAAGTACTGCGCTGTTGAAACAGACATTGTTCTGCTTGCGAAGCGACCACGTGGCCTTCCAAGCTGTTTCTAGTATAGGTAAAGAGTGTAAGCCGCGGTACTTCGATATTGTAATAATGTCGCCGTTTGTTTTCAACTCCTCTGTGGAAAATTATGGAGATATTTAACATTTCATCGCGTCATCATTCACGGCCTCCGTGGAAGAATACAGACCTGTTGATGTCTCGTCTTAGTATGCGATTACAGGCTGACGGCAGTAAAAAAATACAAATGAATAATTGGTCTATTTGGCTGTCTTTTAGTAAAATTATTTCATAAAACTTGGAGGGGGCGTGCTTTCGTGAGTGAACAGTACTATAGTCGAGTGAAAGAGACTTAACAGTATTACGTCAAAGTCAACAGAGTTTCTAGCTTATTACCTTCTAAATGATGGTCCTGATTAAATTCTTCGTCCCTCAATGGCAGCTCCTTCTCCGCTTCCGTAGCGTTGGATAACGCCTTTTTCGGTCCAATGGTCTTCTTCTTTACTAACCCTCTGGTCTCCCTCCAAATAGCCTGCGTATTGAATCTTCATCCGAACATGAAAATAGAGTAACAAATGGGATTCAATCATTAAATACACACATTTTAATGTCGATGTTTCTTTTGTAAAAAATGTGGAATGGCCTTGGCCTTCATTAACGATAGATTTTTTATCAAAAAAAAAACAAATTGTCAATTTTGAGAAATAGAGAAGTAGAGATAGAAAACAAAATTGGTTATACCTACCATGCAACTTCCCATGAGGTCGCGCTGAGGCCAATAAAACCAGGGAAAATAATTCATGTAGTTTTAGAAATTGGCACAGTTATACCTTGAGGTGACCAGATGATTTTGCGGGTGGTAGGAACTTATGCAAGGTCCGTCCGGATAACTACGACCATCTTGCTTGTTAATCCTGCCGCTAAGCAGCAGTGCTTGCACTGTTGTGTTCTGGCGTAGAGAGCAAGACAGCCGGTGTAATTACTGGCACAAAAGGTATTCCATCTTAGCGCTCTGGGTTGGCAACGCATCTGTAATTCCTTGGTGTTGCGGGTGTCTATAGGCGGTGGTGATCATGCCTATAGACACAATATTCTATAAAAAAAAGATGAACATAATAAAAGTCCTCACTTAAATACCCTGTAGCTCCCCCCTCCTTCACCCTTAGCGCACCTCCTCCATAGTGAGGACATCCTCCATAGTACAGCCAGCGTCAAATATTGTTGAAGGCAAGAGCATAACAAAAAGAAAGACAAACATTGTAACTATTGTAAGTTAAATAAAAGCTTGTAAAAAAGCTATCACCGGGGCCTATTGCATAACAAAGTACAAGCTAATACTATTAGTGGTTTTGATTGTAACTTGTACTTTCATGTTGCATAATAAAGTACAAGATACAAATATACAACTTATACAAGTATCAAAGTACAAGCTAATGATATTAGTAAATTCAACCTATAACTTGTATATTTCTGTTGCATAATTTATTATGCAACAGAAATAAACTACAAGTGGCAAAATATCAGTACTAATAACTAATATAATTAGTGAATTTTACTAGTGTCTGTTGCAATATGAAGCTCAAAATACAAATAATTAGAAGAAACTTGTAATTATTTCTTCCCACCTAAGGGGCACCATATTTTAAAAGTATTAGTTGTAGAATTCGTTGTAGTATACGTTGATCGAAAATGTACAGTTTATTGTATTCATCAACAGACGAAGAAAAAGATGAATTGCTCCTACAAACAAGGCGACAGCGTAAAATTTACAGAAGCCAAATAAATTTCGCTTAATATTAAAATGCTTTGCAATGACAACACAAAGAAAAATTAGGGTAATGGCAGGACTCGACCTGCAAAATCATCTTTCCAACGTCATTGTCAGCTTCAACTTAATATTAATATTAACAACTTAATTAATACGAAATTATTTTAACTTAATATTAATATTATCAATATTGTTAACAATATTGATATTTTGTTAAAATAGGTTGCAATTGCTGCCAACAATGTCAGTATTCAAATTACCAGCAAATTTTTTAATAAAAAAAGACATGACTAGGGCAAAAGCTTCACCCATTCAGTCAAGGAATTTACTTGTGATTTGTAAAATTTGCTGATTATATTAGCACCAATATTACTAGTTCGGATAACTATATTATGCAACAAAATATATTAGTACATACTAGTAAATTGAGATCATATTACTTGTAGTTTAGAAAAAATATTAGCAATTTATGCAACAGTAATATTCTTGTAAAAACGAAAATTGTTATGCGACACAAATTAGTACAGCTTGTAAATCATTAGCTTGTAACTTGTATTATTTTCTTGTATTATAAGTAAACTTATGAAATAGGCCCCTGGTGGTGTTATATATGATATTATTATATTAAAAGAGCGACAGACAGGCAGACAGTCCACTTGGTGGAAGGTATATAACCTTAGAGGCAGAGCATCATTAGTAAAAAAACCATTCAAATAAATCGAATTTCATATTTCTCATAGTTAAATCATACCTTGGGTTGAATGTCGATTTCGCTTCCAGAGCTGCTGTATTGTCCAAGTAGATCAATTTGGTTGTATTTCCCCTTGGTGCAGGAATCATAGTTCTTTGCCAAAGGATTTGACAGCTTTTCACCCTACAGTTAAAAAAGTAAGCTCATTTTATATCGACTTAATGCCAGTTTTTTATTGTACTAGCGGTACGCCAAAAATAACTGAAATGGTGTTAAAAGCATGAAACACTCAATACGGATACGCAATGAAATAATCACCCATATTTTTTTGTTTTCTACACATTTTTTATTTTTATTATCACTACCGGTCAAAATGATTCATATGACCTAATGATCAATTATTGTGATTTTCATGTTTTTAATTTAACACAATTTCCAGCTTTTTAGTGCACATCGGGTTGTTCCGCTAGTACTATAAATGTCTGAATAGAACGTCTATCTGACAGATAAAAACTATATCCTTTTTTTTACTTGTAAATAAAAGATATTGTTTTTATCTGTCAAGTAAAATTGTGAAATTGACCCTTAGCTAGGGCTGCCACCTTTTAAAAAAGTTAGGTATCCCAGAGTTTTTAAAAATAGGTGTCTTTACATTTCAATTTATATATTTCAAAATTTTAAAATTAAGTATCAGATAATAATTTCTATAAGAGATACCTAAAAACATTAAAAAGGCCAGATCTTAAGTATATTTGATCTCACTTATGCAATGAAGAGAGGATTATTACATACATATACAATTCTAAACCAAAATCAAAAACTAACATGCTTCCATTCGTTTACCCATTGTTTCCATTTCTTTGCATACATAGTTTGATCGGGCATGTATGCGGAGCGCTTTTTGGTTTTTGCTTTTTGTGCTTTTTTTTCACACTCTTCTTAACCACCTATATCACAAAAGATTTACAAATAAGTATTTATTTATTTTATGTCACTTCGTGGCCTTGACATAACACACAACCCTAAAAAAGACTCCAAAGAACGGAGATAAGCTTCTGTGTAATCCTTTTGTAATACATTCGGAAATGTGGTCAAGCAATTTCTTGGTCGACTTTAAAATTACCCAACCTAAATAAAAAAAATCGGAACGGAAATAGGCTCCAGGTGGTAGATACTTTAACAGATTACTTTTTGCTTTTTAGTTTTTTTGGTTGGTTTTTTATGACATTTTTTTAATTATTATTTTTATTTTTTTAGGGAGTCGGGTTGTTTACCTAAGTTACAATAACCTAATGTCAATTCCTCACCGCCTTCTACAAACTATTGCTTTTCCCAATGCTGGGACGTTAGTTATTGAGGCGTTCTCCAGGTACTTCAGCATCAGCTCCACTTCACCCACTTCACCATATGCCTTGCGACGAGTATAAATTGCTTAGCAACTATATTAAACTAACTGTATCGCCTCCCGTGAAAAACTTATTATAGAGTAGTTCCGGTGACTGTCTGTGGTCTTCATCATCAGTTCCACTTCACCAAATGGTGTTTTCCGAGAGCAAAAGCGCGAGTTACCGTAAAAAATACCAAAATCGCTATAGGTGTGCATATAATTTTTGAAGAGTTCCCTCGATTTTTTGCTTTTTAGTTTTTTTGTTGAGATTCAAAAATTGCACTCCAGATGTTTAAGAATAGAATAGAATAGCATAGAATAAACTGATTGTAATTAGATAACATTTTAATTAAGGACTTTTGACCCTAGTTAAGTGAGTACACCTGATTAAAATTAATTATTTAACATCTTATTTAAACAGTGCGTATTAGAATAAAAGTATCTTAACTTAGAGAATTAATATTGATTTGACCTATATTTGGAATGCTAATCGGAATTAAAAAATACTCGGTCTACTGGGTTGGGGCATAGCAAAGGCAGAGGGGGGACTACTAGGTTTAGGTTAGGTTAGGTTTTTTAAGTCCTATTATATGGCCCCCCTTTGCTATACTCTGACCCTTTTCATTTGAAATCCAAACAAAAGAACAAAGAAGAAGATGAAATCATATAAAAACACTGAGTCGAGATAATAATGCGCAGCGAGTCCCGACCTGTTTGAAAATGGCCACCATTAATATGCATCACGACCCCATTCTAACAAAATAAAGGAAAAATGGTTACACTTCTTACCAAATAACATTTATAGCGTATCTTCCAACATTAGATCACTCACTTCACTTCACTGTCGTAATTTTCCCTTTCATTCGGCCATTATTATTATTCCGTCCGAACCGAATGAAACAAACATGGCGACTGGCGCGCGCGACTGTTGGCTCTCGTGCCTCGTGCCTCTAGTAGGTACCTACCCGGTGAGCGTGAATCCAGAGTTGCCAGCTCTGTAACCTAAAATATCTTGTCAATAATTTGAAAAATCTCGTATACCCATAGAAAATTAATAAAAACGTGGCATCCGGTACTATGAAGTCGTTCTATACGTTTATTTATTGTCTTGAAGATGAAACGTGATACCAATTTTTCCCGTACATGACCATAAAAATATCGTATATGTGCGACAATTCTCTTGCGTCTAGCACGCGCGACCTTGAATGAGGAATTTCTGAGAATCTATACTACCTATATATATAATAAATGAAATCGTTTTAGGCCAAATAAGTTTGTAAATACATTGAAGAGTAAAAAAAACAACCCAGGGCGATTTAAAATTAGTAACTAAACAGGATAAGATAAGACCCTTTAAATATTTTACCCGACTGCCTCCAGAACGGAGGTTTATTGTTTGTTTTAACGTGGTTTTATTTAACGCACATTAGGTACGTAAAACCGCTGAACGGATTGATGGGAGGTTTGATACTTTTTTTTACAACATAGATAGGAAGGCAAACGAGCAAGTGGGTCATCTGACGGTAAGTGATCACCACCGCCCATAGACACCCGCAACACCAAGGAGAGTGCAGATGCGTTACTAACCCAGAGGGATAAGATGGAATACCTCTTGGGCCAGCAATTGCACCGTCTGTCTTGCTCTCCACGCCGGAACACAACAGTGCAAGAACCGCTGCTTAGCGGCAGGATTAGCGAGCAAGATGGTGGTAGCGATCTGGACGGACCTTACACAACGTCCTACCACCCGCAAAACACGCGAGTTTTCACAGATCTATTTAAATAAGTCCAGAATACCATTTAAACCATAAAGTTTAAGTTAAGTAGTAAATAAAGTTTCTATGGAAAAAATTAAAAGATTATTCCAAAATCATGAAACTCAGAATTCATGCTTATTATTGAAAATGTAGAAACACCTGTTCCAATAGGATGATGCTATGTATAAGTACATAAAGGAATGCTACGCGGACGAAGTCGCGGGCAATAGCTATTAATAAAAAAACTGTAACGAGGACGTGTCACGTGTCCATAGATTGTCCAGAGATCCCAAGATTTAGGTATCAAATTTAATCCCGAAAACTTCGGGATTACTTTTGACAAATCTCGGGATAATTGTTAAGTAGGTATTTAACCTTTTCAACGCCATGCCTCCTTTTTGTAAGTAAAGAAGTAAAGTTGAAACTTCCACAAAACACGTACCGGTCACTGTTAACTGTACGCGTTGACGGATATATCCGTGTTTGGCGTTGACAGGGTTAAAAGAACTCTGACTTTTAATACTACCTGTCTACAATCCCGGAACTTTACCGGGATCCCGGGATTATCTGTAGACAATCCCGAAATCCCGGATTGCGAAAAAGAGCCGGGATCGAATTGATGTACGTGTCATTGATGTACTTATATATATATATATAATATGAATTTTACGCGAACGGTCGTATTATTTAAGATCCCGTCGATGCGTTTTGCGCGATAGGTATATCGCAGAGACGCAGCTGTTTTGCACGTGCACAACACTGCCGGGTTTAGGTGGGGGTACTTGGGGTACCTAGATACAGTTCCTGGCAAACAACTTGAGCTCTGACGCCTCTGACCTTGACTGCGTAATAGCCGTTTCTAGTACAAAATATTATGGGTATGCGCAAACATAACCCCTTTTCCTACTTAATTTATGATCAAGTTGTTTGCCTGCAACTAATAAGGTACGTTTGTTGTTTCTGATCGGATTATGAGAAGAACTGAAAAGTAGTATTCCCACACTTCTACACTAATATAATAAAGAGGTAAACTTTGTTTGTTTGTTTATTTGTATGTAGGGGTAATCTCTGGAAGTACTTACTGAACCGATTTAAAAAAAATCTTTCACCGGGTTAGGCTACTCATTCTACGCGAACGAAGTCGTGAGCGTCCGCTAGTATGATATAAGTAGGTACCGACTGATAAACATTTTTGAAATAGTCTAGTTACCTTACCTATAACTACCTACGAGAATATCGTAACATCTACCACCTGTATAGAAACGATGGATCGTCACGTTTTTAGATTGATCGTAAAGACGAATCCTACCATACACATAAGTACATATACTTACAATATTATACAATACAACCATGGAGCCGTAGACACGTGTTTGAAGTACTTACTTATGGGTACCTAGCCAGCGCCGCGCCGCTGTCGCTAGGCGGATAGGCAGGTATACGGAGTCATGTGAAAAGAGCGTTGACGATCTCCCTGCGTAAAGAGTGTTTAAAGGCTATATTGGCTTAGCCCAGCTTTCTTTTTACAAGACGCGTCCAGCTCCTGAAGACAGTGGATTTTCATACATGTAACGATCTCGGTTACGACGACTTTTTGTTTATATACCACCTTAAGTCCCTCGAGGGTTATATTTGGCTGGTAAGTATGGTAATTGAGCCGGTTACGCTACCGCCTTCAGTGAGCGACGATTTGACAGACTAGGTTAATTTAAATAGAGATAATAACATTTCTAGATTCTAGAGGCAATAAAAATAAACAGTACCTATGGCACAAACAATTAATTTATAGTTGTGTACTAAGAATAGATTAAATTAGAAAAAAACCCAAGTCTGTTTACGTGTATCACGTCCCCCGGCTGTTGCTAAGCGCTGTTCGCGACGTTCGCGTACAGGTTTTGACTTGTCTCTTTATTGTTAATAAGCAGGTAGGGGTATATATACGTACGTATACAGCGAGTGTCAGTGGAACTTGTGGATTTCTTTTTTTTTTTTAATTTAAAAGAAATCTTTTTGTTTAGTAGGTAATTATAATAATTTAGTAGGTAATAATTTCATACTATGGCCATAATCGACATCCATATACAATTCCATACATATATTTCAATACAAATGTCGTTAAAACATATACCTACCTACCTACTTAATAATATATAAAACATACCTATTTACAATATTTCGTTGTTTGATGTGGCTTAGAAAGTTAGGATATTGCGGGTGGTAGGACCTTGTGCAAGGTCCGTCCGGATCGCTACCACCATCTTGCTCGCTAATCCTGCCGCAAAGCAGCAGTGCTTGCACTGTTGTGTTCCGGTGTGGAGAGCAAGGCAGCCGTTGTAATTACTGGCACAAGAGGTATTCCATCTTAGCCCTCTGGGTTGGCCACGCATCTGCACTCTCTTTGTTGTTGCAGGTGCCTATAGGCGGTGGTGATCACTTACCATAAGGTGACCCACTTGCTTGTTTACCTTCCTATGTTGTGTATAAAAAAACGAATGATTAGTTTAGCGTTGCTGAACTATCGATAGTTGACCTTGAAAAATAGTCATAATATCGGTAGGTATACTTACTATTAGACGATAAGTAGATATAAGTACTATTGACGTGTTATTTCAACAAACAATCGATACTATCGATAGTTTTTAGAACTACGTATCGATAATATCGAAATACTATTGGTTATAAAATATTAATACTATCGATACTATCATAAAACAATACTACTTATCGATAATCGATATAAGAGACAGTATTAATGCCTATCGATAGTATTGGATGTTAATCACTATCAATCGATACTATCGATAGGCCTAGGTATCGATATTGTGACGATGCTATCAACAACACTAGGTATCGATAGTTCGATATATTGGTGCAACGCTAGATTAATTAACATATGGATTTCGGAGTGTTCGAAGAGTTAGTGTGGAACTTCCCGGAGAAATATTGACTAAAAGGTTTGTTTACATTGTCCACAAGCCACAAGTTTTATTTGCGATCGATCACTGTACTTAGTCTGTTTCTAGGCCAGGCGAAAAAAATTGATTTTCGCTACTTTAAATTTATACCTTATCTCATTAGAACTAACACTATTTTAGATTGACAAAAGATGACTGTAACACTGATAGTAATTGATCAAAACTCAACGTTGAGCTTACCAAATAAAGTCTGAAATTGTCTGTAAACACTTTTTCGCCTGTCCTAGAAACAAGACTATAGTCGTGCACGTCCGCCACTTGAATAGGTGTTTAGAAATAACCCTCATTTCTGGCGGACTGCATGAAGGTTGCTAGTATGCCTACTATACACTGGGTTCCTAGTTCATCTACGGGACCTGACAACAATCGGACAGCCCCCTATACCACAAAACAACTACAATTTGACAAAATTGTAAAGTTTTCATACTAAGATGTTATACTTAAGTAGCGCCCTATACCACATACAAAACAATTGTTACAATTTGACATAGGTATACCTATGTCAAATTGTTACAATTGTAACATTTGAAAATTGTAACACTTGTTTTGTATGTGGTATAGGGGGCTGGTGAAGGTTATTCACCAGCCTCTTAGCTTTGCGGGAAATTCTAAATTCGCGCAGTTTTTAAATGATAATGGTCACAGTTTATATAAGAACGCACTCTGCTAAGTATCGTCTCTGGAACAGCTACGACAGCTATATTTACGAGTTTAATTTATGACACGGCTAGAACAGCCAAGTTTAAGCACACGCCAGCTGTACCGTGTCTAGAACGGCTGCGACAGCCGTGTTTGAGACTTGAATTTATGACACGGCCATCGCAACCAAGTTTTTATGAGAAGACGGCTCGCTGTACCGAGTCAAGAACGGCTGCGGCAGCCGTGTTTAAGAGTTTATTTTATGACACGGCCAATTCAGCCAAGTTTTGATGAGAAGACGGCTCGCTGTACCGCTTCTAGAACGGCTGCGGCAGCCGTGTTTGAGACTTGAATTTATGACACGACCAACGCAGTCAAGTTTTCATGAGAAGACGGCTCGCTGTACCGTGTCGAGAACGGCTGCGACAGCCGTGTTAAAAGTTTAATTTATGACACGGCCAACACAGCCAAGTTTTCATGAGAAGACGGCTCGCTGTACCGTGTCTAGAACGGCTGCGATAGCTATGTTTGAGAGCTTCATTTATGACATGATCAACGCAACCAAGTTCGATAAGCACACGGCCCGCTGTACCGTGTCTAGAACGGCTCCAACAGCCGTGTTTGCCAGTTACATATTGACATGGTCAACGCAGCCAAGTTTTTATGAGAAGATGGCTTGCTGTACCGTGTCTAGAACGGCTACGGTAGCCATGTTTGGATTTTAATTTATGACGCGGCCAACGCAGCCAAGTTTTTATGAGAAGACGGCTCGCTGTACCGTGTTTAAAACGGCTGCGACAGCCGTGTTTGAAAGTTAAATTTATGACACGCCCAACGCAGCCAAGTTTTGATGAGAAGACGGCTCGCTGTACCGTGTCTGGAACGACTGCGGCAGCCGTGTTTGAGACTTGAATTTATGACACGACCAACGCAGCCAAGTTTTCATGAGAAAACGGCTCGCTGTACCGTGTCGAGAACGGCTGCGACAGCCGTGTTTAAAAGTTTAAATTATGACACGGCCAACGCAGCCAAGTTTTCATGAGAAGACGACTCGCTGTACCGTGTCTAGAACGGTTGCGATAGCCATGTTTGAGAGCTTCGTGTATGACATGATCAACGCAACCAAGTTCGATAAGCACACGGCCCGCTGTACCGTGTCTAGAACAGCTCCAACAGCCGTGTTTGCCAGTTACATATTGACATGGTCAACGCAGCCAAGTTTTTATTACGGACACGGCCCGCTGTACCGTGTATAAAACGGCTCCGACAGCCGTGTTTACCAGTTACATTTTTGACATGGTCAACGCAGCCAAGTTTAATAAGCACACGGCCTGCTGTACCGTGTCTAAAACGGCTCCGACAGCCATGTTTGTTGAGTCTACACTGCTTCAACAACCGTGTCAAAATGTAGCCGTGTATTTTTGCACGGCTACGGTTTTCACACGGCTGAAAATTTTTGAAACACGGTACACAGAGCCGTCTTAACCGACTACGTTAACCGTTTACACGGTAAACGTAGCCATGGAAAACTTGGAGCCGTGTACACGGCTTTACACACGGCTGCCAAACCCGACTGGGTGAGCCGTTTACACGGCCACGGAAAGCCTGGCCGTGTTCGAAAGCCGTGTTTTTCTCCCAGTGTATGTGTTCAATAAAATGGGTAAAATGCTTTATAAGGTTAAGTGTTATACTTATGAATCATTTCATAAATAATAAAAACATTCACACAGTGCATTTAAGTAAACAAGAGAAAGTGATTTAAGTAATTATGAGAAGGTTATTGAATACAACAACTATGGGTTATTTTTATAGTTATTCGTTAACTTAAGATCTTTTATGTGCCAGGTGCCCAGATCTTTACCGGACAAATCCTGCAATACGTAAACAAGTGGTGACTTTTTGGCTGTTATACGACATTTAACGAATTTTGGTGCAAGTTTTTTAGTAAAATGTTGTGACTTATCACTTAAATAATATGTCTTTTTCCAGACAATATCACCTCCGTTAAAATCAGCTGTTTTGCGTCTGAGGTTGTAACGTGAAATGTTTCTCTCATGAGCTGCAAACAAGGACTGTTGTACTTTATCGAAAATGTTAGTGAGGTAACCCAAGTTTTCCGCATAGATATCGCGTGGAAAAAATAAGATCTCGTCACCTAAGTCGTTATCCAAGTAGTGAGAACCACAAGTTACCAGCTCGCGACCGTACACTAGGAACGCTGGTGTAAAACCGGTACTTTCGTTTACGGAGTTGTTTATAGCGAACTGAACCTTGCCCAAATTTGTGTCCCATGACCGTTGATCATCTTCAACGAAACTAGAAATGCAAGTAATAATTGTTTTATTAAATCTCTCACAAGAATTTACTTGTGGTGTGTACCTAGGTGTAAAAAACTGGTTTGGCACCTTGTATTTGTTTAACAATGCTTTAAGCTCACGGCTAATAAATTGTGAGGCGTTATCCATAAATATTGTCTGCGGCACTCCGTGCACGAAAAAAACAGACTCCTCCAAATTTTTAACGACAGCGTCGGCCGTTGCCCGTCTTACTGGGAACATTAAACAAAATTTAGAAAAACAACAAGTCACAACCAATAAGTAGCAATTTTGCTTTCTACTGACCGGCAAGGGGCCAACAAAGTCGACTGATAACATTTGGAAAGGTCTTGAGCACTGTTTAGGACGCCTCATTTCACCCAAAGTTGGATGATTGGCATGCAATAAAGTTAGTGACGTCCTTGTACATACCAGGCCAGTAGTAATTGAGCGCTAAACGGTGATAAGTTTTGAAAGACCCCAAGTGACCAGCTGTTGGTTCTGAATGATTTTTCCGAATTAATTGTTGACGTAGTTCACGTGGTACAACCTTTTTCCATGAAAATTCCGTTAATAGATTATTTCTACTTTTAGTTAAGCGATAGAGAGAATCATTCTTGATAGTAAAGTTAGGAAAACTCTGAGGAGTGTTAATGCAACTGTTGTATAAATTTAGATACCACTCGTCTTGAGTATTTAATTGTGAATTACTAACAGAAATTGCTGATACCGGTACTGCCCTAGACAGTGCGTCCGGAACGACATTATCCTTACCACGACGGTGTAGAATTTCAAAGTTAAATGAGGACAATCTGACTCCCCACCGGGCTAAGCGGCCGGTTGGGTTGTTTAAAGAAAGGAACCATTTAAGAGCCGAATGGTCCGTATATACCTTGAATGTCTTTCCGTTCTCCAGATAACAACGCCAATGTTCTAAAGCAACAAGGACAGCTAAAGTTTCCCTTTCTGTGATACTATAATTCTTCTCGCTATCAGATAGAGACTTACTCATATATGCTATAGGATGTTCCTCGCCGTTTATAGACTGACAAATCATTGATCCGACGCCTTGTTACAGGTGTCAGGATTTTGGTCACTCGTCCAAAAATTGTAACAGACCCGCTCGCTGCGTTAAATGCACGGAATCACACCCAACTGCTGAGTGTCCTAAGAAAGATAGACAGGAATCAGCCAAGTGCTGCAACTGCGGTGAAGACCATCCCGCTAATTATCGGAACTGCAGTTCGCGCCTAACATACCTGGAACGCATTCAACTTAGGAAAAATCAAGAACGCAAAGTACACTTAGCGCCCACTAGCAGACTGGAAAATATACCCTTAGGAAATTCACAATTTAAACATACGCAGCCTAAAAACACACTGGAACTTAGCGAAAGACCGCCAACCGCGAACCGATGGATCAATGGACCCCCCAAATTTGAAGTGCTGAAGACCGTAACTACAAGCAATAGTGAAGAAATTGGACTTCATAACGCCACTACAGAAATACTTGAGATACTTGCAGTCATAAAAACCATAAAAGCTAAATTCATAACTTGCGATTCCATGTTGGACAAAGTCTCCCTATTGACTCACCTTGGCAAGTATGTCTAAACTGAAGCTACTAAGTTGGAATGCCGATGGAATTCGTAACAAAATTTCAGATTTGCTGTATATGGTAGGTGACCTTTCTGTCGATATTGTAACCGTTTCCGAAACCAGACTAACCCAAAATATACAACTAGCGACGCCAGGGTTCACTTGTATCCGCCAGGACAAACACAATAGTGGTAGAGGCCAAGGTGTATTAATCCTTGTTAAAAATAGTATCCAGTACTCCTCTTTGACTATTCCGAATACCAAACATATTGAAGTTGTTGGTATTAGTGTGTGCATTTCGGGAGTGCATCATGCCATAATTTCAGCATATCAGTCTCCAAATCTTCCGTTGATACATCATGATCTGGATATATTGACACACCTAAAACCACACGTTATTATTATGGGCGACTTAAATGCCAATCACATTCATTGGTTTAGTAGTTACACCAACGGCCGTGGCAAATCTTTGTTCAATCATATGATAGACCATGACTACGTTATTCACGCGTCAAATGTACCTACGCAACTCAATTATCGTGAAAACTTTAACGCGACAAATCCCGATTTAATCTTAGCTTTGAATGTTAAAGGTCTTAGTGAGGTCCAAGCTCTTCCAGCCCTGTCTTCAAACCATCTACCAATCCTTATATCTGTAAATGGCATTCCTGCCCGTACTCCAACACGCATACTCTACAGATATAGTGACGCTGGCTGGAAAGGCTTCAGGACTGCTATTGACAGCAACTTGATTCTATCTTCCAGTGTACACAACTCTATAAACGAGATCGATGACTCTATTCAACACTTTCAGCGAAGTGTCCTAGCTGCCAGGGATACTCATATCCCTTCAAGACCTATGCGTAGCGATATGTGTAAACTTCCAAGTTCAGTAAAGAAACTTTTGAAATACCGAAACAGATTACGCCGAATGGAAGCAAACCCCTCTAATAGACATTTAAAAAAGCAAATACGTTTTGAAGTCAATAGAATGCAAAATTTAATAACCACAGCTATTAAAAAACACCAAGACAAAATTTGGGATGATAAGTTAGCCAAAGTCGATAATCCGACCTCTGCCATTTGGAAAGTCATCAGCTCTCTAAAACCCAAATCTTCGGGTATACCAACTCTTCAAAAACCAGGTGGTACCCCTACGCAAAACATTAGTGAACAATGTCAAGCCTTAGCATGTGCATTTCAAGCTAATATGTGTCTTACTACTAGCTGGCCATCCTCCTACGAGCAGGAGGTTGTACAGTCAATGGCCAAGCTAAAGGAACATTCCATAACTAAATTGAGACATTCGGTACGCCCTCGAGAAGTTGCGAACATTTTACGTCGCCTTAACTGTCGCAAATCACCTGGAGACGACAATATCCCTAATATTCTCCTAAGAAATCTATCCCAAAAAGCGTTGGTCTATCTCACTAAAATATTTAATGGAAGCTTTAAATTAAGTTACTTCCCAAACACCTGGAAAGTGGCAAAAGTTATAGCCCTTAAGAAGCCAGGAAAAGATGCTACTATTCCCAGTAGTTATCGCCCTATCAGCCTGCTTCCGTCGATTGGCAAAGTTTTCGAAAAAATTATTTATACAAAACTGATGGACACCACTAAGCACCTAATCATTAGGGAGCAGTTTGGTTTTCGCGCATCACATTCGACGGTTCAACAACTGGCTAGAGTCTCTGAACATGTGGCTCATCATTTAAACTTACATCAATCTACAGGAATGTTTTTGCTTGATATAGAAAAAGCATTTGATACGGTTTGGCACGATGGGCTATTGCATAAGTTGATACGTTTAGAGATTCAACTCGACTTGATTAAATTAATTCAGTCTTACCTCAGCGACCGTAAAATGGCGGTTCATATTGGCGATGAAAGATCTGACAACCTTGTTGTACCTGCTGGTGTGCCTCAAGGTTCCATTCTTGGGCCCTACTTGTTCTTGCTTTTCATCAACGACGTTCCTGTGCAAAACAAAACACAGCTTGCGTGTTTCGCTGATGATACTGCGTCATACACATCGTCAGATGATATTGACATTATTATTGGCCGCTTACAAATGTCTCTTGACTCATTGCAAACATTCTTTGCCGACTGGAAACTAAAATTGAACGAAACAAAAACTGAATCGATCCTTTTCACACGACGTCGGAAGCCCCCAGCAAGGTCATTACTAATTTCCGGCCATAAAATTCCCTGGAGCAAATCTGTTCGCTACCTAGGAGTCACCATGGATAGTAAACTAAACTGGACGAAACACACAGATAACCTCAAGGTTAAAGGTGCTCGCGCTATTGGAGGGTTAAACCCTATTTTCAACAGACGATCTAAACTTAGTTCGTTTACGAAGTTGAGACTCTATACCGCTTTAATAAGACCGACCATTACATACGCGAGTCCAGCGTGGAGTAGTACGTGCGATACCAACTATCGTAAACTTCAAGTTATCCAAAACAAGGCAATAAAAATAGCTTTCAATACTCCGTTTCGCACCAACTTACACAGATTACATCAGAATATAAATTTTCCGACACTAAAACAGTTCATTCTCAAACTCGCGTACAAGTTTTACTCAAGTAACAAGTTTCATAATAGTAGTCTGGTATCGCAAATCGGTCAAACGCGAGCATGGGATTTACCGTATATCGATAGATATGGTTCTTACCGTTTACCGCATCACTACATGTTGTTTACGCAGGGCGATGACGAATCGTCAGACAAAGTCAAAGTCAAAGTCAAAATATTTTATTCAGATTAGGCTTACAGGTAGCACTTATGAATGTCAAAAAATTTACCACCGGTTCGGAAAAACCTCTGATGAGAAGATACCGGCAAGAAACTCAACGAGGTGTAATTTTTTAAATAAATCAAAATTATAATGTTATTTTACATCTCAAATATTCAAATTTTTTACAATTTAACAATTTAACACAGCAGGTGTACAATCTTTGGAGCCAGGGATCGCCAATACAGATCGGGATCATTTCCAAACATCCTTGTCCAAGATATAGTCATTAATTTTATAATACGCCCGAGAAATTAATGTCTTCTTGACAGTAGATTTAAATTTTGTATCATTTAGTTCAGTTATGTTTTTTGGAATTTTGTTGTAAAATCTTACACAATTTCCCATGAACGACTTATTGGTTTTAGCCAGTCTGTAAGTTGGAACTTTAAGCTTTCCTGTATTTCTAGTAGCCTTTGGCTTATCGACGTTGGTAGGGAAATTGCATATATTTTTCCTAACGTACATGATTATTTCAAAAATATATAGCGACGGTAGGGTTAAGATGTCTATTTCCTTGAAAAATTCCCTTAATGACTCACGAGTATCCATATTATAAATTGCTCTAACTGCCCTTTTTTGCAAAATGAAAACTGACTCAATATCTGCAGCAGATCCCCATAAAATAAGGCCGTACGAAATAATGCTATTAAAATAGGCAAAATAGACCAACCGTGCCGTCGCTACATTGGTTAGCTGCCGAATTTTTCTTACTGCAAAAGCAGCAGAACTCAACCTACTTGCTATCGCTGTGACGTGGGAACCCCACTGCAGTTTAGAATCGAGTGTTATTCCTAAAAACACAGTTGATTTTATGAATTCAATCGTTTGACCATCTAATTTGATATTTGAGACTGAAACTATATTAGTTGAATTTAACAATGAAAATTTAATACATTTAGTTTTACTAGGATTTAATACTAAGTTGTTGGCAGCAAACCATTCAGATACCTTGGACAGGGTGTCGTTGGGTTCAATGAATTCAGTATCTTTCCTATTCACCTTGAAGAGTAAAGAAGTGTCGTCAGCAAACATGACGATGCCTGATCTTCGGCTCACCATATATGTAAGGTCATTTACATAAACAAGGTACAGGAATGGAGCAAGAATTGATCCTTGAGGCACTCCCATCTCGACCACAGATCCCGATGATATTGCTCCATTTATCGCTACCTTCTGATTTCTCTGCACTAGATAAGACTTGACTAGATCTAAAGAGATGCCACGAATGCCATAGAAATTTAATTTACAAATTAAGGTGTCATGGTCTACACAATCAAATGCTTTGGAAAGGTCGCAAAAGACACCTATGGCGTCATGCGACTCTTCCCAAGCTTGCAAAATAAATTCAATCAAACTGTGACCTGCATCTGTAGTAGATCTACCCTTAGTGAATCCAAATTGCTGCGAATGTAAGATTTTATTTGTATTGAAATGAGAAATCATTTGCGTTAGCATTATTTTTTCGAATATTTTGCTAAACGCTGGTAGAATGGACACTGGGCGATAATCAGAAGGATTATCCTTATTACCTGATTTAAAGATAGGAACTACTTTACTACATTTCATTAGATTGGGGAATACGCCTACGTCTATACAGTTATTAAAAATGGTAGCCAGAGTTGGCGCAATGACGTCCAAGATGGCATGTAAAACCTTGACTGATACGCCCCACAAGTCTTCCGTCTTTTTTATTTTTAATGATTTAAAGGATTTAAGAATATCGAAAGGAGAGACTTTTGTAAATTTGAATTGACTAATGTTTTGGATACTAACATTTTGTTCTAATAGGGCTTCAGCGAATTTTGAAGAGGACGCGAGACACTTTGTCGTTTTGGCGGGAATTTCTGAGAAGTGTGTATTAAATTCGTCAGCTACTTTAACGGCGTCCGTTATTATAGTATTATTTATTTTTAGTGAAATAGATGAGTCTGTGTTTTTTCGTCGGCCTGTTTCGGTATTTATTATTTTCCAAACTGTTTTAACTTTATCATTTGATAATTTTATTTTATTATTTAAGTGTGCTGCTTTTGTTTTATTACATACGATTTTAAATAATTTTGAATAATCCCTAACGTATTGGTGGAAGCGTTCGTCAGTAGTACAGGATTTTCTATCATACAGCTCATATAAGACGTTCCTACTCTTTCTTATTCCAGTCGTAGCCCATTCATTAAATGTTAATTTACTTCCTACCTTAATACGTTTTTTAGCACAGGTTTTATCGAATTCTTTACACACGGTATTTAGGAGTATTTTGAAATGTTTATTGGGTTCGTTTGAGATTACTTCTAGATTGGTAATTTTTTGCGCGATGTTGGTTTTGAGACGATCAAGTCTATGTTTATCTAACGGCCTAACTTCTATGATTCGATCTGCACTGCCCTTGGCCCGAGGCAGCTTCACTAATTGCGCTTTATGGTCCGAGCGAACTCCGCTTATAATAGCTTTCTCTAAATATCTACAATTTAAACAAATGTTATCTATGCATGTGGCCGAAGTGGGTGTGACTCTGGTTGGTTCGTTAAAAGAGCAATCTAAATTAAATGACTTCAAAAGAGACACAAACTGATCTCTTTCAACTGATTGTGACAAAATATCTATATTAAAGTCTCCGCAGACTACCACTTTTTTATTACCATTTACAGATTTCCTTAGAACATCTTCCATAGCATTAACAAATATGGGAAGATTTGAAGTTGGTGGTCTATAGATGCACAATATTAAGTACTGATCCGTCTCTGCACAAGCGATCTCACACACACGTTCCACAGAGAGGCCAGACAGATCTTTTCGCGCTCTGAACTTTAAATGATCTTTAAACAAGATAATACAGCCGCCTCCTGCCGCGGACTCCCTGCAGAACGCGCTGGCCACTACATAATTATTAACATTAAATTTCATCATATCTTGTTTTAGCCAAGTTTCTGTTAAGCAGATAATATCTAGATCTATAGTTTCAGACAATAATTCTAAATCTAATATTTTGCCAGAAAAGCGATTTATATTTTGATGAAGTAATGTTAAACTACTTAGCTTCTCTATTGTCGTAGTAGGTAGTTTAAAGACAAGTCCTCGGTCGGAGATGTCGTCCTAACAGGGGAGGGGGGAGGAGGATGATTTCCGAATACGGAATTAATAAAACATGCTAAGGATTTAGCAAGCTTGTCAGAAGTAAATTGATACTCACTAATAAGATTATTACCACATTATAGACCCCAGGCGCATGGCTCAGATCCCCCGCGCTTGCCCCCTATGAGTGCAGCGGCGGGCGGCAGGGAGGATGCATTAGAGCGGCTGCCCGCGCACGAAATAAAATATGTGGGTAACTAGAACTGGCCATGAACCGGTACCCACGCGCATACCCTTCTTTTATAAGTAGTAAGTATATACTGGTTAAATAATATTTAAATCACATGCATTAAAACGAATTTTGCTTCAAATAAATTCATTGTCCTAAACCATGGTAATCTGTTTATGGTTGCAAGTATCTTAGGTTTTAAATAGTTTGTGAAATTGTATTATTATAAACTTTAAAAGGCGCCTTTTGCAGCCTCACAAAGTACTTTTTTTCTGTTATGATACATACTGTAACCTAATTTTAGTTACAATACTGTAATGATTCTGCTGTTGAATAAATGACCTTTTATAATAAATAAATAATTGATCCGACGCCAAAATCGCTAGCATCCGAGTGGACCTCGAATGGCAAATCAAAGTTCGGGCAAGAAAGTACCGGAGCTGACACAAGGCACTCTTTAAGTTTAATAAAAGCATTGTCGGCCTCAGCCGACCAATTAAAAGGCGGTGCACCCTTCTTGGTAGAGGTTAAATTATTCAAGGGACCTGCAAGAGAGCTAAAGTTAGGTACAAATCTACGATACCAGGAAGCGGTTCCTAGAAATCTCTGTACCTCTTTTTTTGATGTTGGTTTTGGGTATTTAAGAAAGGCCTCTACTTTCTCCGGATCTGTCCGCAATCCCTGAGTATCTACTACGTAACCCAAATACTTCAAACTGTCTCTGAAAAATTGCGTTTTCTCGTAATTTATGGTAAGTCCTGCATTTTTAAGCTTATTTAAAACTCGTAATAGTAATGTCACGTGATCCTCAAACGAGCTACTGACACATATAATATCGTCCAAGTAACAGAAAGCTTTTAGATCGAACTCTGGACCAAATAAACTGTCAACTAGCCGTTGCTGCGTTGCAGGCGCATTAGTAAGGCCAAAAGCCATTGTTTTAAAACAATATGTTCCGCGAGAGGGAACAAAGAAGGCAGTCTTAGTCTTGTCCTGTTCACTAATAGGTATTTGCCAAAAACTTTTAGAGAGATCTATACTAGTGAGATACTTTGCATCCCTTAAATTATCCAAAATTTCCGAAATATAAGGCAAACTGTAAGCATCCTTTTTTGTGACTGAATTTAATTTCCGGCTATCTAAGCAAAACCTAGGTTTGCCATTCTTTTTACTCACTACTAGAACCGGGGAAGACCACGCACTTTCGCAAGGTTCAATCACATCTAACTGCAACATTTCATCCACTTGCTCATTAACAATTCGGAGCTTTTCTGGTGACATGCGATAGTACCTTTGACGTATAGGCGGTGTCTCACCCGTATTTATGTTATGTGTAATCAGCGATGTTCTACCAAGTCCTATCTTTTCGTATGAGATATCTTTAAATTGTTCGATCACATTGTCGGCTTGTACTCGCTGTGGTTCGCTTAAATGAGCATAAGAAAGGAGTCTGGAAGGAGACTCCACTTCTGTGTGCTTAGTGGCGCATTCATTTACCCGAATACTATATAAGTATTTCGGGCAAATTTTGAAAATGCGCCAAAAGTCAACACCTAGTATGAGTGAAGTCTCGATCTCAGGCACCACGAAAGCTCTTATGCAACGAGTAGAACCCTCGAACGAAATCTCCAACTGAAAATAACCCATACTTTTTAGATGCTGACCACCAGATGCTACCACGCGAATAGACTCATCATTGGTCATAAGATGACCTAATTTTAAAAGGGTTTTATGAAAGTTATTACCAATTAAAGTGACGGCGGACCCAGAGTCCAGTAGGCCGCTCACCTTTAAGCCTTTAATAATAACCGTGACATATGGACGAGAATCCGAAATAGATTGTGTAGGCAAAATTGTAGCCACTTTATAAGAATTAAAAAACTGATTTACAAAATCCACCAAATTTAACCAGTCATCATTTACATTTAAGTGACTACTATTTTGCCTCACCTTTAGTTTTTTGAAGCTGAAGTTGTGGGTACAGTTGTAGTTTTATTACAATTAGGGCAGTCCATCGACTTATAACCCTGCAACCCGCATCTAAAACAAACAATAGTTCGCTCCGCGTGACAATTGCGTAAGGTGTGCGTGTGAGTCCGGCACCTTAGACAAAACGGCCTATAATTTTGCTGAGTATTAATTGCACTCACAGGATAACGGCCTTTAAAATTATGATAAGTATTTTTATTAGCGTTGTTACCGGGATAACCACCATCGTTGAATTTAGTTTGATAAGGTTGCTTGGGTTGAGAATGTTGAAAACTAGGAGCTCTATTAAAAGCAAATTCAGGAGCTAGAGTGTCTGAATTTGGTCTCGGTGGTTCACGGAAGTGAGACATTCGCGCCTGCACAATCTCATAATTACGACACTTCTCACTCAGTGTATCTATACTGGCAATTTCCCCCGCGGTTGCTATTATAGTAGCATAACATGGTCGAATGTTATGTAACAAAATTTCAAGTTTTTCTTGTTCAGAATACGGAACAGATAATCTAGAAAACATGCCATGCATAATAGACAGATAGATCGTTATACTCTCGCTCTCACCCTGAGTGCGGCCCTGTATCTCAGCCTTAAGGCGGTAGTCGTAATCATGCTGGCTAAAAACGTTAACAAGACGGACAGCAAGATCGTCCCATGTAACTATCGAGTCCTTCACAGCACGATACCAATGCAAAGCGTCTCCCTCGAAAACTTCAGTTGCATAAGAAAGGAACTTATTCGGTTGTACATTACGGGCCAGCAAAAACTCCTTAACTCTCTGTACGAAAGCACGGACACAAGTCTTGCCGTTATATTTAAGCTTAGAAAAATCGGAAGAGGCACCCTGGTCACAAGTAACTGAAATATTCGTGGAAGGCTGCACCGGCTGGACGCCTGGATCACCTAACCTTAGAGACGGCTTATTAGACTGAACACGGCTGAGCTTTAAATCCGCTAAGTCCCTAGATAATTCGTTAAATGATTTATTGCAACCTTTAAAAGAATCGGTGGCTTCAGCAGTATCCGGCGAGATGCGCCTCAAACGGTAATAAATATGGTTAAGCAAATTCACAGTTCGGTCATAAAGCCCGTCATCAAGACTACCCTTAAGTACAGTAACGTTTGACTGCGCCTTAAGCAAACTATCCCTCGCCCCCTTAATATCATCGGTAATATCGAAACCGGATTCCAAAATTTCATGAGCAGGAAAAGTTGCAGCCAACTTAAGTATCTGCTTACGAAGTTCCTCAACCGTATCAGCCGGTGTGGTACCCCTAATGGCCACTTCATACAAAAGCTCATTCTTATGTAATGAGAGGTATTTAATATCGTAGGAGGACATTATTGCTCGCTATAAGCGGTACAAATGTAAGTGTTAAAAAAAAATAAAGTACCTGCTTTTAAAAAAAAAAAATACAAAACGTTACTTAAATTTTAAATTATAAAAAAAAACGCTTTCGTTCAACGGTTAAGAATTTGAAATGTTAAAACTGTAATAAATGTAATCGTTAATACGAATTAAATGAAAGGTAACACGTTTGAGATAGGCTATTACGTCTAACCTACAAGAACCTAGGCTAGTAGTCAGCAAATAACCCAAATTACGGTCGATGTAGAAGTTAAGCTCCGAGTCGTTACACTGTTAAATTACGGTTAATACGCTCCTTTATAATGCAAAGAACAGTACAATGAGAGAGGAAAGCATTAAAGTGAAACTTGCAATATTTTTGTAATTAAAAAGAGGGTTGGCAAAAAAAATCGTTAAAATTTAAATTGTAGTGTGATACGTCACACGCACACTCTCTCACCATATTACCAATATATAAATGTACCCAACGATTCCTTGACAGAATAAAGACAGCTATCATCAACATAAGTTGTATCTCTTAACGCCCCACATCATATGGCGATCCTGCCAGTGCTGCCTTCGCGCGGCACTGGCGGCGCGCCGCGCCGACCAGTAACTTGAAGGACATTGGTGAAAATGAAGAAAAAAAGAAAAGCAGGACTAAAAGTGGAGTGTTAAAAATGAAAAAGACAGTTACTACCAAATTTAAAAATAAGTGGACTTTAACATAGATAAAATTTTATCAAAAAAAAAAACCTAATTATTGATAGATAAATAATATTAAACTTAAATCGTACTTATAGCGGAACATTATAAAACAAAGTGAAAAAAGGAGATGAAAAATTAAATATCTAAAAGGAAATCGTGAAGCAAGCAATAAGTTTTTTTTTGTGTATGTGTCCTGAGCCCAATCGAAAATAAATATAATTCTCCAAAGAAATGTAATAAGAGAAATTGAAGATTTCATCTCGTGAGTTAAAACGAAGAATGGATACGGACTTATCTAATTAGCAAGAAATAATGTTGTAGTGTATTGGTTGTACCTTGTCTCGTGCACATACGTCACTATCAAGTCAGTTGTCAGAGGACCGTTGAACTGAACGGTGTGTTGATGGTGTGCTGTCGAGCCAAAGCCTATAGTACATAATATATATCCAATATCAGTGAACATTACAAGTGGCGACGAGATAAAAAGTGAGTAATACATTCTCCATATATATAAAAAAAAAAAACAAAAGTTTTTTCGTGAAAAGAAGAGAAGGGTACACGTGCAATAACGGTATAAATTTAATGTGTACGTGTAAACAAACAAGTATATAATCCGAGCAGAAACTTATTTACGCTGCGATCTACTCTCATTAAAGTTATACCTACCTTCCTCCCGAAAAAAAAAAAGCAACAACTATGTTTTATCACAATGATGTTTATATGTTTTTACTGAGCATAAGACTATTTAGTTTCGATGCCGTTATATAATCAAGGTAATTAAAACATGTACGCATATCTACCTACTCAGTCATAATATTTAAAGAACTATTTCCGACCCTATTTTATTTAGAGTACCTTAGCAACTGGGTTAACTGATTTACCACTTTACCCTTCAGGGTATATACATAATAATATAAATTAAGTTAAAACAACCTTAACAAAGTAAAATAGCTATAGTGTATCTTAAGAATTAAGTGAAGACTGAAACAACATTTTTAAAAGTATACAACGAAATTATTGTTATAAGTTAGCCTAGTGTACAAAGGTACCTACTAACTAAGTAATAAGACGAGATACTTAGTAGTAATTAATACGTAAGTATATTGTTCGCTTTAACCTTGCGCACCTAATATGGATTTATAATTTGGTGAACGTTATTCGATCAACCGACGAATATCATTGCACACATTCATAGATATTCATTATTGTATTAAAGATACAGGATAAAATGTGTTAAGTAGGCACTGTTAAAAATGGTATTAAGCAATTCATATAATTGCTTTGACGGTTACGGTTCATATTTTAGCCGGTATTGGTTCGTGACCAAAGCACAAAGATAAATGAATACCCACGAGTATGTACATAAAATGTGACCAAAAATACGTACTTCATATCATTATATTTATATACAATTGTAAAAGCAGCAGTAGGTAAGATCATTAAATTGATATTTATGTTTATATTGACACATATTTATGGAATATTTAGCAGATTATAGATCTGTTCATTAAATTGATTCGAGCAAATTGCATTTGTAATTTAGTCATTAAATTGACGTTGTAAAGGTAAATAGAGTAAAAAAGATTTTACTTCTTACATACTTACCAGATTATAGATCTGTTCATTAAATTGATCAAAGCAAATTATATTAATAATTTGGTCATTAAATTGTCCGTCGTAAAGATGAATAGGAAGTAATAAGAATCTACTTCTTTACATAATATACATGGTGATCATGATCTAAACATTCGATTGATTTATTGCATATGAAAATTATCAAGCAGATTATAACTAATCTGGCCATTAAATTGGTTGATTCCAGGTCGCCCTCAAGATGACGTCACTGACGTTAGAAAAATTTGAGTGCGATGGCGATTCCACTTCAGTGGGAACAAGATGGGAACGCTGGAAAAGGGCGCTGCTCGTTTATCTGGAAGCAGCAGGCGTAGACACGAGCGAGAAAAAGAAAGCTAGTCTATTACACTTTGGCGGTATTGAGCTTCAAGAGATTTACTCTAATATTCCGGAAACAGAAGCCGAAAAGTCACAAGCTACCGAGAATGCAACCGGTGCGGAGAGGGTAGACAAGTTTGAGATAGCCTTATCTAAACTTGACGCCTATTTTGCTCCTAAACAGAGCATGGTTTTTGAAAGACACTCATTTCGGTTGCTCAAACAAGAGCCAAATGAGAAGTTTGAGAAGTTTATAGTACGGCTTAGGCAACAAGCACATAAATGTAACTTTAAAGATAAGGATGGTAACATTATTGACCAGATTACCGAAAAATGTGCCTCTGTCGAGCTGAGGAAAAAAATTCCTTCAAATTGGAGATGGTATAACACTGGACAAGATAATCTCAGAAGCAAATAGCTTGGAGACTGTTAACAAACAATTAGAAAATTTTGCCTCTTCATCTGTGAATACAAACCAAACTATTAACAGAGTAGAGTCGAAGTTTAAAGGGAATTCTCAAAAACGTAAACCGGAGAGATTTGGGTGTAGCCGATGTGGCAACTTCAGACACAGATCAAATGATCCACAATGTCCAGCGAGGAGTCAAAATTGCCTTAAGTGTAGCCTAAAAGGACATTTTAGACAATATTGCAGAACGGTACTGCCACTGAAAAGAAAAAATGAGGAAGGAGATAAAAAACAGGAAAACGTGAAAAGATTTAAAGTAAATGAAATTGAAGCTAAAGAAACTGAGGAAAAAACCAAAAAGACAGAATACATCTTCCACATTGATGACGATGTTGAGTTTGAATGTAAAATTGGAGGAGTGAAAACAAAAGTTTTAGTTGATTCAGGTTGCAAACATAATTTAATAACATCTGAAACATGGGAGATCATGAAACATAATAAAATAACAGTGCAAAATCAAGTAGCAAACCCGGCTGTGGAATTTATGGCATATGGCAGTAGTAGCCCGCTGAAAATAAAGGGTTCTTTTGAAGCTTGTATACAAGTAGGAAGCAAATCTGAACAGTCAACGTTCTATGTCATCGAAAACGGCACAAGAAACCTTCTGGGGAAAATTACTGCGATGTCAATGGGGATTCTTCAGATTGGATTAGATCTGAACGTTAATCAAGTTACCTCCGAGATTTTTCCAAAATTCAAAGACATCGTGATTGAACTACCAATAGACCATTCCATACCAGCTGTTTCACAGCCTTACAGGTATTATTAATACTTATTTCTGAATCTGTCTTTTATTATTACTATTTGATTAAGTAATTTAAAAAATTACGAACAGTAATATATCATAATATTAATGAAGAGTGTATGTAATTAAAATTAATTATCTAATATTACTATTAATTGTTTTCTTATTCTTTTGTGGTTATTTTAGTTTAACAAAATTTAGAGGAAATGCGGGATTAATGGCTAATGTAACACAGATTAAAGTATGACAATTAATATTTTACATTGTTTTATTCCTAGGAGGATACCTATTCCTTTGGAAGAAAAGGTAGAAGCAAAAATAAATGAATTGGTAGAAAGAGATATCATAGAAGAGGTTCGTGGATCTTCAAAGTGGGTATCACCTATAGTACCTATCATAAAAGATAATGGGGAAGTGCGTCTTTGTGTCGACATGCGACGAGCTAATGCTGCCATCATACGCGAAAATCATCCATTACCAACAATGGATACGTTATTACCCAAACTTGGCAACGCAAAGTACTATACAAAGCTCGATATCAAAGATGCATTCCACCAAATCGAAATAGATACTGCTTCCAGACACATCACCACATTTATCACTAGCAAAGGGTTATACAGGTACAAGCGGCTGATGTTCGGTATTTCCTGCGCCCCGGAAATTTTTCAGAAGACATTAGAACGGATGCTGCTTGGATGCGAAGGTGTTATCAATTTCATTGATGACATCCTTGTATACTGTTCAGATCTAAAGGAACATGACGCAAGATTAAAAAAAGTAATGGATGTGTTAAAATACAATCATGTAGTTTTAAGACAGGACAAATGCCTTTTCAGAATGACTAAAGTAAACTTTTAAGGACACGAGTTAACAGAACAAGGTATTAAACCCCTAGAAAAATACATTAAGACAATAGAGGACTTTAGACCACCAACAACTGTAAACGAATTACAGAGTTTTTTAGGGTTAGTGAATTTTATTAGCAAATGGATTCCTAACTTTGCAACCCTTACTGAACCGTTGAAATCACTTTTGCGGAAAGCAGCGGGCGCTACATCTGACATCCAGAAGCATTGGGGAGGAGAACAGCAACATGCTTTCGAAGCTTTAAAGGTATGCCTTTCTAATGTCCCAACTCTAGGATACTACAATGTTAAGGATCGAACAGTCGTTTGGGCAGACGCAAGCCCAGTGGGATTGGGAGGTATCCTAGTGCAAATAAATGATCAAGGGCCAAGAATTATTGCGTATGGTCATAAGACTTTAACTGAATGTGAGCGGCGGTACTGTCAAACAGAGAAAGAGGGTTTGGCACTCGTTTGGGCCGTGGAACATTTTCACACATTTCTATATGGAAAACAATTCGAGTTGGTGACTGACCATAAACCTTTAGAAATAATATTTGGTCCAAAATCAAAACCATGTGCTAGGATAGAGAGATGGGTTTTGCGCTTGCAGTCATATAAATACAAAGTAATTTATAAGCCCGGTAAAAGCAATATCGCAGATCCATTGTCTAGACTGTGTAAAGAATCCGGATTAGCACCAATTATAGGCAAGGATCACGTATGCCAGATCGTCGAACACACAAGACCCATCGCCGTATCGCTGAAAGAAATTATGGAGTGTTCTTCGAACGACCAAGAAATCCTGAAGGTAAAAGAAGGGGTTTACCTCAATAATTGGAGTGATGAAGTGAAAACATATAAAGTCTTCCAATCAGAACTTTGTTTTCACGAGGACATTCTATTACGAGGAAATAGAATTGTTATTCCTACCAGGTTACGCGATCGAGTTCTAAGAGCTGCTCATGAGGGACATCCTGGTATAGTAGCCATGAAAGCAAGGTTAAGGACAAAAGTCTGGTGGCCTGGATGTGATAAAAACGCTGAACAGATGGTTAAAGCATGTAAAGGATGCACTTTAGTTTCCGGGCCCAATCCGCCGAACCCCTTAAAACGCAGGGAACTACCGGAGGAGCCATGGGTGGATGTGGCTATTGATTTAATGGGACCTCTCCCGAGTAATGACTACATACTCGTTGTGGTCGACTATTATAGTCGTTATAAAGAGGTCAAGATATGCCGTAAAATCACCACTACCGAAGTTGTAACTCACCTCAAAGAAATCTTTAGTCGTGTCGGAAATCCAGCTAGTATAACAGCGGACAATGGAAAGCAGTTTTGCAGTGAGGAATTCAAGTTATTTTGCTCTGAAAGAAACATAACAGTTTTAAATTCCATACCATATTGGCCACAACAAAACGGGGAGGTTGAACGCCAGAATAGGGATATTTTAAAACGCCTCAAGATAAGCCAGGCTGAAAAAAGGGACTGGAGAGAGTGTTTGCTGGAATATCTCACGATGTACAATAGTACGCCACATACTGTGACCGGAAAATCTCCTTCGGAACTATTTTTCAGGCGTACATTTAGGGATAAAGTCCCCATGGTTAGTGATATAAGGAAAACAAAGGAGGGAGATATGGAAGTCAGGGATATGGATCGAGAAAGAAAAGAAAAAGGGAAAGAATATGCAGACAGAAAGAGGAAAGCTGTAATTACAGACTTAGAACCTGGCGATAAAGTTTATGTAAAAAACATGCATAGGGAAAACAAAGTCGCTCCAAACTATGATACAAGCCCACACACCGTACAGGAAAGAGATGGTGGAGATGTTGTTGTAAAAAATGATGAAACTGGGCAATCGTATAGAAGAAATGTGGTCCACCTTAAAAGGGTTGAAGGACAGTGGAAGATCCACAACAATGATGTGGATGAAAATATCGAAAGCGGGTCAGGGAACAACAGTGATGATGAATAATGTAAGAAGTTTTCTAAAATCGAGCTCTGAGTCTGTGTGATCCACAATACGTGAGCCATGAACTCTGTCATGTAAAGCATGTGCTGGAAGACAACGGATATAACTGGAGGCAGTGTAATCGGGTTGTGAGCGCATCCCCGCGTCTGAGACCGGCTGTAGTGGAGAGGCTGCCGGTATACCTTCCGTATATCAAAGGCGTAACGGATAGAATCGGGCACTTGTTGCGCCGCGGATATAGCATCAAGACGATTTTTCGACCTCACATGCAGCTTAGGCAGTTGGTGCGCTCACCAAAGGATAAGGGGGCTCTGAATGTCCCCGGGGTATACATGATTCCCTGCTCCTGTGGCAAAAACTATATAGGTGAGACTGGCCGGAACATATCCACAAGGTTATCGGAGCACATACGTAGTATGAAGAAACAGGACAGCCAGGCTTCGGCAGTGACAGAACATTCATTAAATTCGGATTCGACGCATTTTATCCGTTTCGATAAGGTGTCCGTACTGGCGAGGGAAAAGTTTTTTGTGCCGCGGAAAGTACGGGAGGCTATTGAAATTGGACGTCATCCGAATTTTAATCGTGATGGTGGATGGTCGGTGCCATCCAGCTGGAAAACGGTGTTGAGTACTACGTCGGAGACGGGTGTGTCCGAGCCTTTAGAGAGTGATGTGGTTAGTGTAGTGTGCAACCCTATATTTGACATTAAAAATAATGAAGCAAACGAGGGTAGTTGTTCGCCGCCGCCCGAAACGCCTGTGCCGAGTAGCCGAGCTGTCAGGGCTTCGGTACGCAGTCGTCGTCGCGCCACCGCCGCGGGGGCTCATGATTAAGGACCACGGACTGGTCCGAAACATGTCGGGCATTTCCCGACGCAAAAATACGTGAGTGATCCGCTTTATTAATAAGTTTTCTAAAATTATATTCAAAGTATGATTTATGTTAATGATTGTCGAATCTCATAATTCGGATATTATTAAAGCTAATTAAACAAGGAAGAGATGTAGTGTATTGGTTGTACCTTGTCTCGTGCACATACGTCACTATCAAGTCAGTTGTCAGAGGACCGTTGAACTGAACGGTGTGTTGATGGTGTGCTGTCGAGCCAAAGCCTATAGTACATAATATATATCCAATATCAGTGAACATTACAAATGTGATACATGAAACATATCTTTTTGAAGTTGGACGCTGGTGGAATTTGTTGGAATCAAGAGGATGGACGAGTTATTGCTTGGTAATGAATTCAGGGAAGATGTAAGTAGATGCTGCCGGGAGCTGTTGGTGTCGTTGTGGGTGGAGATGTAGGTGGAATCGTCAAGGACAGAGGTTTCGACGAGCGTAGTTTTTTATAATTAATAGATTCAGGCGTTACTTTGCGGAGGTCCATATTAACAAACTGGAACAAATTACCTTGCTACTCCGCGAAACCAGTGCCGGGCTCGTGCAAAATAGCTGCGTCTGTGCGACACATATATGTTCATGCAAAATGTTCATGGAAATAGTTAGGTACAACAACGCGGGATCCATTGTCAATGAACAGGTTAATTTTCCTTCTTCTCCTTTATTGCGGGTATGCTTAAATTCTGTCTTTAACAATGGGGGTAGCTGAGATTGAGATAAATTATGTGGGGAGTTTGTGATAATATACGGGGGTACTTTTGTTTTATTTTTAAATTTTGTGCAAAAATGTTGGCGGTAGGCGGGATTAAAGAAAAATGTTTTAGTTTGTCAGTACGCCATTCGTTCAAGTAGCGAACGGTCGTACTGTTTCTTTGATCTTGATGATGCCTCGTATAGAGGCGAAACGCGCTTCGATCGTGTAGTTTTAGTGTTTAGTGGTGGTGGTGTGTAGTTGAGTCTGTGTGATATATGTTGTTTCGTGTGGAAGCGGAGGAGGGTGGGTTTTTGCATGAACATATATGTGTCGCACAGACGCAGCTATTTTGCACGAGCCCGGCACTGGTTTCGCGGAGTAGCAAGGTAATTTGTTCCAGTTTGTAGTTTTTTATTTCAATAATGTTTTGCAGTTTTATTTTAGTTTTAAATAATTATTTTTAGTAAAAAGTGAACACTTCATACAATTTCAAAACCCATTACAATTTTCTTTAGATACCTAAGTAGTACATGTTTGATTTTTCTAAAATGTTGGTCAAGATAATTATTTCAATTTTATTAATTTCATTAGTTTAATACATTTAAAATGTATATAATTAAATAATACTTTGATTTAACATGTCATATTTACAGTTATAGTTGAGTGATCTCATGCAGTTCACCCAAAAAGGAATGGCATCCAGCGTCTGTTATTACGGCTCGGGTTGCGCGGCCAATTCCTAGTAGGCAAAGTGCATAAGGTTATGCATTCCAAGGTTTTGGCTGGGTAACAATAATTAGATAGATTATACTTTGTTTTCAAATATTTTTAATAATTTTGAAATAAGATTTTAAGATTGATATGAGTTAAAGCGGTAAGACGATGATTATTTTTTATGTGACAGAGTTAAGTACCACGGACAAAGATAAAGAAAGGTAATAATGATAAACATGTTGAATTAAAAGATGTAAACGAATGTCGAAAGTTATATTTTGCGTGTAAGATAAGAAAGGAACGAATAAGTTTAATAGAAAGATTTTTGCAGACAGAGTGTAGTTTGGTACACTTTCCATAATTTTAAAGGCACAATGGCTATTTATATATACCTTATACTCCTTTTTACTCCGCTGCAGCCGGATAAAAAGAATACCTAATTTAATAATGGTTTGACTTTACTCTAGACTGATCATCTAGTTGCTATTTCAAACTATTACTAATAAGTAAATAAATAATCATTAAGCCTACATAATCGTCGGTCGTCATTTTAATTATATTGGAGTAACTGCTGAATTAGCTGTTTTTTTTTAAATTGAATTTATGGATTTATAGTTTTTAGTTTTTGTGTTTTTTTTTTAGAAGAAAGAGCAACGAAGGATTTGGTTTGAATGGATTGGTATTATATAGAAAGTAAGGAATTGAAAGGGTTTTTTTAAGTTGGTAACGTACGTTTTGAAAAAGTGCTTTACGCGACGTGTTTGGGAAAACGGAAGCAAATAATATTTACATTGAGCGATTAGGCTGGCCACCTAAGAGTTTTTGTAATTCTTATATGCTGAGGTTTTCATTTAAGAGTGAGTTTTTGCAAGATATCAGGAATGGTTTATTTAGTGATGGTTGAGAATAAATTGTTATGGACGTGAGAGACTCCATTCGTTATCAACAGTTGCCCGAGTTGCGCTGTTGAGCGAATTGGAATTTTAGCAAGGTACGCCAGGATACAAGGCAGGCACGGAATCCTTGTTTTCTGATCATGATTCGTTTGAGCATCAATCGTGAAGAGACTTGGACACATGGTATGATTAATGAAGGGAAGTGTTAAAAGAACTGCCTGAATGTTTGATGTTATAAATGGTGTTTATGAATGTGCGCGCACGAAATTATGAAAAAATCCTTGTATCCTGAACAGAAAAATAAATATATAATAAAGGTCGGCCGACCACGATAAAAAAACTGTACCGCGTACCTTGCATTAAGTGATGCTTAAGTTGCACGCTTCAAAGTTGTCACAGAACAACATAGTAGTTTAAAGAAAGGTATGAAAATACGGATAGACGTCAAAGAATTATACATACTTAAAGATATCGATTAAAGATAGAAACAAATACTTGCAAGTCTAAAAGGATATGGAAGGAAAACTAGGTACCTAGGATTACGAGCATATATTTGAGTCTAAGTGGCATGTCATTCTCTAAAATATTTAGGGTTATCTTGTTAATTATAGTATCTATACGAATGAATATTTACATTGCCTATAAAACACGCATTTTTTTGTGGTTTATTAAAAAATTATTGCTTTATTTGTCTACCATGAATACTATGATATATTATACACTTTAAGTCTAAATAATGGGTTTTAGTATAAGGATACACAATACCACTGTACGGTATTTTATTTAATAAACATTATATTTACATGCAAAAAAAAATGAAGTTGTTTTGTCTGTTACAAAAATTTATTAGTTTAATTTTACAAATTTATTTTGCCACTAGAACAATCATGTTTGAATTTGTAAAAGTTTTTTAATTGTAATGTGTATTTTTAAATTAATATCAATTTTGATAAATTGTTTCATGTACGTTCCAAAGAGTAACTTTTTAAAAAAATGTCTTAACTGTAAAAAAAAATACATTGTATCTATTCCTATTTTTTTTTTCTAAAAGGGGGGGAGGTGTAGTGTGATACGTCACACGCAGACTCTCTCACCATATTACCAATATATAAATGTACCCAAAGATTCCTTGACAGAATAAAGACAGCTATCATCAACATAAGTTGTATCTCTTAACGCCCCACATCATAAAATTAAAAAAAAAAAAAAAAAACTGCAGAAGGCAGAGCCGTGGATTTGCACCAGGTGTACGGCGAAATCCAGGCGGAAGGGTTCCTCAGTCGCCTCTTACGACACCTCGGAAAGAAGAGAGTGGCGTTATTCTACCCCGAGCACCACACAGGGAAGATAATATTGCAAATTACACCAAGAACGTTCACAAAAGAAAGAAAAAATTGCACACACACAACAAATAAGCACTAAATACCTGAACCAACTCAATACCACGATAAGGGCGCCAGTGTCGCGTTTGGGTGCCTCGTGGAGCGTAAAAGAAACAAAAGTTGTCACGACAAGCGTTTATTGCACCCAACCGACGAGCACGAGATTTATAGGGTCGTGGATATAGCGATTGCAGTTGGTTCTGGTATGTAGGCCGGAACTTCCCTCGGGCAGAAGGTCTTGCAGTACGGCGAAGGGCTCGCAGGGGACTGCAAGTGGCGTGAGCTGGAGCGATCGAAGAGGGGCCGCTCTCTACGCCAAGAGAAGACGCCAAGCAGGGGAAGACAGGCAGAAGGGTGCTGGTTGAAGCGTGCGTGCAAGGCCGAGCAGGAGGGGTTTCAACCCGTAGGTAGCCGCCCAAGTCTCGGGCGACGATAAATTAACACAATTAGTAAAGAAATAGGAGAATCACACGTAACTAATTAGAGATCTAGTCCTTGGTGAATTCGTGGTGTGGTAAAGGCCGAAATGCCTGTGCAACCGAATTTTATAAGCTCGAGGAACCATCATCTTACGGTACTTCCATAGACAATGGACAGGAGCTGTAGACGAATTAATCTATGGCGCCTCAAGTCAACCATAGACGACTGAAATAGTTAATAAATAAAAGTTATTTTATAAAAAGAAATACAAGCATTACGTTGTTCTCAATTAATATATATGTATTTATTAATTTTAGAACAATTATTTATAATTTTTCGTAAAACATAGGCAACTCAATAGTACTCGCGAATAGCGCCATCTAGCGGATCACTCGCAAACTACTGATTAAACTATTGAACGTTAAAGCATAATAAACACACCGTTACACTGTGACGATTTTCGTGAAGGTCGGCCGGCGGCTGCTGTTATCGAAACTAATATTGCTACAATACCACAATTGATAGAAACCGGTAAAAAAAATACTTCTTAGGAAATTTGTACTGCATTAGGTATTAGTATGTGCCAAGTGCAAAAGATTTTGCATGTACATCTCAAGGTTCGGAAGCTTTGCACTAGATGGATACTGCATAATTTAACGGATGACCAGAAACGACTGCGCTGCCGTACTTAAGCTAAAAAAGGGTTAAGCCTCATTTGGTCAGTTTCAAGTTAATGATGCCAAATTACAGAGCGCAAAATTCTCTACATTTTGTTCTAAGAAACATATATCCTACATTCTTCGGTTTCGGAGATACAGATTGTCGTGAAACAGTTAAGCCACACATTTTTTAAGACTTACTTAATTAAATACTAGTTAAGCCACAAAACTTGTCTATAAGAGGGCAAAAGGCTCTTTACTTCTCGAAATCTACTTGTTTTTTTAATGATTTTGGTAGTTAAAATAAAGTTAAAACCATTTTTCCTAGCCTAAAAATAAGTCAAGATCCTTTAACTCTGATAAAGGCTAGTTAACTTCTAATAAATCGTTCGTTAAAAACTAGCCTATAAATAAGTTAACATAAAAAACTTCATTGAAAATCGGTTAAGATCCTTTAACCCTTTTTAACCTAAGTAAAACTTTTTTTTTCATGCACTATAAAGATCAAAACAAACAATCGCCTGTTTTTTTAAAACGAAGAGAAATAAGTATTTTGTAAGTAATCCTTAGGTAAAATACACAGCCACATAGCTAGGCTAGAAGTTAGTTATCTGCAGTTCGCATTCCGCGACGCGGACGCACGATTGGTCAAATCGATTGGCCGGGAGTCGGGGGAACGGTGCGGGCGAGGTTGTGCCGGCGACGTTTCTTCGCGTTCCCGCTATGTCTCGTAACACCGGAAGGTAAGACATTAATTTTGTACTATCGAGTTTTCGTTATTTATTCATATGATTATTATTTAATTTAGGGACTTAAGGATTGTACTTACTTAACTAACCTACTTATCATCTCTATCATCAACATCACTTACCGCTATCTGTACACTTAGATGTTTGATACTAACAAACCGATTTTGATGCGGTTTTCACCAATAAAGAGTAATTCTAGAAAAAGGTTTGCAAAAAAGGTTTGTATGTAAGGAATTTAATTTAAAACCTATTTTGTTGAAATGCTGTTTGTTTGTTGGTCGACACGTTAAAGCGAGGTCGTACTCTAGCTAATAGCTCTAAAAGTGACAGTTTTCTTGTACGATATTGAACCGCAGGTATACCTACTACGTTCGTAATTGAATTCTTTTCTAGAAAAAAAACTCTTTTTTCAGACGTTCTGTGCCATCAAGAATAAAAACATGATTACACTTGTTGAACGCGAAGAACAGACCCAGATTAAGTGCACAACTGAAGAAGCTCTTGTAGACAAATTATATGCTAGGGAACATTCAATGACATTATCGGTATTTAACGATTTTTGCGTGACAAATTTACCTATAATTCTTATCACGCGAGTAATATACTGAATACATTCAAAAAATGTAAGCTTGAAGTTGCAGCAGAAATGTGCTAGGTACGATACGTATTTATGGGTGCTAATCCTAAATTCCTAATCCTAACTAATTCCTAACTAATCCTAAGTAATATTATAAATCCGAAAGTAACTTTGTCTGTCTGTCTGTCTGCGCGCTTTCACGTCAAAACTACGGAACCGATTTAAATGAGATTTGGTACACAGATAGTCTAGAGCCTGAGAAAAGACATAGACTACTTTTTAATGCGAAAAAAGCATTGTAAGAGGTAGAAAGGGGAAATGAAAATTTGTATGAGACTATTAACATTAAAAATAATGAAGCAAACGAGGGTAGTTGTTGCTGCACCAAGCAGCCGAGCTGTCAGGGCTTCGGTACGCAGTCGTCATAGCGCCACCGACGACGGGCTCATAATTAACGGACATGATTAGTCCACGGACTGGTCCGAAACATGTCGGGCAGTTCTCGACTTAAAAATATGTGAGTGATCCGTTTTTATTAATATGGATGAAGTTGTATGGAATTTAAATATCGTCATTTTTAGAGCAAGAAGTGCTAGAAGCGCTAGAAGAAGAAGCGAAGCGCTGTTGATTCAAAATTCATGAAAGTTTTACCCTCAAGGGTGTAAAATAACAATAGGGAATAGGGGATGAAAGTTTGTATGGAAATATGCAAGGTGTATGTGAATGTTTTATAAGTTTGCGACATAAGAGAAAATATTACAGCAATTCTGATGTAACATTTACTGAGTAATTAAAAAATGTAAAACTGAAGTTAATGCGAGTAAGAAACTTGCTAAGCACCGCGCCGTACACAATGAGCAATGTGCAGCCGCGCGGGGGCGGGGGAAGATGGGAAAACAAATGACGTAGAATATAAAATGTACTTAAATAAACTCATATTAATACTTTATACCTTATGTACTTATCTACACTAATATCTTTTTGGAGCCGAAGTCGCTTAAAACGTCAACGGTCTGTAAAAAAATAAATCTTGGGACAATTTAAACCAATTGACCTGGTCCCAAATTAAGTAAAGCTTGTACTATAAATACCACGCAACTGACAAACATACATATGTATAGATAAACTTAAGATTTTGCACGGGTACAGTTATCATGTAATGTACATGAAAACCTTCTTTAAAAAAATCTAACAGGCAGTGAAAACTGAAAACCGTATCAAAATCCGTTGCGTGGTTTAGAAGGAGAATATAGCCGAAGATATAGCGACAGACAGGAACGTATACCTACTTTAATTTATACTATGTACTCGTAGTAGTGATTTTTTGTTTAATTTGATACGAATTTTAATGTCTAATAAACGATTAATACGGAGTAACGTTTTTTCTTCGTCAACTTATTATTAATCCATCCTAAGCTATAACGGGGTTAACTACAGGCGATATTTTCTTAACCCATCTTAAGCTAAGTGTTTTTGCATAAATTCATGACATAATTTTTTTTTTTTCGTTTCCTTAGTTAAATAAAGGTTAAAACTCCTTTGCCATTTTTTTGTTATCTAGTGTCGTAATGCTCTTTTCTATACCATACTTGGTTACAAAACAGTTATGCAGCTTTACTTGTTTATACCTAAGCAATTCTGAATAACTGTATAATAGTTTTTTTTGGTAGTGACAGTAACACGAAATTACTAAGCTAAATGTAAGTTACGGTATGGTTAGCCCTGTTTTAGTGTCATAATTAGTCCAACATAAGAAATAAAATGCTTAACTTAATTAAAAAAAGGGATTTTAAGTATTATATTGATAATTATTTTCAATAGAAATTGGTCCATGTGATAGGTGAGAAAATCAGCTAATTCTCTTTCTAAGAAAGTTCACTCTATCTTACCTAGTTTTTTAGAGACATCAATTCCCGCCTATTATGACGATATCTCAAAATCGACTAGTCGGGTTTAACCCTTTTTTAGCTTAAGTACGGCAGTGCGTGTAGAGTGGTGCCGAAAAATGATAAAAAAAAGGAAATGGAGGACAGTCATTGGCTGTATATAATATTGTCAGAGGTGACTAAATCTTCGTGTACTGCTTTGAACCGGAAAGATTAAGCCAATCAGTAGATTGGGTCTTTCCTTTTGAAGATTTGCCGATGAAAGTTAAGAAAAGTCGAAGCATTGGTACGAAGATGGTTGCTTCTTTTTTCGGCAAATCAGGATATTTCACTACAGTGTCGCTAAAAAACCAAAGGACATTGACTGCAGATTGGTATGTAAATAGGTGCTTGCCCACAGTAATTGAAAAACTTCACGAAAAGCGTCCTCGCAGCAAAGTCGTCTCTCACCACGACAACGCGTCCTCATTTTCGGCCAAGGTATCAAATGAGTTTTTGAAGACCTCAAATCTTGAACTGGTGATGCATTTGCCACACAGTTCGAACCTTGCACCTTGTGTTTTTTGTCATTACCGAAAATTAAAGATAACCTTACAGATTTACGATTTACAAGCCCCGAAACAGCGGTGAATGCGTTCCAAGAGGCCATTGAAAACGTCCCTACGGAAAACTGGAATAACAGCTTTTTGCAGTGGTTCCAAAGAATGCAAAAGTGTATAAATAGTGAGGGAATAGACTGTGAAAAAGCAATAAATTTACATTAGTCATAATATGTGGTCTTATTGATGAGAATCCAGAAATTTTCAGTATGACCTAAGTATTACCAAAGTTTTGATAGCCTCCGAGGCAGTCTACTCATGAGACAGTATGCTAGGCCAGTAGAAAAAATGCCCCGATAGATTAATCTATCATGCGTCTTACTAAGTAATGTAATGTGTAATGTTTAAGGATCTTCGCAATTCAGTAATTAATGGCTGTAAACAGGAAAGCCAAAATAATAAGAATAACCATCTTCATGTAATAAGTGGAAGTGTTCACTGCTCCAGTGAATATTGGTTAAAGAAGAGACCGTAATAGTCAGTAATAGTACTTCAAACCAGTACTGCAGATTATATCATCATTGATAACTCGTGCTCTGCTCATTGAGTCCGTCTCTCAAAGACCTTATTTATTAACTTCAATCTCTTTTAATATTTAAAAACACCAAGTGTGGACAAAATCATGGTCTCTAGTCATAAAAACAACTTTTTATTTATTTAGTACTAAAGCGTCTTCCAAAGACTTTTTACTATCCTCGTAATAGGTATTATGTATGTACCTAGAGCTCCGTATTTAATTGTCCCTCCTTAAATATTTGTATTAAAGCCAACAGAGAAGTGTTGATTACAACACATGACAGGAGCATAGGTAACTTAAAATCTAGAGGTAAACATTTACTTCTCTGTATGCATATGCACTAAAACACATGAAACAATTTTGCAGCCTAATGGCAATGTATTAATTGTATTAACTGCCGTAGCAGAATATTTTTCATCTAAAATAAAATCTTTTTAAGGACTTTTACTCATCCGAGCAAAATAAACTTCTTTTGTTGCAACAAGAATTGAATCATGCTGCTGTCTACATGTAAACTTGAAAATACTTCAATTAGTATTTTTATATTTAATTGTAAGTTTTTTATTTCAATTGTATTTATTAATTGTATTTACATATTTTGACGACCTGTATGGCACAGTGGCACATGTGTCTGCCTACTGTGCAAGAGGTCCCGGGTTCAAATCCTGGTATGGGCAAATATTTGTGTGATGAACACGAATGTTTGTACCTGAGTCATGGATGTTATTTGTATTTAAGTATGTATTTATCTATATAATATATAAGTATGTATATCCGTTGTCTAGTAGCCATAGTACAAGCTTTGCTTAGTTTGGGACTAGGTCAATTGGTGTAAATTGTCCCGAGATATTTATTATTATTTATTATTATTTAATGTAATAAACATACTTCAATTTTATTTATCGATAAATTGAATGTCTTAATAGACTTCTTTTTATTGTTATTATTATTATTATGCACAAAGTTAACACACCTCTTCACACCTGACTGACTATTGTTGTCGAGACTGATATACATAGTAACTAAACTTATTTAGCAAATAAACTTTTTTTTTTATCTGATTTGATTTGAACATAATTTCGTCATAGAGCACTTGCATAACTGCATTTTAAAACTTGCAAAAACCCTTTAAAATTATAGGAACCCTTCCTGTATTTTTACCTGACTACGGCAAAGCCAAAAGGAAGGGTTATGTTTTTAGCAGTCTATGTATGTTTGTATTTACGTATGTTCCGCTGAAGTGCCTAAACGACTGAGCCGATTTTGATGAATGAGGTATCAGTCGGTTTGTAATTGTAGTCTGGGTGACATAGGCTATATTTTTTGAGAGCAAAATGAAAATGACATATGTTAAATTCAAAAAAGAGGGGGTCTGAAAAAAATTTTTTTGGTTATCATGTCGTCATGAATATCAAATGAAAGAAGAATAAATTCTAAGCTCAAAAACATAAATATATTTCAATATTAAAGTATATCAAACCACAGAAAAACAATTTACCCATATTTCGTTATCAATAACGCCATCTATTGTCTAGTAGCTATATTAAATAAATATAAACTACTGTTTCATTATTTTTAGCGAATTATAGACGTTGTCGTTCATGAGGCATTTCATTATATAAACTGTAGGTGTTGCCCGCGACTTCGTTCGCGCAGACCATTTTAATAAGACCACAGAATGTGTAACAGTAATCCTGATGGCACTGACGCCAATGTAACAACTTGGCCAGCCAAATATGAGATCATGGCCAAAGCGTACCTAGCCTACCCCTAATGAAATACCGGCCAAGTGCGAATCGGACTTGCGCACCAAGAGTTCCGTACACAATTAACACCAAACCTTTTTTTTATGAATTAGGAAGGCAAACAAGCAAGTGGAAAGTGATCACCCGCAATAGCAAGAAGATTGCAGACGCGTTGCCAATTCTGAAAGCTAAGATGGAATACCTGTCGCGCCTGTAATGTCACCGGCTGTCTTGCTCTCCACACTGGAACACAACAGTGCAAGCGTTGCTGCTTAGCGGCAGGATTAGCGAGCAAGATGGTGGTAGCGGTCCGGACGGACATTGCACTAGGTCCTATCACCCGCAAAATAATTGCCAAATATTGCTCTAACGAAAAGATAAACCGGAATGACGGATAAACTTAACTTTACTATTGGAAAATTGTTCGCAGGTCGCTGTCAGTGTACAATGTGTAAGCATAAGTTAGTAATTGTATAAAAAACTTTTTGAGATGTGGTAACTACAAAATTAGATTTTTCGTACAATTTCCTTTACTTGGGATATAAGACATTGCTTCTTAGTTCTTACTAAATTACAGGATTATACGTCATCGGGAAGTAGTACGCCGTGTCAAACGCCGTGGTCGTGCATATTTGCTATACTTGATAGTTGTAGTTGACGCACGACCAAGGCACTGGATTTGAATTATTACGCTATTAATGGGACACTGCCAGAAGACTTAAACAGAAGTAAATTAACAGTAATATCTAACACCTCAAAAGACATGCCTTACTCTATAGGACAATGATAGTAATCAATCATAACTTATTTTTTACCTTTTAGTTTTTTCCGTAGTCGGGTAACAGTTTTTAAACTTTTATTACCCGACTGCCGTCATATCTAGAACAAAATAATTGTTTATTTATTTAAAATGATAATTCTCCTCTTCACCTCCTAAGGAACACATGTTATAATTTTTATGTTTCCATCTTCAACACTTTAACTTTTAGGCTGTGCGTTTAAACGTTAAGGCCCAAACAGACAAGCAGACTGTCAGACTAGCTACCGAATGTATAATATTAGTTTGTATAGGATACAAACCAATCGTATTTTTCATTGGTTTCCAGAATAATTCCCCACGGTTGAGCTAATTTTTTTCATTCTAACGATCACCAATTATTGGATCAAAGGGAACCCTTTGATGAATCAAATGGCCTTTCTGATGGCAGTCAGATATTACCTAATAAACCTTAATTTTGCCCTTAAATTATTTTCGTAAACACCGCTCGACTATCTGCCAAAAAGTTGAACTTTGGGAATTTTTTCTCCCTAAACTGGCAATATTTTACTTTAAAAATCGACGTTCAAAATTACGAAATAAAGTGTCAATTTAAGCAATAAAATATACGTTTAAAGTCTGTACTGACGTATAATATAGCATTCTATTATGTCCCTTCTAAAACACACAGCGTTTATGAAGAAGCTGTTAGTGGATAACTTTAGTAAATATCTAAAACATACCTGGCAACTCCTGTTTTTACCGTAGTTAAGAATCTTTGTCACCAGAAGGCGCCTTCCATGCCGCTGTCATGTGTCAACGTAATGTTATAGCGTTTGTGGATTGCCCGCGTGAAGTGACGTTTTCGCGAGCAAAAGTTTTCAATTTATGTTTTTATTGGTAATCTATGCATGAATTACCGGAAAAAGTGTACTAAAAATGATTTCTTAACAGTAGTGATAAGAATCTAAGTATATTTCGGTGATTCGGTGAGTGTTCGATCGAGATGGAACCCCGGCGTTAACTTCAACAGATCACGGAAAAAACGAAGTTCGTTTGAGCATAAATCGTCTCACTCCTCGGAGGAGGAGACGGCGTTGCCTCCAATTAAACGAATGAAATAGTCTCGCGGATAGATTTCCACTCGACCTATTCACTGCCTAGCTAAAGTAGATACACTCACTACTAACCAAGGTAAGTTACCATTTTACTTTTTCTTACTATGTGATGCAATTAGCGCAACAACCCTCTAATTCTTCTAGTCATAAGCCACGCGACTAGAAAAACTATTCTTGACTCCCAACTAGTTAAACATTATCACAAGATAATGTGAATATTTTTGTCATAGATAAAAAGCAACAATTATGTTCCGAATATGGACTTCGGTCGCTTGGCAAGTTAGACGAGCTGCATAACTCAAAAGAAATCAGGTATCAAATCATTGATAACCCTCCTTTCTGACGGCAGTCGGGTAATAAAAGTTTAAAAACTGTTACCCGACTACGGAAAAAACTAAAAGGTAAAAAATAAGTTATGATTGATTACTATCATTGTCCTATAGAGTAAGGCATGTCTTTTGAGGTGTTAGATATTACTGTTAATTTACTTCTGTTTAAGTCTTCTGGCAGTGTCCCATTAATAGCGTAATAATTCAAATCCAGTGCCTTGGTCGTGCGTCAACTACAACTATCAAGTATAGCAAATATGCACGACCACGGCGTTTGATTTGTATTATTACACTATTAATGGGACACTGCCAGAAGACTTAAACAGAAGTAAATTAACAGTAATATCTAACACCTCAAAAGACATGCCTTACTCTATAGGACAATGATAGTAATCAATCATACCTTATTTTTTACCTTTTAGTTTTTTCCGTAGTCGGGTAACAGTTTTTAAACTTTTATTTCATTTCAACATTTTCTGTTTTAACTAAACTCATCATCATCACCAAAGGAACCCTTACAGGATAGTCTGTTTGTCAAGACAGTTTTAAACAGGAACGCATAGAGCAAATTGATTTTAATATGAAATTTTCAAGTCTGTAATCTCTTGGAACTATGTAAAAATCAAATTATTAAGTTAACGCAATCAAAAAACATGACCGTTTATGCCACATATTAGACATTAGCAAGTGAATAAAAAATCTATATACGGTACTACTTCCCGATGACGTATAATCCTGTAATTTAGTAAGAACTAAGAAGCAATGTCTTATATCCCAAGTAAAGGAAATTGTACGAAAAATCTAATTTTGTAGTTACCACATCTCAAAAAGTTTTTTATACAATTACTAACTTATGCTTACACATTGTACACTGACAGCGACCTGCGAACAATTTTCCAATAGTAAAGTTAAGTTTATCCGTCATTCCGGTTTATCTTTTCGTTAGAGCAATATTTGGCAATTATTTTGCGGGTGATAAGACCTAGTGCAATGTCCGTCCGGACCGCTACCACCATCTTGCTCGCTAATCCTGCCGCTAAGCAGCAACGCTTGCACTGTTGTGTTCCAGTGTGGAGAGCAAGACAGCCGGTGACATTACAGGCGCGACAGGTATTCCATCTTAGGTTTCAGGATTGGCAACGCGTCTGCAATCTTCTTGCTATTGCGGGTGATCACTTTCCACTTGCTTGTTTGCCTTCCTAATTCATAAAAAAAAGGTTTGGTGTTAATTGTGTACGGAACTCTTGGTGCGCAAGTCCGATTCGCACTTGGCCGGTATTTCATTAGGGGTAGGCTAGGTACGCTTTGGCCATGATCTCATATTTGGCTGGCCAAGTTGTTACATTGGCGTCAGTGCCATCAGGATTACTGTTACACATTCTGTGGTCTTATTAAAATGGTCTGCGCGAACGAAGTCGCGGGCAACACCTACAGTTTATATAATGAAATGCCTCATGAACGACAACGTCTATAATTCGCTAAAAATAATGAAACAGTAGTTTATATTTATTTAATATAGCTACTAGACAATAGATGGCGTTATTGATAACGAAATATGGGTAAATTGATTTTCTGTGGTTTGATATACTTTAATATTGAAATATATTTATGCTTTTGAGCTCAGAATTTACTTTTCTTTCATTTGATATTCATGACGACATGATAACCAAAAAAATTTTTTTCAGACCCCCTCTTTTTTGGATATAACATTCGTCATTTTCATTTTGCTCTCAAAAAATATAGCCTATGTCATCCAGACTACAATTACGAACCGATTGATACCTCATTCATCAAAATCGGCTCAGTCGTTTAGGCACTTCAGCGGAACATACGTAAATACAAACATACATAGACTGCTAAAAACATAACCCTTCCTTTTGGCTTTGTCGTAGTCGGGTAAAAAGATGAAGTGAAGATATATGAGAGCGGAAGGTACATAAGTAGCATACTGATATCAAAACGTGTAATTTGACATTTTGTGCAATTTATAATGTAATTATATTGACTGAATAAATAAACTAAAAGTTTTTTTTTGGGCTGGTAACATCGCATGAACAAGACGTGAAAATGGGCATCTAGACAAGATTTTGTATGTATAAATTACTTACTGTGCATTATTTTCGAGAAACCACCAATTGTTGAAGTCACAAGGGTTGGTTATTCACTTCAGCACGGAAAACTACAGGTATTGGGGCATTACGGGCTGCTTTTTCTCTTCGGAATCATGTGGAGAAGACACTGACAGTTGTACTTTACGAAATTAATCACTCACGCTGGCATAATGGGTTGGGTTTTGGATACCTTTATGCCACACAAATATGCTGCACAGTTATGCGATAGCTGTTTGGATTAAGACTAAATTGACAGCCGGCGTTTGTTTTCATCGTGTTTAGTGGCGGTAGGAGAGCCGAGTAAGGACTACCCTTCTTGCTAATTAAGTTGCTTTCCGTTATTATTTTTTTATTGATAAATGCCTTTAATAATTAAATGACATAGGTGTGCGTATGTAATATATATATATTTTAAACTTTTGCTTTGTTTTAAATTTTATTTATGAACATAATGTGGTATTATTTAAATGGTGTTGATTGATTGTTATTATTATGAACCTTTTAGTTGGTGTTTCCTTCAGCTCGGTCTGATCCCCAATGAGCTGGCTATCGTAATTTTTTCCTGAGCTCCTGTGTATCCCCTCCATCGGTCTCCAATCTCCCTTGATTATTGTTGTTGTCCTATATTAAATTAAAATTAACCTTGTTATTAACAGATTTATTCCTTATTTATTGTGTTGCTATATTTTAATCAATAACATCAGAGAGATTAACGAATTTAATTGTTATTTGCTTAATTTTACGCTGATAAAATCCTAAAATCATGACATTCGGCCATCTGTCAAAGTGCAGCCACCTGGCGCACGTCCTCAAACAGGTTGGAGGTCTTACCTGAACCTCGACTGGGCAAACGCTAAATAAAATAACACTGGAATTAAACATAAGTTTATTTATATATCTTAAAATATAGTAACTACAATATTTGTCAAAAAAAAAACATCGTTCACTTATTTTGATTCCTAGTTGTATTGCATCTTTTCTAATAAAAACAATTGTTGATTTAATTTTATATCGTCTTTACACCTACCATAAGTAATACACACCATAAATTTAATCATGACATTCGGCTTAAGGATAGCATAGTTTATTGATCAGATTCAGTGCTGACACTGTCATCGCTCATTACATCTAGAGCCTTGATATTTATCCACGGTCTCATTCTATCAGCAGCTACCACTGTTGAGTACTTTTTTGTTTTATTAAATCCCGGAACATTAGATATCTCGTATCTATCATTTCCTATTATTTTTGTAACTTTGTAAGGGCCTGTAAACTTTGGAAGGAGCTTCTTACTCTTACCTGGATTTTCATTAAAGGATACCTTTGTTAATTTGACTAAATCATTAACTTCATACGACCTGGCAGGCTTCGTTTTCGAGTTATGGGTTTCTTGCAACCTACTTTGATTTTCTTTTATTTTATCAAGAGCTTCAGTCCTGACATCATCAATGTCTTTGTGTTCACTTAATGTTTCTCGCAATGCTTTACGAAATAAATTATCTGAATCTCCTCTTAAACGTGAACCAAATAAAATCTTCGAAGGAGTTTTGCGGGTTGTTGAATTAACCGTGGTATTAATTCCAAATTGTATTTTTGGGACTATCAAGTCCCAATCTCTTTCATTGTGTTTAGCGCTCTGTGTCGCTAAAGCTCGTAGCACTGTTTGATTGAACCGTTCTACTTGTCCATTTGCACGAGGACATGCAACGGAGTTAAGAACATGCTTTATCTTAAATTCATTACAGAATTGCTTAAATTTTTCGGAAGTGAAAGCTGTTCCTCTGTCAGATATTATACGTTCTGGTGTTCCAAAATCATAAAAAATATTTTGTAACACTTTGATCACTGTCGCACTTTTAGTATCTTTAACGGGCCTGATAAACACATATTTGGAGAACCCGTCAACAATTGTCAAGATATAAGCATTGCTTTGTTTACTTTTGATAAATGGTCCTAAGTGGTCAATATGTATGGTTTGAAAAGGAATACCACTTTTTTCAATTGGGTATATGTGACCTTGTTTAGTCGGGATATTATCTTTATTGAAAGCACAATCTATGCATGAACTGACGTATTTTTTTATAAATTTTGTCATTTTTGGAAACCAATATTGACTTTGTATGCGTTCTATAGTTTTTTTCATTCCAAAGTGACCAATTTCATCATGATTTTCTGCATACCTGCCGTCTAGCTGCCTAATCGTAACTCACTCAGATCATCGCCTGTTTTTTTGTACAGTTTGTTATTCTTGAATACATAATTTTTTTTAATGTCATTAAATTCGTCATCAATGTCGGGTTTCTTCTGAAACCCGACATAAACCGAATCTCAAAAATTCTTTTTTGAGATTCGGTTTATTTCTGGATCTCCCAGTTGCAAAGTCAAAAGCCAGTCATTTTGCTCTATATGCAATACAGACATCACATTTTCCGGTGCGCAGTCATCATCATACTTTCCAACTGGATTACGGCTAAGGGTATCAACGTGAGCCATTCGTTCTCCAGGGCGGAACTCAATATTGCAGTCGTATTCTTCCATTTGAAGTAGCCATCTGGCAATAAGTCTTTTTTAGAAAATGTGAGTCGCAAAGCTTTGCAATCGGTGATTATTTTGAACTTGCTTCCTAATAAAAATGGCCTAAACTTTTTTAAGGAGCCTACGACCGCCAATGTCTCAAGTTCGTATGAATGATAGATTTTTTCTTCGGGTGATGTCTGCCTACTAAAATAAGCAACAGGCTTAAGGACTCTAGGATTACTTTGCCATTGCATGAGAATCCCTCCAATGCCTAACGAACTGGCATCAGTGTGTAACTCTGTTTCTGATTCCGGATTAAACAATGCAAGAACTGGCCGGGAACACAGAGTTTGCTTGAGACTGTCAAACGCTTTTTGTTCATGAGTAGACCACTTCCAAGCTGTATCCTTTTTCAGTAACGATGTTAAAGGACGAGCAATCTCACCAAAACCTTTAAAAAATTTTCTGAAATAACTTGCTAACCCTAAGAATTGTCTAGTCTCGTGTATGGTTTTAGGTACGGGAAATTCTTTAATTGCAGTCGTTTTTCTTTCACTAAGTTTTATACCATCCGCGGATACTTCATATCCTAAATAGTCTATGGACGTTGCAAAAAAACAACATTTGGAATGTTTTAATGTGAATCCATTTTCACGCAACAGTTTAAGTATTATTTCCAATTTTGTAAATCCTTCTTCTATGGATTTAGTTGGAATGAGCAAGTCGTCCATATACGCTAAGATGGAGTTAAACCTATTTGACCCCAAAACTTTGTTTACAACTCTTTGGAAAACAGCAGGAGCATTTGCCAATCCGAACGGCATTCTATTAAATTCATAATGGCCGTCCGGGGTGACAAATCCTGTTAAGTGTTTAGTCTCTTCCGATAGGGGAATCTGGTAGTACCCCGATGCCATATCTAGTGTAGTAAAATATTTGTTGCTACTTAAATTGGCTATCTGGTCTTCTATTAACGGCAAAGAATATTTATCCTTTATGGTTTTACTATTCAATGCTCGAAAATCGACACATAATCTTTGTTCTCCTGTTTTCTTTTGGACCATGAGTATGGGACTTGCATAGTTCGAAGTAGATTCGCGAATTATATCATTCTCTTTGAGCTCAGAAATTATTTCGCGAACTTTAGCTCTTTCTGAATGTGACAGACGATACGGCCTATATACAATTGGCTTGTTGTCAGTTAATTCAATTTTCATTTCAAAATCTTTGGAAACGCATCCTATTTCATTCATTGACATTGCAAAGCAATCTCGATATTCACAAAGTAGACCATATAGTCTGTTCACAGTGTTTGAGCTTACGTCAGTTCCCACTTTAATATCGTCTTTTTGAAAAACAGGTAAAGTTTTCGGATCTTTATTTATCTGCCTAACGTTAACTTCATCAGTCTCTATAAAGGGGCTAGCTCTAGACACAACTATATTTTGTTCTAAGGTCAAATAAGTTTTGGAAGTATTTGATACTAATATGGTGCCTTTTCCATTAACAAGACTGTGAGCACCCTGATGAACGTAATACTCTTTCCCTGGTTTGTTTCTATTCTGACCTTCAACATATATGTCTCCTGTGTAATTTTCGTTGGTAGTTACAGGTACTAAATGAGACCCTTTCAATGAAATAGCTTCAGATAGAATCAGATTAACTCGTGGTGTATTACATACAACTATTGGTGCGTTGTAAAATACTAAATTATTGCTATGCTTGAGCACAGTGACATGAGGCAACTCTGTGAAATTCTGACCGATAAGAAGAGGATATTGCAAAAAATCGTTGTCTACCGCATAAACTGTTATACTGGCATCAACTTCGTCGATCGTGACATTAATCGTTGATTTATAAAGCGGTTGGACACGATGATTCCCAAAGCCCTTGATAAGTGGCAAATTATTTAGACTTCTATTTAAGCGTAATGATTCACCTAAACTATACTGTATTAAGGAGCAATCACTACCAAAATCAATATAGGCTTCAAATGGTTTATTATCAATACATAGTTTTTTTACATATTTATCATTTTTGTCATTATTGTTATTAGTCGACATTGTCATAACTTTTTCCAATTTACCAACTTCTTGGCTAGTTGAAGAGCGACTTCGATTACAATTTTCATCCGTATGTCCTACTTTGTCACATGAATTACATTTTTTTATTATTTTTGGACAGTGTACGAATCGATGTCCTTCCTCATTACAGTTGAAACAAATAGTACTCTTATTGTTGTGAACAGTCTTATTTTTCTTGAAACATCTGTTAGTTGTGTGACCTTCTACTCCACAATGAAAGCATTTAATAATTTTTTGCCGGGTGAATTGAGCATCATACTTAGCAGTATACCCTCGTTTCTTCTGAGTTTGAGAAATAATAGAACTTTGCGGCTGCTGTAACACGAGATATTGCAGTAAGTCTTCAGGGTCTTGACATTTTAAGGCTTGGGCGCTATGCCTAAGTGAAGTATCGGTGATACCATGAATAAGGCAATCAACTGCCTTTTTTCCTGTAATTTCACATCTGTTGAGCAACATAAGTTTGTCATAGAAATTTGAACGTAAACTCTCTTCAGGGTTGGTCTTTCTAGTAAATATCTCTTCAAATAGAAGCGCAAAGTTGTCTTCAACGGGAAAAGCACGTTTCAGTTTTTGTTGCCATTCTGTCCATGTAAAACCGAGACTTGGTAAGGCATGGAACCAATTTTTAGCGGTACCCACCAATTTTTGTGTAGCACAATGGGATGTTTGACGATCTGTCCACTGATATATTTGTGCACACTCGTTTACTTTATGAAGCCATATTTCTATGTTTTGTGCTCGACTCTCGGGGTCAAATTCTGGCAGGGCATTCAGCATCTGCTGCATACCGCCGAGATATGGTTGCGAATTCTTCCGCTCATTTAACGCTTTTATTTGATCAGCTGCATTAATCATCCCTCGACTACTCATAGCATCGTTGTTTGATTCGATAGGGTCATCGTGAAAATGTCTGCGAAGCAAAGGCGGTTCATCTTCATCTGACGTCGATGATACGCTTAAAATTCTCCTTCTCCCTACTGCCAATCGCATCCGACTAGACCCGCTTTCTTCGGTCATGTTCTAGAACAAACAAAGTAAACTTTATTTACTAAATATATTGGCTCAAATTATTATATAACACTCTTAAAAGAAAGTCTGTGTCCATAATCTTTGAATAACTCGAATTACTATTTCAGTAAGTATATAGTACCACTAGGTAGGCATCTAATCTCTCTATTACCTACTTCTTCGTAAATTATTATAGTAACTAATTTATAAAGCGCACTACGTGGCCCGTAACGACACTCTTAAGGACTGGACTGGAGGGGTCGGTATACTGTGGCGGAGAAATGTGTTTGAGTCGGTGTCCGTGATAACGTGTAATAGTGCGCGTAAAACAGCAATAAAGGTGTTATCTGCGGGGCGTTCGCTGTTGATTTTCACTGTATACATGCCTACAGACTCCGTTGAGAACATGACAGAATTTACACAGTGCTTGGGAGAGGTGGCCGCGGTGGTAGAAGAGTGTGGGATAGATTCGGTGTTGGTTATGGGCGATTTCAATGCGCATCCGGGTAGTAGGTTTGGCAGTGAGCTCAGAGACTTTTCTGCGGACCAAACTTGGCGTTGTGCGGACCTTGAGGTGCTGGGGCCGGATTAGAACTCCTACACGTACGTGAGTGATGCACATAGTACTACAAGCTGGCTAGACCATTGTGTTGTATCTGAAGCAGCACGGAAAATGATAGTGGACGTTAAGATACAATATACACTGAAAGAAATTTTTAGTAACCTGCAACCAAAAGTTTGGTTACTGCGTACCAAAAAATCGTGACTTCCGAACTATGTCTTACTAACAACAAAACAGAGTTTCGTTAATTATATTGAGCTACTAGAAACTGAATCAATTTCGTTATAATTAATTAAACAATTTGAACGTTTTTAATTACGTAGTCAATAACTATTTCAATGTTACTAACAAATCTGGACCAATTAGTAGTCTGCAAATAAAATAATTTGAATTTGAATTTGAATTTGAATTTGAATTAAACCAATTTTGTATCATATAAACAAACTCTTCGCCTGTTTGTAGCTTTACTGTCCAGTTGTATTTACAGACTAAGTTATCTACTTATAACAAATGATTTTCTATACTGATACAAAAACCTTTTGGTTGTTATTAACGTAATTGGTTTATTAAGTAATAACTAAACCGTTTAGTAGTCAGTAACAAAACTTTTTTCTCTACTGCTATAAAAACGTTTTGTTTGTTACTAACGTAATTGGTTTGTTATGTAGTGACTAAACCATTTAGTAAACAGTAACAAAACTTTTTCTATACTGCTATTAAAACATTTTGTTTGTTACTAACGTGATTGGTTTGTTAAGTAGTAACTAAACCGTTTAGTAATCAGTAGCTAAACTTGTTAGTAATCAGTACCTAAACGTGTTTAATAATCAGTAGCTAAACTTGTTTAGTAATCAGTAGCTGTACTTGTTTAGTAATTGATAGCCTAAACATAAATCTATCAATGTTGGTTTTTTACACTGTATTATTTGCACTGATTTTATTATATGTAGTTAAATGTAATCTTTATAGAATAAAATCAGTACAAAGAAATACAGTGGAAAAAAACACAAACATTGATAGGTTTACATTTAGGCTATCAATTACTAAACAAGTACAGCTACTGATTACTAAACAAGTTTTTTAAAAATCCTGAAATATTTTTAAAACTATGAATAAAAAAAGTTAATTTGTTTAATACTTAAATTATTTTATTTTATTAAAATCTCACAGTACAAAATTCAATATTAGTATATATTATGTTTTTTAGCATTGATATTTGTGTCATCAGTTTGGCTCTATGGCCTATTTATTACTGGTATCAGTTCTTTGACGTCTTCTGTGGATAAGATTTATAAGCGTTTCTAAGTCAATGCTATGTTCTGGAATATGAGCAGAGTAATAAAATTAGTATGACTACTAAGGTACATTAGTCAACTTATAAAATGTAAAAAAACACAAGAGAAGTACCAGATGTACAAAAAAGAAATCGAAACGGCTGACCACCGACGGCGGAGGGCTCCGCTTTGCTTCGAACCTCTCCCCAGAATTGCTCCGACATTACATACTCTATGCCCCTATACTTTATACAGTGAGCCAGGTAATTGCCCTTCCATTTTGAGACCTTATGCCCAATTTAATAGGGCCTAAAAGCAGCCGCTCAGATATTAAGATCATCTAGCTATTAAAAAAAGTTCATACCTTTGAACTTCTTGGCGTACATTCCAAGACCCCATCAGTTTAAGTATTCATCAATTTCTTGAATATTTCGTTCGGTCGGTATTGCCATTGCCAGGTCAAACTCGTCGGCATCCTTGAAGATTCCACATGATGTTCGACAAAACCTATGATATTTAAGTGATAAGTATAAATTATAATTATACATACAAATGTACAATTACACATTTAAACCTATTTACCGATGATGATATGCTTTCTTGTTCTCGAGTTTTCGGATTTGGCTCGGTCGGCTTGGCTTCCGCTGCCGCCGGTTGCAACTCTTCATCCATTAGGTATTGTAACATTTAGATTCAGCTGGACTCCTGACAAAAATAACGACATATACATACCATTTTAATCAATTATTTAAGCTTTAATAAAGCAAAATCACTTCACCAGCTTACCCGCTTGACCGTTCCGACGACGCTTGAATTGAACAGGTTCCAACAGGTTTTTTCCGCCCGCACGTGCCGCGATTAGGCAGTGTTGCCAGATGGCCATATGAGTTTCCCCCTGAACACATCTCAAATCTCCCCAAAGATAGTTTCTTATTAAAAAAAATAAACCTCCTAACTAATAAAGTATTTAATTTAATAATTTTAAGAAAAAAGAAACTATTACACATATAATATATTTAATTCCCTAGGGATGAACTCCAGCAAAGTGCTTACATATTTTTTCAACCCCAATAGTCTCAGATTTTTTAGTTGTAAATAATAAAAACATTTTATAAAATTTGGGTCGCATTAGGAACAGACGTACGATTTGGCAAATTGGCAGACGCCAACCATCGCCGGCGCATCCGACCGCCCGACCATCTGCCAAATCGAAACGTGTCGAACGAAAGCTGTTCCGACGGTCGATTCCGACCTAACGTGAACCAAACCGTGGCAGAGTTGCCAACTTATTTGATTTTCCACTAATGCCAGGCGTGGATTACTCCGCGACTACGTCACGCTGCTACAAGTAGATACAGGCGGCCCCAGTACTGGGGTATAATCAGGCCTTTGTTCCTAACGAGTCACAGCCTCAACTGTCACACTGTGACTCGTTGGGAATATTTATTATGAGCTTAGAACAAGCCTCCGAAATATCTCCATTTTACATTTTTACCAAAACCACTACCCGTTTTTTTACCCGTGTTTGCAGGGAATCTCCCCCATCTGGCATTACTGCGATTAAGTCCGTTACACATAAAGTCACTTTTGGCTAATGGTAAAAGAAGTTTAAATGCTACTTAGTAATTTGTTATTGTTATCTTTAACTAAAGTTTGATTATTCAGTGCATCATTCAGTGTTGTTCTTAACAAAAATAAATAGAGAAAAGTCTACAAAACCATGGTTGCCAATATAAAATAGTGCGTTAAAAGCAATTCAAAATGGGCCGCTAAATATCTACAAAACATTGATTATCAAATGAAATGTTCATGAAATTAATAATAAACATACATTTTAGTAAAATATATTCCAAGGCCTTTTTAACTAGTAAGAATAATAGTTAAGTTATGGCTTACCAATCGGTTTGTTGTGTAGCCAAACTAGTTTAGCGATTAGACCAGTTACACATAAACAATTGCTTTCGGCTAATGTCAACAAAAGTTTATAAATAACTGTTAAGGAGTTAGTCAAGTAATCTTTAACAAATGTTTGATTATATCAATGCATCATTCGATTTAGTTCCTATCAATTAAATAGATAGGGAAATATCAACAAAACCATGGTTGTTATTAAATAAAACAGTGCATTAATAGCAAACTAAAATCAGCTGTTTAATATCTACAAAACATTGTCAGTTTATTGAGATTTCACGAAATTAATAATAAACACCCATTTTGGTAAACTGAAGTCAAAGGCATTGTAAATAGTAAGAGTATAGTTCAGTTACTGCTTAACACTCGGTTTTGTTGCTCTAACCAATTAGTTTGTCTACGCTATTTCAGTTAATAGTTAACAATATTTGGATTACAATTTATCAAACCTAAATTTACAAAACCGGTTTTGGTTGTACAACTGAATAAGTTGTTTAGATTTAGTCAAAGTTTATTTACTTATAACCAAAATTTGTTTATTTTTCAAGTAACTTAACTTGTTCGGTTAATTCTTTTTTTCAGTGTAGTGTGTTCTGGTCGGATCATTTCCCACTTGAGGTAGTGTGTGATTTGAATGTGTTGAGAACTACGTCTGTAAACACAACACAAGCGCCTAACTTGGTTGTATGGGGTGAAAGAAATCAAAGTGAAATATCCGTGTACCAGGAACATTGTAATAGGCTCCTAAGATGCATAGATTTTCCTCATGAACTTAGACTATGTGGTGATCGACTTTGCGCTGCCACGGAGCACAGACGTGTGATTGATAATTTATATGCTAGTGTCATTGCGGCGTTGAGTAACGCAGCTACTCTTAGTTGTACGAATGCTAGGGCGAGTTCCTCTAGGCGAAAGCAGGTGATTGGCTGGAACAAGTATGTGAAGCCACTTCACGTGGAGGCTCGACTTGGATTTCAAAACTGGGTCCTGTGTGGTAAACCTAATAGGGGACTTTGTTATAATATTATGGTGGAAACCCGTAAAAAATTCAAGCAGAAGTTAAAGTGGTGTCAAGACAATGCGGAGCAAATTAAAGCTGATATGTTGGCTCGCCACCACTCAAATAAAAATTTCAGCGGTTTTTGGAAACAGACCAGTAAAATGAGTCCCAGGTCGAGCCTCCCTGTGAATATCATGGGTGAAAGTGATCCAGTTAAAATAGCTGAACGGTTCAAAACCCAATTTAAAGTTGAATCGACACTCGGGCCTTCATTAGATCTACCCAAGTCAGGACGGCTTGGCTCGGAGCCGCATACGAGGTTTACAGCTGGTGAGGTAAGGGCGGCCGTGAGGGCCATGACACGCGGAAAGTCACCTGGGCATGATTCACTTAGCATAGAACATCTCCAATATGCAGGTGATCATCTGCCCAGAGTACTTGCCATGCTCTTTACTCTGTGCATTGGTCATACTTATTTGCCCGATGAGATGATTAAAACAATTGTGGTCCCGATAGCTAAAAACCGTACAGGAGATTCTTCCGATGTCAATAACTATAGGCCCATCTCGCTGGCTACCATAATATGTAAAGTGTTGGACAGTGTGCTTGATGGGCTACTAGAGAAGCAAATACGCCTCCACGATGCTCAATTTGGGTTTAGGTCTGGACTGTCCACGGAGGCAGCAGTTCTGTGCCTCAAGCACACTGTCCGATACTACACGGATCGTAAGACACCTGTATACGCTTGTTTTTTGGATCTGTCCAAAGCGTTCGATTTGGTGTCTTACGATCTGTTGTGGAAAAAGCTGTATGAGGCTTCGGTGCCGGGAGAGTTAGTCGAGCTGTTTAAATATTGGTACGGCAACCAAAGCAACAGAGTGAGATGGGCGGGCTCGATGTCTGACCCGTACAAGCTGCAGTGCGGGGTAAGACAGGGAGGTTTGACCTCGCCTAGACTATTCTGTTTATATATGGATAAGCTCATCGATGAGCTTAGCAACACCCGAGCGGGCTGCTCAGTCGGGGGCCAGAGTTTTAATAACATTAGCTACGCCGATGATATGGTGCTGCTCAGCCCATCGGTCTGCGCCCTCAGGAAGCTGTAAATATTTGCGAGAGCTACGCGGAGGCCCAGGGCCTCAAGTATAATGCAAATAAGAGTGAGCTACTCATATTTAAAGCCGGTATGAAAACCTATGAGATAGTACCACCAATCACATTAGGAGGTGCCCTATTAAAAGTAGTTTCACAATTTAAATACTTGGGACACTGGGTCACCGCGGCGCAGAGCGACGACTTGGATGTAGAACGGAAGCGGAGGGCGCTATCAGTGAGAAGTAACATGTTGATCCGCAGGTTTGCAAAATGTACTACAAGTGTTAAGGTAACCTTTTTCAGAGCTTACTGTCAGTCATTCTACACCTGCAGTCTGTGGATCAACTGTACTAAGAAAGCTTATAGCGCCCTGTGCGTTCTGTACAACAACGCATTCAGGATGCTGGTGGGGCTGCCGCGCTATTGTAGTGCGTCAGGGATGTTCGCGCAGGCGCGCATCGATGGGTTTAACGCCATCATGCGCAAACGAGTTGCATCCCTGATGAAGCGCGTACGCGGCAGCTCCAACAGTCTTCTGAGCGCAGTAGCTAAAGCCGCGGACAGCCCGATAATGTGTCACTGGGGGAAGACGCATATGACACAAGTAGCCTACGAATTTTGACATGCATTTCAATATTGACATAGTTTAGTTTTTAATTTTATTATTATATAATCTTAAATTGTTACTCGTTACTAATATAGCACATAAGACCTTTGTTACTAACGCATATAGAGAATATCCGAAATAAATGACATACATATATATTAAGCAAATAATCTTTCGTTACTTCGTTACGTTACCATACCTACTTATTTCGATAACACTCGTAAAAAAAAGCAACATTCAAATTTAGAATACAATAATAATACTATTTCTTAATTTATAAAAATAAAAAAATAAAAAAACTGGTCCGAACTTGCATTAAGCATGACTTTAACTACAAGACTTAAAAATCAGTTGTACACAGAGTTATCAAATTGCATCACCACTTTCGGTGCAAAGCAAACACAAAACGCGCTCACATGTAAACATACTCTGAGGTTCACGGGTCATACAAACGTGCGTTAGCGTCATACTGTAAATTCAATTGTTTCATTTGCTTTAGACGCACTCTTACGCATTTAAATACTACGGGATCTATAATGTCTTATTTAATAAGGGCATTATTTCCAAAATAAATACAATCAATTTCTTCTTCCTTATATAAAATAAATAAATAAATAAAATAAAAATAAAAAAATAAAAATAATTTATTTTCAGATTTCTCAGATCCATAGATTGTTAGTTACAAAAAACACTTATAAAACTACGTTAGTATGTTACTATTAAAAGGTAAACAACAAAAACTATTTTAGGGTCGTAAGACATGAAGGTCGGTGTATCGGCGGAGAATATCCGAATCCCACCTCCCTGCAATCATTTTCAGGATGCCATTCGTGCTCCCTCTAATCCGCATCACCACAGAGGCCGTTTTCTTACGTACTATGGCATAAAAGTCATCTATGCTAGCATCGGCAAACATCCCAGAGGCGCTGCAGAATCGAGGAAGCCTAAAAAGCATCCTGAAAATATTATTGTATTGGATTCTCAGGGCACTGTAGGACTTCAGCCTGAAACTGGCCCACAGACCGCACGTATAAAAACTTTGACAGTAGGCTGTAAATAAAGTCAGCTTCACTTGAGCACTGCAACGTGCGAACCTGTGCGCCAGCATCCCGCCTCGGACCGACAATGCCCTGCGCTCCCGCTCGATATCCAGATCGTCCCTCAGGTCCTCCGTCACAATATGACCTAAGTATTTGAAGTGCGTGACACGATTTAAGGCAACTCCGTTCAACATTATTTTGGGCGAGTAGGCTGGACACTTAATTTTACCTTTGAGAATCATGAACTCACTTTTGGTAGCGTTGTACTTCAAACCGTGCCGCTGTGCATACATCTCGCAAGTATCAATTAGCTTTTTCAGCCCTGATACTGATGGACTCAACAGCACCATGTCGTCCGCATAACTGATATTATTTACACAAACATTATCAATCCTACAGCCGACATGAATGCTGCTGAGCCCATCAATCAGTTCATTCACATATAAATTAAACAACCTAGGTGAGGTTAGCCCCCCCTGCCTCACTCCACACTTTAGCACATACGGATCTGAATATTCTTTAGCCCACTTTACCACGTTTATCTGATTGCTATACCAGTGCGACAAGATTCCTGTCACAGCCGGATTTATGCCTGTCTCCTTCAACTTCTACCACAGTATATCATACGACACAGTATCAAAAGCCTTAGAAAGATCTAAGAAACAAGCATAAATAGGCGTATTTCTCTTAACATAATAACTTACTGTATGTTTTAAGGCTAATATTGCACTTTCAGTAGATAGTCCCTCACGAAAGCCGAATTGAGCATCATGTAATTTGACATGTAAGTTCAAAAACGTGTCAAGAATCCTATCTAGTACCTTTGCGGTGACTGTAGCCAAAGAAATCGGTCTATAATTACTTTTATCCGCGAGGTCGCCTGTAGAATTCTTAACTAGGGGAATGACCACAGTTTTCGTCAAATCAGGAGGTAAATATGTGTGTCTCAAGCAGAGCGTGAACAGCATAGCTAATACCCTCCCAATGTGCGGGCCCGCGTGCTGGAGGTGCTCAATGCTGAGCCCGTCATGCCCCGGAGACTTACCTCTTTTCATGTTAGCTATAGCTAGTCTAACGTTTTTAGCGGACACTGCAATTGTCGTATCTGTTAGATTGGACTCAGCATTGAACCCTTCCCGCACGGATTGATAGGGGGGCTCCACCTTAAAATATTCCCTGAAAACGTTAGCGACATCTTTAGGATCACTAATGCCATCCACGCTGGCCGACAGACTTGGTTTATAATTCATTTTTTTGGTACTTTTCCAAAACTTACCAAACTGTTTAGTCGAGTGTTGTGTTGCTAATATGTCAAATTTAATCTGCTCTTGATTAGTTTGGCAGAACTTAAGTCTAGATTTAAAAATTTTACGACTAGAGCACATTTTTTCATAAATAGGACCACTCTTGGGCTTCCCGTGTAATGCATATGTCAAAAAATCTAATCTAGCCTGCTTGTGACTGTTTGATACATGTTTATTCCAGCCCAGAATCCGTTTACCTTTGTTATTCAGATTCGAGTTTTGTACGCTACTTTCTGCAGATGCTCTAGTTAGTGCGCTTATTATGTCACAGTATAGTTGATTAATAACACTTCTGTGTGAAGTATCTTGACACATATTATCTGCACAGTAGTGGAGTTCCTGCGGAAAATCCACTACTTTTAAATAGTTATTACATAGCTCTGTAAATTCAGCAATCTGTTCAGGGGTTCTTACTCCCCATAGCACCTTATTACATAATTCATTTTTCTGTATCTCTTTTGACCTAATGATGTCAATATTACATTCAATTTTTAATGGATAGTGATCCGACCAGTATACATCATATAGAACCTCGATATTATTTACCGTGTACCATGCAGAAGTACTTACCAAGCAGTGATCCAACCACCTTTGGGACCCGTGCGCATCACTCACAAACGTATACGTTCCAGAAGATGTACCCAGCCGAATCACATCCGCACATAACCATTGCCTTTCCCTACAGAAATTTAGCATTTCTTCATAAAATTGAGCCGAAGGATGAGCATTGTAATCGCCCAACATGTAAACATTTTCAACATTATTGTCCTCGATTACCGCATTAATTTCGCCCAAACATTGCGTAAAAATTGGCAAGTTATCCGGCACATCGGTCGGCATATATACACATATCACTATGAACTCCTTTCGGTCCTTAGTTATAACTTTTATTCCAGCAATACGCTCACTACTGCACTTTATAACGGCAACACTGTGAAATGCACTATTTCGCCAGAGAATCGCCACGCCGCCATGAGGCCTACCGCGAAGAGCGCCAGCTGATAAATCCACCGCCGATTTGCCTGTGTAACTGAAATCCTTATCAACCTGTCCCAGGAAGCCCAGGTCATGGGGCAGTAGCCAGGTTTCCTGAAGTGCAATTACATCCGCCCTTTTACAAAGCGATCGCACACAGTCAACGCTTCTCTTTATATTTTTACAGTTATAGGTTATAAAAGCACTACTATTGTTTATCTGAGCCATTTTCACTTGTGTTGTTTTTTAGACTCAGCCCCGCTCTCGGTACTACGGGACCTCTTGGTTTGAAATGCACGAAACGGCTAAATTTAATTCCGTCGGGCCATAATTTGTCGTCCAGATACATGTCTAACTTGCGTTTATTAACAAAAAATTTATAGGCATTGTAAGACTTCTCAAACTTTATGTTTATTTTTTGAAGTGTAATTTCGTCATTAGTTTGACTTTTTATGTAATCACAAATGTCCTTCTCTTCGGTTTCTTTGTCTACATTTGAAATAAATAACGGTATTTTTATTTCTGCCGCCTTAAATTTCATTTCAGGCACCGAAATAGCCTTACCAATACGACGTGTAAGACGGTTTCGCGACTTTTTCTTTTGTTTTGTACTAGAGTCCACTCATTTTGATTAATTTTATTTTCGCTCATTTCATTCCTAGCTATATCAGCAAAGCTTTTTGTTTTACGCGGCAACTTACTTTCTAATAGGTTCGCTGTACATTGCTCATTTTTAACCACGTCCGTAGTATTATTTACGTGGGAAGCCTCAATGGACGTTTCACATTCAATAACAATGTCGTTTCTTTGTTGTGAGACTGATTCATGGTAACGAGGTATAGGAGTGACAGAGAGCTCACACACCGCATCAAGCGCGGCGGCGGCCGCGGGCGACAGAGACAGCTGCGGCCGCTCCGACCCACACGGTTCAGTGTCTCGCGCGCAATCCTCAACCGCTCGGAGCGCCCGCGAGCAAGTACCCGCACAATCCGAATTTATGCTGTGCGACAAACCAATGGGACCGCTGTCAAAAACGTATCCACCTCGTTTTCTCGTATTAACGTTATGGTCGTTAACAATAGATGCATACTTTAAATTTTCTAAGTCCATTTGCAAATCGCGCAATTGTGACACCGTTGCATACATTTCTTTGACCGAATTTAGTTCGTTTTTTAATTTTATAACGTCTTTCAATAACGTAACTGCATCGATGTGGTCAATCGACGTTGGAGGCAATTTTTGAAGGTCGCGAGCCACAAAAATCGGAATCAGATGGGCATCCGTATCATCATGCATGAAGAAACTGATTATGTCGTCCAGGTTTCTTATCTTTTTCCCCTCACGCCGCCTGGATATCACCGGCTCCTTTGTAATTATAGATTGAAATAAGAGTTTCTTTGCATTTTCCACTTCACTTTCTGAAAAGTTTGCGTCACACATTTTTATCAAGCTGTCCTTGTCCATTATGTCATGTTTGTATTGAATATAGGATAATAGTTCGCAAATCACTACATTGCAATTTCCACATTTTAACGTATTTAACGCCATTTTTTCGACCGCACAAAACGCGCCCGAGTGCAACCGCTGCGCGAGCGTCACTGATATAAGACACACACTCATGTCATAAACTTTCTCAATTTCTATTCATTTTCCAAACGCACGCTCACGTTATAATAATAGCGGTTTATTCTCAATCATAGTATCTGGAAAGTACTTCAATCTCTGTTTAAGTACTTTTCGCATATCTAGACGCTCGCTCACGTCAACTGTAGAATATGAACGCATATGTTCACTTCTCACTACTTTTGATTTATTGGAAAGTGTCTACTTTCGCTTTCCAAGTTTATCTATGGCCCGTCTGGAAAAGTATCACCCTATAAATTTTAAAAGAAAAGGAAATGATAATACTTAATTATCTTGGGGCAATTTACAGCAACTACCCCAGCCTCGAACAAAGCAGAGCTCGATGGCAATAAACATAACATACACTTGACGTGACGGCAGTCGGGTAATAAATAATAAATTTTATGGCATTAACTTAAAAACAGGGATAACCCTGTTTTTAAGTTAATGCCATAAACATACATACGTAAGTATGAACTCCAAATAATGTACAAGGCGTGGCCGTACTTATTGGAAAATAATCAACTACCTACCTACTTCGTTCCTTATTTATTTTACATTTCATAACACATTTGAGATGTTACCTACATACATTCTAATTTGAAAGATAATTAAGTATAGATAAGTAAGTACCTGTAAGTACATAAGTAAGTGTCAGTAACAAACCAAATAATATTACTTGAGTATCAATATATATCACACCAGTCCAAAAAAAAAAACATGCCCTGATGATTCTATTGCATTTATCGTTCCTCCCTTTTTTTTAACCCCTTTTTTATCTTCATAGATCAAGGTATATTGATATATATATATCCTTACGTACCGTTATTAAGCTACATAAATGACTACGAACCTCTCTTGAAAAATAAATTTTAAACATGTATCTTACTGAACAATATCATCATGAAGACAATATATCTGTACTAACATAATAAAGTTACTAATAAAAATGCTTGGCTTGATTCTTAATGTAGATTGAGTAGACTCTTAGTAGTAATTTCATTTGTTGCGCTAGCTAGCCATTCATTTTGTCGCCATCACTAATACTTGTGGCATATACTTTCAGAAAACCTAAATACTAGACAAATTGCTAAACGCTAAAAAAAAACGCTAGACAATAATTGCGTTAGAGTAAAATTCATTTTTCATAAATGTAAATGTAGGGTAGACCGCCACGCGCAGTCTTAAAAACCGATGCAAACGTGGTCTGTCTTGTTGCGCAACACTTTTCGATATAGTTTTACGTACATTTAAGTATAATTTACAAAACTTTCAACGGAAATTCCATGTACTACAATGGTACCTATCAAAGCAAATGAGAAATCATAAAACCATATCATTATGATACGGACATGAAATAATGAAACACTTACTTTCTTGTCGTAAACCTGCGGTTATTTTTCTTCGTGGACGAGATTTTTTTTTTCACTTCTGATATATTATGAACCTTTTAGTTGGTGTTTCCTTCAGCTCGGTCTGATCCCCAATGAGCTGGCTATCGTAATTTTTTCCTGAGCTCCTGTGTATCCCCTCCATCGGTCTCCAATCTCCCTTGATTATTAGTGTTGTCCCATATTAAATTAAAATTAACCTTGATATTAACAGATTTATTCCTTATTTACTGTGTTGCTATATTTTAATCAATAACATCAGAGAGAATAACGAATTTAATTGTTATTTGCTTAATTTTACGCTGATAAAATCCTAAAATCATGACAATATGTGTGTAAGAATGATGCTTATATTGTGATTTTAATATTATGAGTTTATTCTTTATTTGTAAATATACCATAAAATATAAATAGGGTTTTAACAGCGCAATATTAAATTATGTTATATACAGATATGTTGTTACTTTCAATTAGATTTAGTTCAACATTATTATTTTGAATATTGTAAGAGTATTTTTTTATATAAGTTTCATTTGTAATATTAACACTGTATGGATTATTTTGTCCGAAATAAATGCATTTTATTTTATTTATTTTATTAAATCGACATGAAAATTTTATTGACAATTAATGCCAATTCTGTCGCGTGTGGCACTTTAGTTATGTGAAAGAAGTTTTTAATTGATGTTAAGCTCTGTAAATTGTACGTTTAGATTGATATTTGTTGTGTAAGTACTATCTTATTTTTGACATTGTTTAATATAATATGGTAATATGTTTTGTTTTGATTTGTGTTTCTGTCTATTTTGAATCATTTTCTTTGTTGATTGGTATATATATATAAATGTTGGTTGCACGGACAACAGTATATATTTATATTTATATTAAATTGTTTTTCCATTGGTTTTTGTTATCCTTTGTTCGAATATTTGATTAATTTTAATTATCAGTGACACCTCTGTTTTGCTGTCGTGTCCCCATTGTCCTAATTTGTCTCACACCTTTACTACGCATGGGCTTAGGGTGCACATAGGGCGCATGCACAAAAGTGTGCGTCCAGTGATTTCCGCTGGCCCCACAGAATCGGTTGATGCCACAGTGTCGCAGCAGGCGCCAGGGGATGGCCATGGTGTTGTAGGTTTGAATGACTTGGCCACACTTAGGCGGTCTGTGCGGGTGTTGCATCATGTCCCTAAGGGGGCGCGGAGTCTAGCTGCGGGCAGGTTGAGTGATCTCATTGATAGACCAATGCTACAGCTGAGTGGATTGCTTTGCTTTCTTCTGCATATTCTGCATTTAAGGTGCCAGAAACAACAGGTTCTGGTAACTTTAATACAAAGGTAAAGCGTAACATTGGCTCGGCCGGGATTATTGTATCTACAGGTAGCAATTGGGCGGAGACAGTTTCACTGGGGCAACCTTCGGTTCTTAGGACAATTCTGTCTAAAGTATTCGAGGGTGATCTGAGAGGGGCAGCCCGTTTGCTTGTGTCGGATGATGGCGTGGCTCCTTCGAATCCTGAAACACTGGCCGCCTTGCGATCAAAGCACCCGTCCCCGTCTCGGCCATTGGTGTTCCCACTTGAGCTGGACAGTTTTGTTCCAATGTGTGAGGTAAAGGTGGAGGACGTTGTGCAGGCACTTAGCTCCTTTAGCAACAGTTCTGCTGCTGGGTTGGATGGTATCCGCCTGGTGTATTTGAAGGAGCTTATTTCGGGATCTGCTGGAGATAGTGGGACGGTTGCTGGAATGTTTAACGAAATTGTGCAATTTCTTACTAAAGGGACAGTTAAATGCAGCGGTTTGCCCCTATATTTATGGGGCGTCCTTGTGCGCGTTATCGAAGAAGGACGGAGGTTTTAACGTACGCAGTCCGAAAATGAAACAAATGTATGGATTTTGACTAATTTTGAGAGAGCTCGCGTGGCACGTGTAAGAGAATAAATTGCAACTCATCTTCGTATTTAATTGTAGGGTCATACCACATTTGTCACATGCGATGCGAGCGACCTCTGAATGATTTATTTGAAAAAATCGAAAAGTTCAAAAGTTAAACTATATGGCATTACTAGGTACTATTGTAAAAGTTAACATGCATTGTAATGAACTAAAATATGCTCACGACTAGTATCATGGACGGGATAGCCAGCCGCAAATTAACAAGTTGACTGCTACCGTCATAGTGAACGGAACATGGTTAAAAGATTGTAAATATACTTAAAGTCTATTAATCTACAAAAAATAATAAAAATAATGCGTGTCGCCTACAATTCCGCCCCCTTAGTGCTAAAGAGCACTAACAATCAACAGGGGTCAATAAGGCAACGCGTGTAACAGGCCTACGTAGAAGCCCTAAGCGTGTGCGCACGTCTACTACCCGAGTGCGGCCGTCACTTCCAGCATGAACTGCGCTCACTACCCCGTGCTGCCAGGAACCGCGCTCTAAATTGGGATCGACAAGTACCACATAGTCTCCTACCTGTAACGACCTTGCATCTTTGTTCCATTTCTGTCTAGGTAAGAGTGTAGGTGTAGGAGGACTCTTTCGTCCACCTTAGCCAGAAAATGTCGGCGAGTCGTTGAGCCACACGCCATCTCTTACAGAGACAAAGATCGAGGTCCTCATATTTACCAAAGGTGGGTCCAGTTGACGAGCTGCCTATGATAAAATGATTTGGCGTGAGTGCTTCTGGGTAGTTCGCATCTGTCGAAACGTGAGTAATAGGACGACTGTTCACTAATGCCTCCACCTCAGCCATCAGTGTGGACAGAGTTTCCGGGTGTGGGGCTCGCTCCTTCAGTATGACATTCAGGGCTGTTTTAACCGTGCGGATCATTCGTTCCCAAGCTCCTCCCATTTCAGGAGCACCAGGGGGGATAAATCGCCATTCTATGCCCCGCACGGATCCATCCTCTTGCAGTTTGTCAGCGTTCAGCTGGCTCAGGCTCCTCTTAAGTTCTGTGTCAGCGCCCCGAAGATTTGTGCCGTTATCTGAATAAATAACGCTAGGCGTGCCTCGACGGGCTGACATTCGTCTGAGTGCCATTATGGCCGAGTCAGTGCTAAGTGTTTCAGTGAGCTCTATATGTATAGCACGCATGGTGAGACATGTAAATAGCATTCCTTACCTTTTATGTCTTCCGCGTCCGATTGTGGTTTCTATAGGGCCGAAGAAGTCCACTCCAGTGAATGAAAATGGACGCCGATTGTGCTGCAGGTGCGCAGCGGGCAGGTCGCCCATGCGTTGCGCCTGCGGCGCCGCGTGGCGGTGGCGACAAAACAGGCAGCGCGCTGCCACCGCGCGTACCGTCGGGCGCAGATTAACGATCCAGTAACATTGTCGCAGCTCATTGACGACATGTTCGTGCGCTGTATGCATAGCGCGCCTGTGGTAGTGTTCGACGAGCAAACGAGCAGTTTTATGTTTGCCATCTAGTATGGCGGGTCGCGTAGCGGACTGTTCAACGCCTGCAGACTTATCTATACGGCCGCCAACACGAAGGACGCCGTAGTCATCTAAGTACGGTGTTAATTTGAGAAGACGGCTGTTCGAAGACAAAGGTTTGCCAGTTTCCAAACAAGCGATCTCTATGGCAAAGGTATCATTCTGACATTTTTTCAGTATATTTCTTTCAGCAATTTTCATCATCTCAATATCTAATTGTACTGTTTCCTTTCCTTCCTCGCTCCTTTTTCCTCGTTTAATTGTACTAATTCTTTCTTTTCTTTTCAGATTTAATTTTCTTAAAAAATATATTACTCTTGCAGCTGTACGTAAAAGTCGGATCCAACAGGAAAATCTTTCCTCATCAGGTACAGGTAAGTGCAACTTTTCTATTGTTGTTAAATTAATATTTCGTACTTCACAGGTAGCCTCCTCGGCGACCTTTGCATGCTTCAGGTCCTTCGGCCAGCGGTCCTGTGGCTGGCGCAGGAACGCAGGGCCCTGAAACCTTAAATCGTCGTAGTGAAGGGGAGGAGACTCCGTCTTCGTGGCGACATCGGCTATGTTCAAACTTGACGGTACGTAACGCCATTCATTTACGTTAGTAGGCTCATCAATTTTGCCAAGCCTATGAGCGACGAAAGCTTTGTAGCTCCTGGGGTCACTTCGAATCCATTGAAGGACGGTGCTTGAATCCGTCCAGAAGTAACGCTTACATGGCTGAACATCTTTTTGTTCCGTGGCTATTGTTTGCGCCAGACGGGAACCCATCAATGCCCCTTGCAACTCTATCCTCGGAATTGATACTGGGCGCAACGGAGTTACTCGGCTTTTGCTATTTGCCGAGCAAATAAGCACGCAACCATCCGCGCGAATAAACCTCCAGTAAATCACTGTGGCGAAGGCTTTAAGTGACCCATCAGAAAAAATATGAAGCCGCGTTTCTACAACCTCATCGCAAGACGACGAAGTGGACGACGAAGGGTAGCAGGGTGCCCAGGCGCCGGCGCGGAGGTGCCAACGCGAAGGTGCCAGCGCGGGATGTGCAGCGCCTCTAGCTGTTTTAACTCGTCGAGCCACTGCACCCAGCGCGCGTGTTCGTCCGGTCGGATGCGGCATTTCCAGCCAACGCCGCTCCGGTGTACGTCTTGAAACAGAATTTCACTTTTTATAGTAAATGGCGATAGAAATCCGTGTATGTCATAAATTGACATGATTATGCTAAGCATTTTAGCTTTTGTTGGTGGCACACTACCATTCAAAATTTCAGGCGGAATACGATCGACTGAAACTTTAATACTAAAAGTGTCATCGGCGGGATGCCACATCAACCCGAGCGTGCGCTCAGTCAGGTTCGTAGCCCCGTCTTTGACGTGCACAGCTGATTGCGCGAGCGCATCTACGGGAATCGCTTGCAGCACCTGTTTACTGTTGCTAGACCAACCGCGAATCTCGAAGCCGCCTTGTTTGTATATATGAGTTATGTCATTAATTAATTTCATAGCATTTTGCTCACTATTCGTTAAATAATAACAGTCATCCATATAGTGGGAATTAATTATAACTTGAACGGCTTCGGGATAGCGATCGTCATATTTCAGTGCATTTTTGTTTTTTATATGTTGTGCAATGAACGGAGAACAAGTTGCTTCAAAAATTAAACTTTGCATGACATAAGTTTTAATGGGATCATTAGTGGACGCTTGCCATAAAAATCGAAAGACATGTTGATCCTCAGGTCGAATTTTGAGGCGCAGAAACATGTCCTTTATATCGCCTATAATCACAAATTCATTCTCGCGGAATCTCAACATGATACCTAAAACTGAATTGTATAGGTCGGTCCCGGTCAATAAATAATCATTGAGGCACATATTATTTACTTTCGATGCAGCGTCGAACACTAATCTTAACTTGCCCGGCTTATTCGGATTTTGCACTCCAAAATGTGGAATATACCATATACGTTTGGCTGAGAGTTCATTTTCGTGCAGCTCTCGAGCGTAACCTAGTTTCGCTAATAACTTATTTATTTCGCTACCGTACCTCTCGGCGTAGGCGCTGTCTTTTTCAAATTTGTATAATAGTGATTGCATCCGAGACAGTGCATTTTTTTAAGTATCTGGCATAGTAAAGTTATCGCTCTTAAAAGGCAGGCCTACTTCCCATCGGTTACCAATTTGGCGTGCAGTTTTGTCTAAGATTTGTATAGCGCGCAAATGTGCCGTATTCTCACGGCGTACGGTCAAGATTCCTGTGGAGTCTAAACAAAAAGATTGCCTTATCAACTCATTTAGTGCATTGATATCGGGCGATGTACTGTCGATCACATCATTAGAGTAACCGAGATGGCATACATTGTGACTTACCTGTGATCCGGAGGAGTGAGCGTGACCACAGTAGCCATGAATTGCCCAGCCCGACCTACAGCGGGTCCCGTATGGTGCATTCTTGTTGCCATGAATAGCTTCAAGCGGAGCAATAATATAATAATTATCCTCACCTATAAGTATACGCGGCACAACACGCTTATTGTTATTATTTGCCTAAAAAAATCATGGACAGACTATTTTTGATTATTTTTTATAACAAATTTAGTATATTAGAAAGTATATAAAAAAAAAATATATTTCTAATTAATTGTTGCAAAACTTAAATATTTATTTTAGTATTATATTTAAGGTATTTGATTTTTATGTATTTCATTAATATTTTTTTTGCAACTCAAATGTCAGTTGCTCCAAAATAACGGTCACTGTCACAAACTACGGTATCGCTGTCATTCTCTGTCGTGTTAATACCGAGCATGCGCACTGTCTTATTTTTAATATACTTTCTAATGTACTAAATTTGTTATAAAAAATAATCAAAAATAGTCTGTCCAGGATTTTTTTAGGCAACCCATTTTTAAAATATTTTCTGATATACTAAATTTGTTATAAAATATGTTTCATTCTATTATCAGCTCGGTGAAGGTCGATGTAAGTTCGGATCTTCTACTATTACAAACAACATTTTTAATGTGAGACAATTTAGAACAAGAAATTTTGTTTATAATCGATAAGTTTTGCGCAGTCAAATTTAATTTCGAAACCTTTCGTAAATTAATGTCAAACACGTTAATGTCTTGTCCAGTAGCCCGAGCACGAATATTGGAGTCATGCGTAATGATTTCGTATCGCCTTTACTATTCGATTACGTTTACTTTACTTTAACGCAAGCTGTGGGTAGCACGAATCTCTAAAACTGACTCACGTTAACTCGATACGCAAACGCTACGATAATAAAATAAAGCTACGAATCTACTGGATAGGTACGTTCAGATACCTCACTGAGCGAAGTCAATTACTATGAATCATTTTAAATAAGTTAGAAATACAGGAAACAGCTTGAATATTACAGAAATCTGTGTAATTTGTATATTTATTTATTAAATTATACGAAAAATGTATATACAGTAAGAAAATAATTAAATATGTTAATATAATAATCATTGGGACGCAAGAGTTGAAATTTTCGAACGTTGTATTTTGACACTTGTAGTCTTGTACTCAAAATATAAAGTTCGAACGAAATTTATTAGTTGTCGTTATTTAGATTATAAATTAAAAGTAAAAGTGAATAATTTGTGATGGTAAATGAAACCAAGAAACATTTTCTCGCAGTTGGCCGTAATGGCAGATTTCATGGAGAGGTAAGCTGTTAAATTAATTCTTACAACTATGATAGAACTACAATCAAGGACTAGCTCCTAATCTTCTAATTAATTAAATATTTGTTGATACGTTCATACTTTACAACATAGAAATTGATGTAAGTAAGTAGTTCCTTAGTCTCTCAGTAAACACTCATTGTAATTTGGTTTTATGAACGATACTTTAATTAACTTCCATTCTCGTCTAGTAACAAACAATAAATATAATAGAATAATAGAATGTACCAGCTGCTTCACTTATTGCACAGATCGTAAAAGCCAACCCCAGGCATGGACAAATTTCTCAGAAATCATGGCATAGGCAGTAATACTAGCCAATCTTAAATGCCATTGACACCTAATAATATGACTAATGTGGCTTTTCGTTACCTGTACTCTGTAAATGTTAAAAACGTGATTAATGTACTTAATTTGCGGGTGGTAGGACCTTGTGCAAGGTCCGTCTGGATCACTACTACCATCTTGCTCGCTAATCCTGCCGCTAAGCAGCAGTGCTTGCACTGTTGTGTTCCGGCGTGGAGAGCAAGACAGCTGGTGTAATTACTGGCACAAGAGGTATTCCATCTTAGCCCTCTGGGTTGGCAACGCATCTGCACTCTCTTTGTTGTTGCAGGTGTCTATAGGCCGTGGTGATCACTTACCATCAGGTGGCCCACTTGCTTGTTTGCCTTCCTATGTTGTACAAAAAAAATTATATAAATCAATAAACTTCATTTCAGGTCCTCACGTGATTCCTATGGAGATAATGCTGTCATCTACATACAAGTTCAACAAGGGTAAATTGTGTATTGTGAAAATATGCCCAGAGCATAACTGATTTTAGACGAAGAGGAAGAAAAGATTCTCTCTGTGAGGTGCGAAGACAGTGTAGCTTTACAGGGGAATGTAAACATGCCGTTGCATCACAGAAGGGAGGAACCCTCCTGCACTTATGTTGAGTGCTACTGCAAAATGTCCTCTCAATGAAAAGACCTACAATAATTACCTATGTAAAGAATGGAGAGCCTACAGGAAACTACAATCCCCAAGTGCAGCTTCAAATGTTTTTATCACAAAAGAAAAACTTATTATTGTGTAGCTGACACAGACTATCCCAAAAATAAAAAAGTGAATATAATAAATGTATCATTCAACCTTGCATATGTTGAAGATTTTATTAATAACAAGTTATTAAACTTTTGGAAAACAAATATATACCCTTTATTATATCTTATATATTATTATTATATCAAAGTGTAGAGTGAGTGTGCTTATGTGTAAATGAGTGTTTATTTAAATAAAAAACCTATTTTGGAATTATATACTAGTTTTATTTTATTAAGGCAGTGCTATTATCGGATGACCTCATACAGGTGGAAGGAAGGCGCTGGTTGCATGCTGCTTCCAACCGGTCACTTTGGAAATCCATGGAGTTCAGTGGACTTCTTGTGGCTGACATGACGATGAGGATGATGACTGCTATTATCTCCAGTCTCTGTTTTTTTTTATCATGTATGGTCGTTCTGAGCTGCTGCATGTCCGTTTTCTTCTGTCTTCTTGACATTCAAATTTACTTCGAGTACTTACATCCTGGTTTCAAGCCCACTTGTGATACTTTTACCATAATATGATACTCAGTATAATTGAGCATATCATTTGGTAACTAAAAAGGAACAAAAAACCTAACCTCAAACAATTTTTACAATAGTCAAGTAAAATTCATCAATTTTGTTATAATTATGTATTTCCTAAATTACATTTTGTTAAATACTTACATAGAAATTACCTTTACATAAATACATTCTTAAATTAGTTGATAAACAATGTGCATCATTTTTTCTTGCAAGTGTTAGCCACTTTTTCCGTATTCCTTGTTTACTTGGGACAAATATAAATAATTTGTTTGGTGTTTAAATGCTAATTACGTTAGCTGCATTCGGAGGTCCAAAGAAAACCAAAACTCTTATTACTAATTTAATTAAATTTACTATTTACAAAACTTATAACCTAAAGTGGTGACAGTTGGCCGATGTGGGAACCAAAAGTGAATCATAATCATAAATGCAATCGTATTAATAATGTAAATGCGCGTGCCGTGCGTGGAACCGTGTGAGCTGCTGATGCAGCGCTTCGTGCCATTACTGCTATCACGTCTGTGTCAATGTCAAGCCGAATCGGCAGTCTTCCTTATGGTGCATTTCTAGGTCGCGGGTGCCGTGCGTGTTACCGTGCTAACTGCTGATGCGGCCCTTATGGTGCAATATATAACACCTCCATCCGCAGATCGGCAATTATTTTCCCACGTTTAGTGAAAAAATTGCTGGGATTCCATCCTGGGATTGCTGAATTTCCATCTTTTCAGGATCTTCGATTACGTGTTCTTCCAATTTTGCTCTGGTTCCGGAGCGCTTGCAAAAGTGTAACTTCGTTTGTACCGTCGGCTTATAACGACGATAATGAGTGCGCATGCACCTATTATCCATAAATATAGTTAGTGGCAGCGTTGTATGATACAAGCTGTAGGTGGGGCTCGTATCCAGTTCGGTTGCCTGAACAAAGAGATGACAAAATGCTGGTCGTCGAGCTTTTCCATGACTGGCCTTGCTAGCAATACTGTTGTAAATGTGCAGGATGCTTGTGGATCTTCATTTTTGATCAGTCGGTGTATACAGTCTGATGAAGTTCGAAGTTGAAGGCTGGTTTCCTCCTCGCAAATATAGTGATGACTAAACTTCGGGCATTCTGCCTCCATGTACATGAATTAATTCTCATGTGTTGCTAGGAAGGGGTATGGGGAAATAAGGGCTTGCTAATTTTATGATAATATAATATTTTAGGTGCAATGGATAATTCACATAAATCGTATATCTCTGATGCGAAACTATAGGAAAATGAAATCCGATAACTATCTTTTTCCGAAGTTATTCTATCTTGGCCTTATACTAGCCTTAACTTATCTATCATATTTTTTTTGAAACATTAGTATCTATTATAGAATGTTGCGTCCTCGAACCGCGAACTGCTGATACGTACTAAGTAGTTGTAAATTGGTTCAATGTACTGCCCGGCGGTGTCATAATAAGAAAAATTGTCGAAGGTCATGTCATTGTAATACGATTAAGTACCTAGTGTAGGGTGCACATTGAGTATAACGTTCACTTCACGGGACTTATAAAAACCTTAATTTGCCAGAGGCAAAATTTTCGGAGTCTAAGCCTGGACTCCACTCATAGGCTTGGGGCTGAATCAAACTGAGGGTTATCCCTGGGGGTAATAGGAAAAGATTGCTTCGTGGGTCATAATGAAGTGGACGTGCACTAAACGTCTGCTGGGTTTTAATGGGCATACGTATATTAAGTATCTAAAGAAATATCTAAATCTGAGCTCTCTAAATTCCTAACTAAATCTATTCTTTCCCAGCGAACCTGATTCGATACAGGTCCCGGGAGTCCCGAGTTTCTGGGATGTAACATATTGGGGGTAGCTTATGAACTAAGGAAGCAAGCAACACGAGAACGATTCAAATGTACTTACAAATGCCTGGTCTTCTTCTTGAATCGATTTTTGGATTCTCCTCCTGGACTGCAGCTCGTAGATTGTGGATACTCGGCAGCGGTGCTTGAAAGCAACCCGGGTGGCTCGCGAACGTGAGGTCTCGATGTCAGAGGTGCCCGAAATTTTCGCGAAAACGACCCGCGAGTATCGTACCGACTGCGCCAATTACGTTAGCTGCATTCGGAGGTCCAAAGAAAACCAAAACTCTTATTACTAATTTAATTAAATTTACTATTTACAAAACTTATAACCTAAAGTGGTGACAGTTGGCCGATGTGGGAACCAAAAGTGAATCATAATCATAAATTCAATCGTATTAATAATGTAAATGCGCGTGCCGTGCGTGGAACCGTGTGAGCTGCTAATGCAGCGCTTCGTGCCATTACTGCTATCACGTCTGTGTCAATGTCAAGCCGAATCGGCAGTCTTCCTTATGGTGCATTTCTAGGTCGCGGGTGCCGTGCGTGTTACCGTGCTAACTGCTGATGCGGCCCTTATGATGCAATATATAACATGCTTGTGCTTTCACACTGGGGCAGCATACAGTACTTGTAATACGAAGGATTAATTTTTAATCACAAAACATTTACTATCTCGATACACAAACAGTAGCCCGAGCAAGAATATTGGAGTCATACCTACGTAGCTTTTTAGTATCGCCTTTACTACTCGAGAACGTTGACTTTACTTTTACGAAAGCTATCGGTAGCAGAAATCTCTAAAACTAACTCACGTTAACTCGATACCGACTCGATACGTAAACGCGACGATAGTCAAATAAAGTTATGAATCTACTAGCTAGGTATGTTCAGAAACCTAACACTAATCATAGTAAGTTACTATGGATCATTTTAAATAAGTTAGAAATACAGGAAACAGCATGAATATTACGGAAACCTATGTAATTTGTATAAATATTTATACAATAATACGAAATGTTGAAATATGGCAAGAAAATAATTAAATATGTTAATATTTAATCATTGGGCCGAAAGAGTTTAAATTTTCGAACGTTGTATTTTGACACTTGTACTCAAATTATAAAGATCGAACCGTTCGATCGAAATGTATGAGTTTTAATAATTTAAATTAAAGTAAGGATGAAAAGTGAATAATTTGTGTTGGAAAATGAAATCAAGAAACAGTTTCTCGCAGTTGGCAGATTTGATGGAGAGGTAAGCGGTTAAATTCATTCTTACAACTTTGATAGAACTACACTCAAGGACTAGGTCCTTATTAAATTAACATCCATTTTCATACTTTACAATATAGAAATTAATGTAGTTCCTTAGTCCCTCAGTAAACATTCATTGTGATTTGGCTTTATTTTCCTAGACTTTCTACCTACTGTTAACGAAACTATTGCGAGTAATAATAACAGCACAAGGGTGAAAAGTAGAGGTTTATTAATTTAAAACTGTACAATAATTATATTTGTAAAGTACTGCAGCCTAACGTCTTCTTCTGGAAGCCGCAGTCAAAAAGCACCTCAACCAAGAGGAGCCTCCTTTTATGTTCTCTTCTTGCATTGCTGCTTAGCCCCTCCAGGTCGCCTTCGATGGGCGGAAGGGGCACCACCTTTGTTTATGGCCCAAGAGATGGCGCTGTACGTCGCGCAGCTCGCTGTCTGTAGTTCAAAAGTTTGCATTTACGCCGTTAGATGGCGCGTTCACCAGTCGATAGTAGCGACTGCCAACACGGCCATTCTGCAAGGTGTCTGCCCCAGGCACCCCACGAGTTAAGATGAAATTCTAGAACACAGTAAAAAAAACATTTATCAGTTCATAATTAAAAGTAGCACCTGGGGATCGGACCACATGTTTATAATCCTTCCAATATCCAAGCTTATACTTCAGACAATCACAAAAGGGGCTTTGCCACACTTTATGATACACATTTTCTTTGAAACCACTTGCACTTAAAGGCATTTCACCACTTAAGCGTACTAAGTTAATTTTTGCCGTGTGTACATAACCTGGGATACGAATAAAAGTCATGAATTGAAATAAGTATTAAATTAGGTGTTCAGCATTTTATTTTAACTCGCACACCTTAACTAGGTAGGTATGTATTATCATAGGGACAAAGCGTAATGGTTAATAAACGTTGATTTGTATAAAAGTTGACTTGGTTAATTTAATAAAACAATATAAGTATATAATGTACTAGTCTGCTATGAAAACTTTAATTATTCCCAAATAAAAGAAATAGAATTTATTTACCACACCATCATAGTCAAAGTCACAAACCATTATTTAAAAAAAAACAAAGAAACGAAATAACAGACAGATTATTACACTGCCAACACGGGCAATCAACATAATTCTCCATAAGTATACATACAGTTAATGATTAAGGTGATTCCCAATCGTCGATCTTTATCCACGGTTTCATATTTTCAGCGGAAGATACGCCAGCATACTTCTTAGCGCTCCTTTCGCTTCCTTTTATATCCGTCACCTCATATCTGTCATTTCCAAGTACTCTTTTTACTTGGAAGGGCCCTTTGAAAATAGGTAACAACTTTCTGCTTCTTCCATCGTTACTTTGGCTTTGAATCTTTAATAAAATCAAATCTCCTTCCGAATATTTGCGTGCTTTTATTCGAGACCTGTCGAATCTTTGTTTTTGTGCAACTGCGTTAGACTTGATATTTTCGTCTACCTTCTTTCGTAAATTTGTTACATCTAATATCTGAGGCGAGTTACTATTTGGGGCCAAGCTATCGCTATCTGTGCGTAACCGATAGCCTAGAAAGACTTCGCTAGGAACCGCTTTAGTTGTTTTATGTACTGTGCTATTCAAGCCCTGCTGTAGAGGTTTTATGTACTGGTCCCACCGATCGTCTGTCGTGTCGGCACCGATTGTTTTTAACGAGTCTAAAATGGTCTTATTGAAACTATATTATATAGTTTGTGATCCGTAACAATTTTTAACTTACACTACTTACTTATATTATATACTATATTATATAGTTTGTGATCCGTAACAATTTTTAACTTCCGGCCGAAAAGGCAGGGTCTGAAGTATTTTGTAGCCCAAACTATTGCCAAAAGTTCTTTTTCGATGGTCGAATAGTTTATTTCGCTTTCATTAAGTGTGCGAGAGGCGTAGGCTATTGGTCTATCACCGCCTATCGGTCCTTGGGAAATTATTTGCTCCAACTGCTAGATTTGAGGCGTCCGTAGTCAAAATAAAGTCTTTAGTGAAGTCTGGGTATTGTAGAATGGGATCATTAGTTAAAAGTGTCTTGCAATGTTCGAAACATTCAACATATTCAGGATTTAGTATGATTTTAGCTCCTTTTTTGAGACATGCGGTCAAAGGTTTTGTGAGACGAGCGAAATCCGGGATGAAGCGCCTATAATATCCTAAAAGTCCTAAGAATCCTTTAATTTGTTTGGCTGTTTTAGGAATTGGGTATTTTAAAATTGCTGAAATTTTAGCCGGGTTGGGTTTTGCTCCGTCTAGGGTAATGATATGTCCCAGATAAGGGGTTTCGTGTTTGAGGAAGTCGTATTTGTCCATCTGAATTTTAAAATTTGATTCTCTGAGCCTATCGAAAATGTTCTTTAAGTTTACCATGTGTTCTTGAAGTGACGTAGAAAAGACGAGGATGTGATCTAAATAAACTGTACAAATAACGTTTTGTAGGCCTCTGAGAACATGGTCCATCACCCTTTGGAATGTGGATGGACTATTCTTTAGTCCCATGGGCGTACGTAAGAATTCGAAGTGGCCATTTCCATCGCAAACACTAAAGCCGGTTTTATGAATATCATCCTCATGCATTTCAACTTGATAGAAACCACTAGCTAGATCTAATGTACTGAAGTATTGACATTTGCCGAATTTGTCCAAAATATCTGAAATATTGGAAATTGGGTACCTGTCATCTATCGTCTTTTTGTTGAGTTTACGGAAGTCTACTACTAATCGCCATTTGATTTTACCAGAAGCGTCATTTTTTTTGGGTACAATCCATTTAGGTGCATTCCAGGCTGAGGATGAGGGCCTTATAATGCCTTGATAGAGCATCTCTGAATTTGGTTTTGAACCTCCTGCCTATGTATATACGGGTATCTGTAAGTTTTACTATGAACGGGCATTTCGTCGACAGTCTTAATTCTATGTTTAATTTTACTCGTAAAGGTCAATGTCTCGTTCTCCAAATGACATACATCAGCATATTCTTTACAAAGTGTCAGCAAGTTAATTTTTTCTTCCTCATTCAAATGGTCCGTGCGCAAACGTGATAACACTTCTCGGAATCGCTCGGCCTTGCCCTTGCTGTCTGCAAGTGTGACGTTTGGTATCGCGATACTCTGTTCACTAAATATGTGCGCTTGTATTGGTTCTCTTAAGTTAAGACAGATTTTATTTTGGGTGGGATTAAATATTTCTATTAGTGCATGATTTTTATCGGCAGTAGTAACACAATCCAGTATGTAATATCCGCATATAGTTTGGTAGTCAACGCACACGTCACCGTGAAAAATATTAACTGACACTCTTATCATTTGACTCGACTGTGCAGGAATTACGGCTGTATTTGATTTAAAATTTTGTGACTCATACATGTGTATTGGATTGTCAGCGAATTCCGTTCTTAAGACACGAGAGTTAAGATCAATTTGGGATCGCCACTGTTCTAACAGGTCTAGGCCAACTAACCCGTCGAAATATTCGTGAAACCGATATATATATAAAGTTTAACAGGTTTTTGATCTTTGATTTCAGGTTAACATGGAACTGTTACTGAAAAATAATTTTGAGTAGTTGCATGAATATTCGTAACGACGGATGGATCGTAAATTTATGGATGGTTTGAGAAAATTAATTATGTTGCTTCCGGGCTAATGAATGATTTGTTTGCTCCCGTATCGATAAGAAGTTTCAAAGGTGGGTTGGAAATTTGGATAAACGGAAGCTGCCGCTTATTTTGTAAATTTAGTTCTATTCGGAGGATATCACATGAGGTCCCGAAGGAAAATTTTTCTGCTCACTTTCGCTATTTTCAAAATTTTGATTTTAAGTGATATTTTCATTTATGGTGTGGTCAAAGTATTGGTCATGGTCATGGTCATAGTAATTATCAAGGGAATAATCATCGTTGACATACTGGCGGTAAGTGTCAAATGACTAGTTCATGTTAATTTGATGATGTTCGTTATTCGGAGTAGGGGGTAAAGCTCTAGCAATAGGATGACTAACACCGCTCATTGGTCTTTGATAGTTTTCCTGAAAATTTTGGCAAGGCGGGATTCTAAATCCTGTACTCATATTAGATCGTGGTAAGGCTCTCATCATTTGTTGGGTCCTTGAAGGTCCTTGTCTGTGGGTCATTGTCATAACCTTTAAAAAAACTGTTCACACGAATCATATAAGACACTTTTAATAATTGCGTTTTAATTTTACACCCAATATAAAGTAAACGACACGCACTAGACCATACTGTTAGATATTTACCATAAATTTATTTATTTTTTACTTTACATCACCACAATGTAACTGAAAGTCCACTTCGGTGGACTGTTCGGATGCTACCTTTTAATAGAATGTGGCTTTTAAAAAATACGTGTCCTTTATTATTCTATAAAAATGTTTTATTTTCCTAATCTACGTATGTTTTCCATTTAACATTAAGCGTATTAAAAAAATAGATAGTGTAAGACGGGGAAGCGGGGGGTGGTGAAACTCCGAAGTTTAGTGCGATATGGTTTTATTACAGATAGACGTGTTACAGTCAATACTGAATGTTCACACTGCTGGTTGGGGCATCCAAGCTGGGTTGAAGTACCGTAACCAACCGTATATACTATTTAGCACCAGGACACTTGGATGACTCAACGAAAGTGAATGCATCAAGTGTGCGCGGTACTAAGACCCTAATTATTACACCTAAGCTAAGATTTGCCGACCGGGATCACTACACTGTGTCGGGCAAGCGTTAGCGCGATGTAGGTGACGTACAGCGACATCTATCGGCAGTTTTGGCAGCTTTAGTGTTACAGATCTCTTCCTCTGTCCACAAAGTCGACTCGACGAGTGAGACAGTATTGCTTTATTGTCTAAGCTTGCGGGGTCTACCACGGGGTCTAGTCACTTCTTTACTTCTTGCAGGCATATCCACTACCACCGTGCAAAGTCCACAATCAACTTCTGTTGCAGGTTCGCAGCTGGGACGAGACAAGGAATCTGCGACGACATTTGTTCTTCCAGGAATATACTTGATTGTGATGTCGTATGGCTGCAGTAGTAGAGCCCATCGGGCTAATCGCCCAGTTGGTGATTTTAAAGACATAAGCCACTTAAGGGCTTGGTGGTCAGTCCTAACGGTTATCTTGCCTCCTTCAATATAGCCTCGAAATTTATTGACTGCCCAAACAAGTGCCAGTGCCTCACGTTCGGTAGTAGAGTAATTACGCTCGGGCTTAGTCAGGAGTCGACTGGCGTATTCTACAGGATGCTCTGTCTCTCCCTCCCCCTGGATCAAAACTGCACCGAGTGCGTAGCTGCTGGCATCAGTCTTGATAATATAAGGCTTTGTCTCATCAGCTTGGGCAAGCACAAGAGAAGACGTCAAGAGTTCACGAAGCTTGGCGAAGGCGTTGACCTGGTCTTCTTCCCATTTCCAAGTGGCGTTCTTCTTAGTCAGGCGGGTAAGCGGCTCTGCGACCTTTGCAAAACCGGGTATGAACCTCCTATACCAGGAGCACATCTGAACAAAAGACAATAAGTATTTCAGATTTCGTGGTGGTGACATACCCAGTATGGCATTGATCTTCTCAGGATCTGGCTGAAGTCCATCAGGAGTGATATAGTGGCCCAAATATTTTACCTTTTGGCAACAAAAGTTACACTTTGCTCGGTTTGCTGTCAGATTATACTCTTTGAGTTTGTTGGAAACATCATGCAAATCTTTGAGGTGGCCTTCGAATGTGGGAGACATGACAATCAAGTCGTCTAAATAAGCCATTAACTTGATATGGCTGAGCGAGATTCGAAAACGATCCATCATTCGCTGGAACGTGGCCGGAGCATTGCGTAACCCGAATGGCATTCTGCGGAATCTGTACATCCCGAATGGTGTGACGAAACCAGTTTTATCTCGATGTTCCTACTTGACGCTTATCTGCCAGTATCCAGCGCGAAGATCTATGGTGCTCATATACGGCGCTGGCTTAGCGTTGTGAAGTAAGTCATCAATCCTGGGCATTGGGTATGCATCAGGCGTCGTGATAGCATTAAGTTGTCGATAGTCCACGCATACTCTTGTGTTTCCGTCTGTTTTAGGGACCATCACTACAGGTGCGGCCCATGGAGATGAACAGGGTTCAATAATCTTCTCTGCTAGCACCTTCTCTACCTCTTTCTTCAGAGTTTCAGTCTTAACCGGTGACAAACGATACGGTGGTGCGGAAATTGGCTTATGAGTTCCTGTCTCGATCGCGTGCTCGAAATACTTTACTGGCTCACCATTAGCCTCAAAGACGTCAAGGTTCTTCTCCAAAAATTCGTCCAGTACCTTGACATTCACCGATGAGATGGATTTTGATGGGAAGAGTGTATAGTCAAGACCTTCTATATCACACTCTTCACCATAGTTTTGAAGACTGGTCTTCGCATCTTCGTAAAGTGCTTCCAGTATGGGTGAGTAGTTCGCAGGATATCCAGTGTAAGATCTTTTCCTAGGCGGAGGCGTTGGAGCATCAACTCTTATTAGAGGACCGTATGCGCGTTCAGAGTTACTCTCCTCTGGTAACGAAGGTGACAGAGAAGGGTCTTCATCAGGCGTCACGGCAGCAAGCGCAACTCCTTCTCCAAACACGAAGCTTACTTCAAATAGCTCAAATACTTGAGATGGATCTTCAAGAAAGTGCCATGTGCACTGGGGCAAATTGAGATCAATATGGGCGTCTTGAATGAATCCAACTCCAAGAAGGGTGCGGTTGCGGCGTGACTCTGGCAGAACCAAAAAGGTTGTACGCACCGTGCGGTCGTTCAACTTTACAGGAGCCTGGGGTCACTAATACGTCCTGTTGTTTCTGAATGCCATCCGCTAATGTTATGCAGACTCTCAGTTCCTTAAACTCGTATCCCCGCCTTTTGAGCTCAGAGTATAAATAGTACGACGCGATACTTGACTTGGCGCAACTATCTAAGTATGCGGCGCCAGCTACTCCTCCTATGTCAACATAGATTACTGGCCGTTCTCTGACGTCGATGGCGGAGGCGACGGAACAAAATCCAATTTCTGGTGTCGTTCGCTGAATCCTGTTGGAATGGCAGGTTGGGCAATTGCTCCTAACTATCCCTGGAGCACCGCAGCCGTGACATCTAAGTCTCGATGTAGATGGAGATGGGTACTGAGCAACTGCATCTTGTATTTTAGCCATCGCAGGCTCTTTTGGTACGATGTCTTTTCGAACTGCCAGCTTCCGACAATTCTCGGCGGTGTGTCCGAAGTTTTTACAGTATCTGCACCGGGTTTTACGTATGGCTGTTGACCGAGTATCTTGCTTGTACTCATTCGGTTTCATTTCGCTTGGAGTTACCTCAACTTTCTCGTTAAGGACGTGCTCAGCAGCTTGAGCAGCTTTGAGGAGTTCCTTAAAGTCCTTTACGTCTGCACGTGGTACCTTGTCTCTAATATCCAAGCGCAGCAATCCATATGTCATGTCTAACTGTACCGTTTGTGTTTGTCCAGGTCTCGGCAGTTGTGAAAACAGCAGTCGCTTCCGTATTACGAAGTCTTCCGTTGATTCTCCTTGCAGCTGTTTTTGCATAATATCGAGGTACAACAGGTACGGCTCGCGAATAGGTGCAAAATTTTCGCGAAGACGCGTCTCGAAATCCGACCACGATGTCACGTCATTCTTCAAGCCAAGCCACCAAACTCCAGCTTCGCTTTCTAGCAGGATGGGTAACTCGCTGAGTGCCGTCTGGTCACCGATGTCAGCCGATCGCTTGTAAATATTTACCGCAGACAGGAAAGCTTCCACTACTTCGGGATCTTTGACTCCGTTATAACTGTAGTGACAGTTTATGAATGAGCCCCTATTAGCTTGTGACGGAGCAGGCATTCTGTCCAACAGCTGGGCAAATTGTTCAGGAGAAAGCATTTTAGTAGGTTTTTTCTTGACCGTAGTAATACGTCCGGAGCGCGTAACAAAAGTTGGGCTCTTAAGTTTCGATGTCCCGGTGCCTCCTCGACTCATATGTAGGTCGTCCTAGTGTATGTCGTGTCGTAGCGTAGCTCGTAGCGCAGGACCGGGAACCGTAGCTCGTAGGCGGTGACGTTTCGAGTCGCGTAGCACGACAATGACGTCACGTAGAACGGGCCCCACGTTGGGCGCCAATGTAAGACGGGGAAGCAGGGGGGTGATGAAACTCCGAAGTTTAGTGCGATATGGTTTTATTAAAGATAGACGTGTTACATACAGTCAATACTGAATGTTCACACTGCTGGTTGGGGCATCCAAGCTGGGTTGAAGTACCGTAACCAACCGTATTTACTATTTAGCACCAGGACACTTGGATGACTCAACGAAGGTGAATGCATCACGTGTGCGCGGTACTAAGACCCTAATTATTACACCTAAGCTAAGATTTGCCGACCGGGATCACTACACTGTGTCGGGCAAGCGTTAGCGCGATGTAGGTGACGTACATCATTGAATCTTGTCACAAAATTTTTCGTATGAAGAAAATGCCAAATGAATGGAACGGAACGTAAAACTGAACGCATCCAATACCACACTATCCCTGTCAGTGGCCATTTTGCCGTGACTCGTGCGCAGAAGACGTTGTTGCTTGCGTAAGAAAAATATTTGGTGGTGTCAAAGTTGAGTTGTCTTTCCGGATGCTGCTGTATTTTTGTAAGTAAATGACTATAAATTCATTAATCATTCTTATTAATCGTTAAACAATTAAACTTTATAAATTTACCTTGGCTTTTGACATAACCTATAAACGGCGGGTGGTGTGAATGAGTTTGCGAAAAAAGTCCATTCGGTGGATATTTTTTTGGTGGAACCTTTGTCCACCGAAACGACAGATGTCCACCGAGTGGAATGTTTTCTGGAATGTGGGCTATTTTGTTACAATAACTTATAAAACCGCTTCTGATTATTGGTGTTTTTATCAGTAAAGGACTAATGACCTATTTCATCTTCGCTTGATTTTTATAACTAAATTTTAGTAAGTTTAACCACCACTTCCCTAACACCTTTCTATACCAGGTCGACTTGTAGTAATTATGTAGTCATTTATAGCTATATTACATACTCTATGTTGACAATTAAAGGTACATGTAAGGCATTTCTTACGGCATCATCATCATCATCTCAGCCACAAGAAGTCCACTGTTGGACATAGACCTCCTCCATGGGTTTCCAAAGTGGCCGGTTGGAAGCAGCATGCAACCAGCGCCTTCCTGCCACCTGTATGAGGTCATCGGACCATCTTGTGGCTGGTCGTCCTACGCTGCGCTTGCCAATACGCGGCCGCCATTCGAGAACTTTCCGACCCCATCGGCCATCAGTTCTCCGTGCTATGTGCCCTGCCCACTGCAACTTCAACTTGCTAATCCGCTGGGCTATGTCGGTTACTTTCGTTCGTCTGCGGATCTCCTCATTTCTGATTCGATCACGCAGAGAAACTCCAAGCATAGCCCTCTCCATAGCTCGTTGCGTGACTTTGAGCTTTCTTATAAGGCCCATAGTAAGCGGCCACGTTTTAGTGCCATAAGTCATCACTGGTAACACACATTGATCATACACTCTCGATTTCAGACACTGAGGTATATTGGACAAGAAGACATTTCGCAGTTTCCCGAACGCTGCCCGGCCGAGTTGGATTCGACGATTGACCTCTTTCTCAAAGTTGGACCTGCCTAATTGGACTGTTTGTCCTAGGTAGACGTATTCGTCAACAACTTTGAGAGTTGAGTTTCCTACTGCTATTGGGGTGGGCACCACATGGACATTCGACATGACTTTCGTTTTGTCCATGTTCATCTTAAGGCCCACCCGTTGGGAAACCCGATTGAGGTCTTCGAGCGTCGTGCTAAGGTCTTCCATCGATTCTGCCATGACTACTATATCGTCGGCATATACTCGTCGCTGGCTATGTACTCGCCGTTGATATCGATGCCGAATCCTTTCCACTCCAGAAGCTTAAAGGCATCTTCCATTGTGTTGGTTAACAGTTTCGGAGAGATAACATCTCCCTGTCTCACACCTCTTTGCAATGGAATTTCCTCCGTCCTCTGGTCTTGTATTCGGACCGACATGGTGGCGTTATTGTACAAACACTTCAACACTTCGATATACCGCTAGTCAATACGGCATCGCTGGAGAGACTCAAGCACCGCCCACGTCTCGATCGAATCAAAGGCCTTCTCATAGTCCACAAACGCTAAGCATAATGGCATGTTATACTCCTCGGTCTTCTGTATAACTTGCCACAGCGTGTGGATGTGGTCTATGGTACTAAAGCCTTTTCGGAAACCGGCTTGTTCGGGAGGCTGGAAGTCATCAAACCTGCGTTCGAGACGATTCGTGATGACCCTGGAAAACAGCTTATAAACATGGCTCAGAAGCGGGATGGGTCTATAGTTCTTCAGAAAAGTGTTGTCCCCTTTCTTGAAGAACAGCGCCACCACGCCTCTGTTCCATGCTTCTGGCGTTGCACCTACAAGCACCACGGAATTAAAGAGCCTCTGAAGGACTTTAAGTACCGGTGTTCCACCCGCTTTCAGAAGCTCTGATGTGATTCCGTCTTCGCCCGGCGCCTTGTTGTTTTTAAGCTGTTTCAGGGCCATCCTAATCTCGTACAGGCTGATGTCCGGGATATCTTCGGTATAGTGTCGGGTCAGCTTGGCTCTTGGATCTTTGGCCAGGCTGCTAACAGGTTTTGAGACCGATGTGTGTAACTGTCCATAGAACCTCTCAACCTCCCTCAGCACCTTTGCTTTGGTCGACGCTATACTATCGTCCTCCCTCTTCAGCTTCGTCAGCTGGCTCTGCCCAATAGACAAGTCTTTTGCGAACACTTTGGAGCCTTTATTCCGCTCAATCGTCGTCTTACGTCATGGGAGACAATAATTTTTCATAAGCACCGTTTTACCTCCCTTTTACGCAGAACTTTTTACTAACAAAATTTCCTGCTCTTTCTTTGCACAGCTTTACCCTCTTTTCGTTTGTGTGCATTGCTTGTTGTAGATTTCCAGGCGATGGCGAAAACAAGACGTAAGCTAACAGAAAACCAGAAAAAAAATGACGCCGTGAGCAAAAAACACTGAGTATGAGGAAGGCGCGTGAGAAACTTAAACAGGATCCAGAGGCTTCGGAAGAAAAGCGAAGAAAGGACAGAGAATATTATCATCGGAAGAAAGCCGAAGGGAAAATAAAAACTGTAGAAAATTTACCAGATATACAAAAAAAGCTTTTGAGGTAGAAATGGAGAGAGGATGCAAGACGACGTAGAGAAAAAGTCAAGATACAAAAAGAAGCTGAAAAATACATTGCACGCGAAACACCGCCCTTGAGTCCAGTAACTTCAGTATCATCAAGAACTGAAATGGGAACACGTATTGCAGTGAGAAACAGAAGAAGATTAAAGGTAGAGAACGATTTACTGAAAAAGAAGTTGATGAATTTAGAACGTAAAGTTATTAGGTACAGAATGCGATTACACAGATTACAGAAAAAGAAAAGAAAGGACGCAAAAGAAACACAAAAAAAGAAAAAGACCGAATGTTTTAAGAAGGACAACGAGTTAAGTGATAATATACAGCGATATTTGCTTAGCGATGAATCAAGTCGTCTTACGTCTGGAAAAAAAGAGACAATAACATGCAGTAAACAAAAGAAACAGATCAGATTTCTCAACGACTCCCTTATAAATCTACACAAAAAATATATGGTTCAGACAGGTAAAAACGTTTTTTACAAAACTTTTTACAGGCACAGATCATTTTGGGAATTAGATCCTAAAACTGTAGCACGCGAGACTTGTTTGTGTGTCACTCATACTAACATGGATTATGTTGCAAAGGCACTTAAAAACGCGCAGATAATTAATGAAAATACGGCTATGGCAATAAGCAAGTCGATTTGTTGCGCAAACATGACTGAAAACTGTCCCGAAACAACATGCCTTGAATGTAAACAAAAGAAAATTGTGTTCAATGACTACAACCCTAAAGACACAATAAAATACGAACGTTGGGTTACTAAAAAGGTATGCGAAACAGTAAAAGGACAAAAAAAATGTGTCAGAAGACTTTTCAAGAAACCGTCTACACATCCAAACGTCAATTAGTTAACCATTTGCTGGATAATATAGAACGTTTTATGCAACATACTTTCAATGTACTACATCAACATGGTAGTGTTAAAAACATTAAAGTTGCTATGTCTGAAAACGAGGGCTTACTGCATGTTGACTTTTCAGAAAATTATAATTGCAAGTATGCCTCTGAAATACAATCAGCACATTTCGGCGGTTCAGAAGCTCAGAAAATCCGGTTTTCAGGAATGTTTCTGGCAACACGAAGTTTTTCCAAACGCGTCAGAAAAATACGAGGACAAGTATCGCCTCTATATTTTAAATTAAGTGAGTTAATGTTACAGCTTTGTTCAGTTTTGTAAACAATTTCCCTGACGACCTTAGCAGATTCATCAGACAGGCTTCCATCACTATCTGAGCTAGAATGTACAGAATTGCTGTTCTTTAAACGATCCAGTATAGTTGTCAACATAGCTATGAGCAATTGTGCCTCTTCAACTTCAGCAGGCAAGCGAGAGAGACGACAAAGAAGGTATTTGCACCGAGAGTTTAATCTATCAGTAGCAGCACTAGAAAGTTCCTCTTGAAGCTCTACTTCAATTTCTTCAGCTTTACGCTGGCAAATTTCAAGTTCAGTAGAAGTACTGACTTCTTCCAAATAATCAAATTTTAAACTACCTCTACGAGCTAATTGTGCTGTTTGTTTTAACACCTTTTGCAAGCTAGTACGGCGAGAAAGAGGATTAACTGAAAGCTTCCGAATAGTAAGTTCGTGTGCTATTTCATCTTTGTGTAAGTGTGTTACTTTACAACCAGCTTTAAGAAAATCCATGTTTAAAGTTTAAAGTAAAATCTGAAATCAGTAGTTACCAAAGAAACCAAAACTCAAAGGAAGTATTAAAAGTGGCGTAAGTGTAGTTCCAAAAGTGTGTACACAAAATTAAGTATCAAGTTTTTCTCAGCAACCACTAGAAAAAAAAAACAAAAAATAAAAAGGTAGGTCATAAAACACCAATAAGTTTGCGTCCAGTTTAAGGTTTGTGTTACAACACAGTTTAATGAAGTTCAGTTTTATAAAAAAGGTTAACTGTATTAAGGTACAGCTAAAAGTTTATAAAGTTAAAAGTAACTGTAACAAGGTACAGGTTAAGTCAGATGAAACTGTGAGAAAGCACAGTTTAAGTAAGTATAAGTTTCAGTAAGTATAAGTTTAAGTATAAATTCGAGTAAGTATACTATAAGTTTAAGTATAAATTTCCGTTTAAGATTTAAATTATTGTTTAAATCTAAGTTACACAATAAATTGCGTTATAGAAAACTTAAGATCTATTATTACACAAAATCCACACATTCAAAACCTTATCCGCTTAGGTCGTAAGTACGTATATAGTATGTAGTTACCATATAATTAACAAGAATTGACAGTTGTCAACTTAAGATTAAAATATTTAAATGTATTCATTCAATCACATCATTCTCCGGGCCAAACGTTGGGATCGCCACTGTAATGTTCCGTAGTAGGTATTTTAAGAAATATATTAAGTAGTACTCGGCTAAAAGGAAAGAGACTAGTTTACAGGGGGTAGGTCGGCTTATTCCCAGAGCAATAAAAGTATCGAATTTATTTATCTAGGCGCCAGATACTTTCATCGACAAACGAATGATGTGGTTGAAATGAAATACATATTACATTTAGTAACAACAGCTTTATTTTAAAAGTCCACCACTGAGTTACAAGATTACTGTAGTTCTTATCTTCTTCTATATATATATATATCTATATATATAAAATTCAAAGTCCTGACTGACTGACTGACTGACTGACTGACTGACTGACTGACTGACTGACTGACTGACTGACTGACTGACTGACTGACTGACTGACTGATATATCAGCGCACAGCCCAAACCGCTGGACCTAGAGACTTGAAATTTTGTACATAGATACCTTATATAGTGTAGGCATCCACTAAGAAAGGATTTTTGGAAATTCCACCCCTAAGGGGGTAAATTAGGGGATGAAAGTTTGTATGAAAGTCCGTCAGTTTTGAAGTTAGGATCTTGAAATTTTGTTGTTAGGCTAAAGTAAAAAAATAATTTATACGGGTCTCAGTGTTTTTGATAATTTCACCCCTGAAGGGGTGAAAAGGGGGATAAAGCTGTGTATGGAAAGGCCTACATTTTCGCAGCAAAAATCACTACAATTTATTATTTAGGCTGATAACACAACGAGTATATCGGGTGTTATTGGAATTACAACGCTTAAGGGGGAAAACGGGGATGAAATTTTGTATTTGAGTTGTTCATTCACGATTTTTTTGTATTGAAGTAAAAATAACGTACGTGGTAACGTGTTATTACTAAGCCTCTAGTGCCACCCGTCTATCCGTCTGTCTGTCTGCCACGCGCAAACATGTCCTGACTGATTTGCGATCATCGTCCAACCGAAACTATTAAATCAAGAAAGCTGAAATTTGGAAAATAGGTTTATTTTATAACGTAGCATCCGCTAAGAAACCATTTTTGGTATTTTTTACCTTTAGGGGGAAAACGGGGGGTGGGGGTTGCACTTTGTATGAAAGTCTTTGTTGATTGAAGTTATAAACATGAAAATTTGAATTAGAACTACTGATCATAAATAGCTTATAAGTATTATAACGTATTTCAGGATTTTTGCATTTTTACATTTAAAGGGCGAGAAGAGGGGGTGAAAGTTTGTAAGGACATATTGATTTTTTTTAATAAGAGCTTGTAATTTTGAAATACAGCTGCTTATCATAAATAAATATAGTCGCGTCACAGGGTTTTTGGATTTTCAAATTTGTAGAGGGAAACGGGGAGTAAAAGTTTGTATGGATGGAGGTATCGGGTTTTTAATAGGAACTTGAAATTTTGAATTTTAGATACTTATCATAAATAAATAATTATGTGTTTCGGGGTTTTATGACTATCGAATTTAAGAGGTGGGAAACGGGGGTGAAACTTTGTATGGAGGGGAGGTATCGGTTTATTCAAAAATAAGGACTTCAAAATGATTGTTTGTTTTAGGGCATTTGGATTTTCACATTGGAAGGGGGCAAAACGGGCGGTGAAAATATGAGAGGGAGTGAGAGCACTTATAAGTTTTCTGATTCTAAAAAAAAGACATTTGTTTTCTGTAGGCCACGCGGGCGAAGCCGCGGGCAGGAGATAGTTATAATTAAATAATGAGATATTTCAGAGATTTTAGATTTTTTATTTGAAGGGGTAACTCGGGGAGGGGGGAGTTTGTATGGAGGTATCGGCGTTTTTTAAAGGTAGAAACTTGAAAATTAGAACTTTTGAGCATAAATGAATACCGCCGTATTTAAGGGTATTTGGATTTTCACAATTAAAACGAGAGAAACGGGGTTAAACTTTGTATGGAGGTATGGAGGCTTTTTTGAAGATATAAACTTGGAAGACTTAACTCTACGTGACTTGACTTTAAGGGATGACAGTTAATGTTACAAAAACAAAAGTAATGGTGTAAGAGAAGAATGAATAGGTTTCTGAATGTTTAATAAAGATTGGTAATGAAAGAGTTGAACAAGTGAAAGAATTTGTGTACTAGGTAGTATGTTTACTAGGGATGGAAAGCACGATGAAGACATTAAAAGGAGAGTGAAAGCGGGAAATTGGGAGCTCTGCGTGCTATTGTTAGCAGCCAGAATGTCGCATCCAGCAACGTGAACAGCCAAACGTGCCTTTTACGACGTTCGGCTGTTCACGATGCTGTGTTAGTTTCCACGTTGATGTATGGAAATGAAAGCTGGGTTTGCGAGAAGAAGCATAGGAGTAGAATAAATGCCGTAGAGATGCGTTCTCTGCGTAGTATGAGTGGGATCAAGCTGACTGAGAGAATGAGAAATGGTGTTATAAGAAAGAGGTGAGGTCTGAAAGAAGATGTAGTGACTAGAATAGAGAAATGAATGTAACGTTGGTTTGGGCATGTTGAACGAATGTGTGTTGAGGGAGCGAGGGAATATGCCAAGACCAGGGCAAATTACGTTCTGTGGTCTCTGCCTACCCCAAAGGGAAACAGGCGTGAGCTTTTAAGAATAATAATAAAAATAAACTTGAAAATTAGAATTGCAGCTGCTCATCATAAATAAATAACGATGTTTCGGGGTTTTCGGATTTAGATGTCATTTGTTTTCTGTAGGCCACGCGGGCGAAGCCGCGGGCAGAAGCTAGTATATATATAAAATGATAACTGACTGACTGACTGACTGGGTGATATATCAACGCACAGCCTAAACCGCTGGACCTAGAGACTTGAAATTTTGAACATAGATACCTTATACAGTGTAGGCATCCACTAAGGAAGGATTTTTGGAAATTCCACCCCTAATGGGGTAAAATAGGGGATGAAAGTTTGTATGAAAGTCCGTCAGTTATGAAGTTACGATTATCAAATTTTGTGTTTAGGCTGATGATTGAAAATTAGTCTATACCTGTTTCAGCGTTTTTGATAATTCTAACCCTAAAGGGGTGAAAAGGGGGATGAAGTTGTGTATGGAAAGTCCTTCATTTTCTAAGTAAAAATCACTTAATTTATTACTTAGGCTTATGGTTGGAAAGTAACGCAACGGATATCAGTTTTGTTGGAATTTCAACCCTCATGGGGGTAAAAAGGGGGATAAAATTTTGTATTTAAGTTGTTTATTCACTAAATTTTGTATTCAAAGTAAAAATAATGTACACGAGTATCGTGTTAATTACTAAGCCTCTACTGCCGCCCGTCTGTGCGTCTGTCCGTCTGTCTGCCATGCCCAAACATGTCCTGAAAGATTGGCGATCATCACTCAGCCGAAACTACTGAAGCTAGAAAACTGAAATTTGGAATACAGTTTTGTTTTATAATGTAGGCATCCGATAAGAAAGGACTTTTGGAAATTTTGATTTTAAAGGGGGGAACTGGGTGGGGGTCGAAATTTGTATGAAATCTTTGTTCTTCGAAGTTAGAAACATAATAATTAAATTTGAATTAGAGCTACCGAGTATAGATGAATTAAATTCTATTTCATGGTTTTTGGATTTTTACTTTTTAAGGGGGGGGGGGGACAGGTAGTGGGAGGATGAAAGTTTGTGTGGGTGCAGTTTATTTTAAAGATAAGAACTTACAATTTTAAAGTTAAGCTACTTTCATAGATAAATAATGAAGTGTTTTGGATTTTTGCATTTTAAGGGGGTGAAACAGAAGGTGAAAGTTTATTTGGAGGCATCTTTTTTTTATAGGAACTTGAAAGTTTTAATTTTACTTATCATAAATAAATAGTGACGTGCTATACTGGGGTTTTTGATCTTCACATAGTGGGAGAATGTTGAAAAAGGGGAAAACGGGGAAAAAAAATTATATGGGAGGTGGTTTGTTTAATGATGAGAACTTTGAAATTAGAATTGTTGCTATTCATAATAAATAAATAATGACGCGTTTCACCAACTTTTGATATCAATATAAATAGGTATGTACTTCTATTCTTTTGGATGCCTATATGTAGATTTAGATACCCTATACTACACGATTATGTGCTCTAGAATTTGGTGCATGTAGTGCTGTTGCAAAAAAAATATAATAAAAAAAGGATTATGTGTTGAAAGAAAAATTACTACATTAATATGTAGTAAAAACAGATCAAACCTGTATGTGTATAGCTTAATAGCTATACACATACAGTTTTGATCTTTTTTATGGAAAACGGAGAAAAACGAGCATGTGAGTACCTGACAGTCAGGCCGCCCTCGGAAACTAACGTTTTCAAGGGGAACGCTGATCCGTTGCCCACCTTTAGGTCCTTCCTCCCTGTGGGCCTCCTGGATCTTTCAGTCATTGTCCGATACCCAGCAGCAAGTTAAAGTATTTCACTTCGGCATTCTGTGAGATTGAAATACTACCCCGGTCGGACCAGTACACTCCTACTACAACCGTAACAGGCTGCAGGATGGCTCTAACACTCCAAATCATCTCTTAACGCCTAGGCTGCCTCAGTTGAAATTTGAAGGGGATGAAACGGGGGTAAAAGTTTGTAAGTAGGTATCGTTTTTTTTTAATAGGAACTTCAAGAATTGTATTACAGTTACATAAATAAATAATGACGTATCTCAGGATTTATGGATTTTCACATTTGAAGAGGAAAAAATGGAGGGTAAAAATTTGAGACAGAGCGCTTATAATGTATGTTTGTAAAGAAAAATATGTCATTTGATTCCTGTAGGCTACGCGAGCGAAGCCGCGGACATAAGCTATCATAAATAAATAATAAAGTGTTTTTAGATTTCTGCATTTTAAGGGGGAGAAACATGAGGAAAAAGTTTATTTGGAGGTATCTTTTTTAAAAATAGGAACTTGATTTTTTAATTTTATCCATCATAAATTAATAGTGACGTGTTACTGGGGTTTTAGATTTTCACATAGGGGGAGAAACGGAGAGTGAAAATTACTTTCTGGGCAACGGATTTTTTAAGGTAGGAAATTCAAAATTGCAATTACAGCTACTGAGCACAAGTAAATTTAAGGGAGAGAAACGAGGAGTGAAAGTTTTTATCGATGCATCGGTTATTTAAAGACATAAACATAAACATTAGAACTCTTGCCTCTCATCATGAGAAATAAATAATGAGGTGTTTCAGAGACTTTAGATTTCATATTTTCAGGTGGAGAAATGGGGAGGGGGGGAGTGAAAGTTATTTAAAAAGGAACTTTAAATTTTTAATTAGAGCTACAGAGCACAAATAAATAATGATGTATTCCAGGGCTTTTAGATTCAAGGGGAAAAACCGGGAAGAAAGTTTACATGGGTGGTGGTTTTTTTAACGATGAGAACTTGGAAATTGGAATTGTTTTTCTCAGCGTTTTGGATCTTGAGATTTTAAGGAGGAGGGAAACGGGCGGGGGGGGGGGGAATATGGGGCGTGGCGTTGAAAGTTTGGAATTGTAGCTACACTCATCATAAATAAATAAGGACGTATCTCAATCTTTCTGAATTTTCAAATTTGAAGTGGGCAAAACGGGGGGGGGGGGAATTTGAGAGAGGGTGAAAGTGCTTATAATATTTGTTCCTAAAGAAAAATATCTCATTAGATTCCTGTAAGTAGTGTGTTTGTGCCAGTCCTGGCTCAATTGTGGTGGTGGAACCAATCAGAGCGCAGTATGTTATCACGTCATCCGGTTTGCGGTCGCGTGCGTGGTTGGCGGGGGGCGCTTGCGGTGAAGTGGGGTCGGCGGCGGCAGCGCTGGCGCTGGCGGGGGCGGGGGGAAATGGTTGGTGGCATCGCCGGTGCTGGTGCCTGCGGTGGTGGCGCCAGCGGGGGCGTGGGCTTGGCGGTGGCGCCAGCGGGGGCGGGGGGAAATGGTTGGTGGTATCATAGAGTACATGGAGCTATAAGAAATAGAGTTGTCAGTCAAGATTTTCGATTCAAGCGCAATCTGTTGTTACTAGGCCAAGTAATATCATTCAATATATATTTTAAATCCAATGTGCCGTATGGCACCGTGGGCGGCATCGCCGGTGCTGGCGCCTGCGTGGGAGTCGGCGGCGAAGTCGCCATCGTGGTCCCCCGGAAATGGGTTAGGTATCAGATATGTATTGCAAATAAAAAAAAAAAAAGTTTATTCATTGTGAACTAGGCTAACTACATTGTCTGATATAAATGTTTCTAACGGGATGTTTAGTATTGAATAATTAAATGATAGATGCATCGTTAGGATACTGGACTGTGTTGATGACGAATCTAGATGAATATTGTATCAGGATGTTGCAACAGCGGCGTGTGTGGGAGTCATTGATATTTCTAGGTTTCATTTTAAATCTAGAATAATATTAAATCACTGAATTTTCTGAGCTAGTAAATAGCAGTGGTTTGGTGTGATAAAAAAAATGTTTATTTCAAATCTGCTACCACTAGCAGTTTTACTGCAACTACAAGCGCTTAATAATACTGATAGAAGAAATATTACAATAAGTCCTTATAAAGAGGATTACTACCCATCTTGCGCGTCAGGATCATGGAATATAAAAAGGATTTTTATAATAGAAGACGGTAACAAGACATCCCCCGCTGATACTCAAATGAAGTGGTATGTTAATTTCTTCATTGGAAAAAGAGGTACAACCTTAACTACAACCCCGTCTAGCATTATTCGGGTGAATCAGGATGAGGCAGTTGACTTACCGTTATGCGTTGATGGTGAAATGGTGGTGTTCAAAATGGAATTGGTGAGGGAGTCGATTGCACCGATAAGAGGGGGAAGAGGAGCACGCATACGCGTAAGACGAGAAACAAGTCTTAAGCAATCTTGGACACGTAACGAATACTACCAAGTCATAAACGATGGTGATGGTATTGAGTTGACTGTTCGTGTGTCTAAGAAAGGTCTACCTCCTAAAAGTCATTCTGATACTACCACCACCACCGTGAGAAGTATCTTTACCACTGAAAAAAACAGCAGCCGTACAACTACAGCTCCGACAACGGTGATGACAACAGCGAGAACACACTCCACATCAACAACAACAACAACAACGAAGAAACCGAAAATATTGAGTGATGATTGTCTACAGTACAAATACATGATAGAACAGATGGAAAGGTGGGGGAGAGATGAGCTAAGACAAATTGAATATGCGGCTGATTCTGATATGTTTTGTAAGACTCGTCTGCCGCCTTCTGTTTCTTCTACTACTACTACCACCGCAAAACCTTAAGTAAGTGAGCAGAGGTAGGGTTAGGTAAGTATATAACTTATTATTTTTATAGAATATGTTTTCAAAGCATTATGTTATCAAAAAGTCAAGCGTATGCAACCTGTTATCAACCACAACGTTTTCCGCCTGCATTTAAAATTGTCTATTTTATTCAAAGTTTTCCCACGCGGTGAGTACTTAACCGCAGTATAAAAAGAGCTAATTTCAAATAAGTAGTCATTATAATAGTTTTGATTGTCGGCTCCATAGTGGTTGTAGTGATCTTTAAAAAATAGTGAGTTTTTTTTTTTTTCATTCAAATGTCTAACCAGAACACCAACATGATTGACCGCCTATGTAAAATGGGTAACAAAACAACAAGTTGGGTAAAACCAAAAGATTTGGTTCTCAACAAACCATATTTAATAATAGACTGTTTTCAACAAGTCTCAAAATTTGATTCAAATAAATTACAAACTATTGTGGTTTTGGATGAAGAGGGTCACAACATGGCGTTACCGTGTAGATTCAACAATTTGGCTGAAGAATGCTTAACAGCGCTTAAACAAAACGTTTCTATAATATCTCGTGGGGCCAGAGACAAGACTTGGGTGCTTGATTTCTGTACTCAAGCAGAGGTGATGTTCACATAGCATATTCAAATTTTAATTCATTCATCAACTACAAGTGTTTTAACTGATTGTAATCTTTTACAGAAACTATAGAGAGAGAGAGAGAGGGAGAGAGAGACGTTGAGGGAACCGATTTAAAATAGCTCTTAAGATGGATTATTTAGCACCAACAACAACAGCAACAACGGACGAATACTGTAAGATAGTTTTTTTCATATTTTTGTAAAGCTTAAACATTTAAGGCAACACTAACGAAAGAAAATATATTCTAGTTAGTGTATGATTTTTTATTTATTTCAATATGTATTTGTTTTACAGATCGCTACCAACAGCAGCAGTATGAACAACCCCAACAACATCAAAACCCGCAGCAGCAGCAGCAGCAGCAGCAACAACGACAGCAGTCTGCTTCTGAAGTAGAATACTATACTGATGAGATGATGCAGTTCTTCAAACGATGTAAACAGAATTGGATTAATGGATTCAAGGAGAACGTGTTATTAAGACAATGGTGCGTTAGCATCCCCCTCAATATGTTTGTGTCTGATGTAAGCAGTCTTTTAAGACGGGTGCACGATCAATTCTCACAAGATGTGTCAAAGGTGAATGAACAAGATTATGTATATTTAATTATTCTTCTATGGGATGATGTAACTTCTGAGATACAAAATTTAGTTGATGGCAATATTCTTATAGCATATAGCGATTGGATTCATTTGTTAGAGAGTGTGCAAGAAAAATGATTCGGTAATGCAATTTTTAATAATTTTACATATAACAATTTGATGAACATTATATTTTGTGTGCTTGGAAATAACATAATGTTTTCTTCTATTACTGCTTTATTATAAATTTGTATCACGCTGCTGCTGCTGCTGCTACTGTTGTTAATACATGTCTCTAAATAGGTGTAGCATATAAATTAAGCTGTAGCGAAGGTGATGGCGTAAGCTTGTGTCTCTCTCCCTCTTTCTTTTATATCCTTATACCCAATTTTGGTGCAATGTATAGGTACCTATGTATGCTTTTAAAATAAATGAATGATTAATATCTTGTTTTGTTTCATTCGCTCAATTTTTACTTAAAGTAGTGTTTATTAAAACATCTTACCATCTAACAACGTTTCAAACAACACTGTTTTTTATCTATTGGTTTTATTCGCATTTGCGGGTGGCATACTTATAGTACGATTAATTTTATTATTGTAACGTTCCTCAATGTCTCTTATCAGCCTTGTTGTATGAACTGTTCAAGCTAAATTGTTGCTATAGCCAATGCTTTAGAGTTCTAATTAGTCTTTCCACTATGGAAGCTTTCATGATTCCGTATGTAGAGTGATGACTAACATAGGTGTTAACAATCAGCACTTTTAACCGCTTAAACCGAGCTGTTAACTGTTTGAGACTGATCTGTTAGCTGTTTGAAAGAGGATCAGCCCCGCTTAAACTGAGCTGTTAACTGTTCGAGACTGATCTGTTAGCTGTTTGAAAGAGGGATCAGCCCTGCTTTAAACTGAGCTGTTAACTGTTTGAGACTGATCTGCTAGCTGTTTGAAAGAGGATCAGCCCCGCTTAAACTGAGCTGTTAACTGTTCGAGACTGATCTGCTAGCTGTTTGAAAGTGGAATCAGCCCCGCTTTAAACTGAGCTATTAAAAACTGTTTGAGACTGATCTGTTAGCTGTTTGAAAGAGGGATCAGCCCCGCTTAAACTGAGCTGTTAACTGTTCGAGACTGATCTGTTAACTGTTTGAAAGCGGGATCAGCCCTGCTTTAAACTGAGCTGTTAGCTGTTTAAGGCTGATCAGTTAACTTTCTGAAGGAGGAGCGACTGTTTTTTAAACTAATCTATTAGCTGTAGTGCGAAAAAAGTTTAAATTGCCATTGGTGGTGGTGGTAGGTATGGGTTAAGGGTTATAAAGTAAAACAGGTTGATTGAAAATCATGATTTATTATAAATAACTTACTCTATACTATTTTTTATAAAATTCATTTAAATGTAAGCCTATAATGCTATTCTTATTCTAGCGTGCACAAGTTTTATAAAATATAGGTAAGTACTTATAATGCTATACATATTCAGATATCTATATAAAATAATATTTTTCAATGGATTTATGTCCCCACGCTAGAGTTTCATGTTGACTGTCCGGTTTACTAAATCTCTTATCATCATAGTTTTTTAATGCTACTTTATTCAACGTCTGTGAATAAAGCTCATGTCCTCTACTACGAATCGTATGCATCGTACGATGTTGTGTAATATTATTATCTACGCACTTTAAAAAGTCGTTATAGGATATCTTATTAATCACAACATCCCTTTTAACGCCCTTAATTTTCTTAATGCTTTCATCATTTTCCTTCCCTATATAATAACATTTCGATCTAACCCCTATAAAATCGGTGATAATGGTATTACAACTCTCGTCTTTAAACATACCTACCACCTTTTTATTTACACGAGGTAAACCGTGCACATTATTTATAGGGAAGTCTGATGTATCAAACCGGACCTCTAACTCTGGCTTGATATCATTATAAAAATCATCCGTAATGATGTTATATATAAATGAATCAGTGTCCGTATACAACAGAGTCGCGTTATCACCATATTTAGGCTTCATGTAACCGTAATGAAAGTCATACATCAAAGTTTTACTCAACTCTAATACAGCAAACCCTACATAAATAGGTTTATCATATTTGACGTTAGTACGATTCATTTGTATGACGCTTAAATTTTCGTCTATTATAGTCAAACTATGAAAATTTAAGCGGCTGATTAAGGTGCGCGCTCCTAATCTCCTACCATTGTTCTCCCAACTATTAACTAATCTTACATCCACCCTTTTATCAACATTCTCCATTGTTTTACCAAACACAGCGTTATTCATTAATTTATAGAAGTCCTTCTCAAACGGATTTTTAGCCTCAGTCCGCAGTGAGGTGTTCAGATCAATGTACGTCTTAAGCCAAGGGCTTTGTTCGAATTCTAAAACTCGATGAATTTTTAAGAGTTTAAGACCAGCGTTTATAGCTTGAATTAAATTTATATAATGTATAGCATATTTGTATTTATTATGAAGGGTTGATAATAGTTTCGGTGTTATCGCAGTGGTTATGTCCGGTAACCGGTTTTCAGGACAGAAGCATAACTCATCATGTAACTCGTGTAAATGAGCTGGGTAATCCAAGTCTACTTCTAGTATATACCCGGTGAGGCTGTTAGCAGGGATTTCCATCACCTTAAAATTATCAACCTCCTCTACAGATAACCACCGGAAATGTTTAAGGGGAAAGGCTGACTCATAGCCCACCCATATTGGTTGTTAGCATCTAAATATACAATATAATTAGAGGGTTTACTCGAATCATAGTCCACCATGTGTTTATTATTCGCTTTAGCATATTTACCACAGCATTGACTCAACCCCCCTCTAATCCCATCCGATATAAATTTAACCATATCGTATTCGGTTAGTAACTCCATCTGAACTTTAGTTGATTGTAACATTCCGTCCCAGCTTAGTCCCGGGGCAGTAAAATAATGAGCCGGATCTAGCTGGTACGTTTTAAGGGAGACGTTTCGGAAGTTTTCAAAAACGTCTGCCAACAATAGAACGTCTGTTTTTAAATAAAGGTCGCTGTATTCACCGAGGGTCTTAATATTAAAGACGTTCCACACCTCTTGAGCGTGCGCATATTGCTCTTCTGAAATATCTGATTCATTTAGCTTGTTGAAAAAGCAGCTTCGGGGTGGGAGAGAAGTCTCATCGAGCTTACTAAATGAGTTAACATAATCATAAGGGAATACCCCCTTCCTCATCAACAGCTCTGAATGTTCCGCACAATGAGCTTTTATTTCTACAAACTGGTGTGATTCTAGATTATTCGCTAGTTTATCGAGGCCGGATGCTAGGAATCTATAAGAGTCTATAAATCTAAGATTAAAGTTCAAACTACCATGTTTCACTGACGTAATAGAAATAAAGTTTTCCTTGTTTTTCGGAAGTATGTTTACATTATATCCACTCAATTTTTTTATGAGGAAATGTGAGTCATATTTTGATAAGTTATGGATAATTACAGGAATAAAAGTGCTTATTTTAAAGTTTAAATTACAACTGTTGTGCGATGCCCCGGTAAAAAATCCAGTTAAATGATCGTGATCGCGCACTCTATCCTCATCCATCCGCTCTCCACAAATGTGGCAATTCACAGCAGTATAAAATGCCTGCTCCTGCTCCGGTGTTAAGGGGACCATAGGTACTATTTGTGATATTCTATCAACGTATGGGGCTAACTCTTTCTCAAGAGAATTAAGAAATTCCTCCACACAATCCTCCCCTCTGTATGTAATGAATTTCGATTGTGAATCATCATATGAGCACTTTATGAAATACCCATAGCTATATGGCACATGTAATTGATAAGCCTGCGTGTACGATGATAAATTACTAGGCGCGCAACCGCTGATGGGTAATAATAATGCTTCGAAATCAGCATATACTACAACCGGCACCCGCATACGATTTTTAAAATTTTTAAATTTTAATATGTTATCCCCGGGTGTTGGGAGCATTGTTTTAATCCGGGAACAACCCTCTTTTACATGTGATATTAATTTTTCATTATCTCGAAATGATAACAAACAGCTTTCACATACATATAATCTATGACCATTGCTCGATAACTGCGAGGATATTAAACCAGATAAATTCTTTATCCAGCAATAATGCGAGCTTTCCCCACTCTCGATGCGCAGCAGGTTAATATGTCTCTCACGCTTCTGCCGAGTATGGTATACCGGCCCCGCGATTGTTCCACCATCGATTTCGTAAACGTTAACGCTTAGATCGTTTTGAATTTCGAAACGCTTAACGTTTTCGAGCGATAATGGAAATGATATTCCGCAGAGATTTAAGACATCCTTATAATATGGATATGAGGATGGTCTATCACTATTTTTCTCTGCGGGGTAGAGGGCGCTAACGACCGACCACGCGAAGCAGGCATCATCTGAATTTTTTACGTTAACGCAGGCATGTTTCTTCGTTACCCAGCTCGGCAGGGGTATATAGCTGGATCCTTTGAGGGGTCTGAATTTATTAATATTTATCTCCATATACAACACCCTGCTTATCGCCCACCCACTATCACGTTCCTGGAATTCATCCGCCTTAGACGTAATTATGCTAGCAAATGACTCATAAAAATTGTCCATATTATCACCGTCATCTAACAACAACACTTTATTACACGTATTAAACGATTTTATTTCCGATACTTCCTCCAGCTCCTCCCCCTCTGCAGCCACCCACTTAGTATACTCAGCAAAAAGCTCGAGGTTCACCTTGACTGCACTCCTCAGCTCCGCTTGCTTACGTTTAATCACCTTGATGCATCGTTCTCTAACATCAGCCAAGAACTCACCGGATGTTAGAAACTCCTTTGTCGCGTAGACTCTGTAGCTAGCAACACGATTCTTGTACGCGCTACTAATGGATTGTGTAAAGTCATCCTCCCACCCACATGCTTGATTTTTATGGCTGACGCTCCTTAGATGTGCATGCATTGAGATTACATCCACATCGCACGTTTCACACCGCTGTTTTTTCGAGGTTGTGGGTGATCCGTTCTCATCATCATCATGAATACGTTTTTTAGAATGACATGTCCTCTGATGTCGATCCCTCGCATCCTCTCGCGAAAACGTTTTATTGCAGCGCTCACATTTTACCGTTAGCGAGCTATCACCCCGCTTCTCACAACACTTTGTATGACGCTTCATACTATCTTTCCTATTAAAATTCCGATTACAATATTCACATGAATACATTTTTTCTTCCTCGTGAAAATATTGAATATGCCTCAAAAGATGTAGGTATTACCTATGCGGAAAGTCTTCGATGAATGACTGAGGTGGAGGAAAATGATTCGTTTTATACACCTGCCCCCCCCCCACCACTTATTTTCTATAAGATGCCTCGTTATTGGCTAAAAATTTTCTTAACAGAAGGTAAATGGCTGTTATTGGTTGGAGATAAGAGAATCGAATTCGAACGCAAGTGTTCAACCACATCCAGGCACCATTATCTATTCATATGAGCGGTGCATACTATCAAAACTATATATAATATATTACAGTATGTAACACCTAACAGCAACCGTACCCATTATTTTATTTTTTACTAGCTTCTGCCCGCGGCTTCGCCCGCGTGGCCTATAGAAAATGGAGTTGTCGTCTTACTCTATCTTACTCGCAATTTTTCCTTATTTGCTCACCGTTTAGACCTACCCTGGACTACGACAAACATTTTAAAACCAAAATCAGCTCAATCGGCCCAACCGTTCCCGAGTTTTAATCAGACTAACGAACAACAATTCATTTTTATTTATATATATAAGATCAGTAGTAAAACCACGCTTTCCCACAAATTCCCTCTTTACTTTCATATTTCGGGTGGTAGGACCTTGTGCAAGGTCCATCCGGATCGCTACCACCATCTTGCTCGCTAATCCTGCCGCTAAGCAGCAGTGCTTGCACTGTTGTGTTCCGGTGTAGAGAGCAGGACTGCCGGTGTATTTACTGGCACAAGAGGTATTCCATCTTAGCCCTCCGGGTTGGCAACGCATCTGCACTCTCTTTGTTGTTGCAGGTGTCTATAGGCGGTAGTGATCACTTACCATCAGGTGACCCACTTGCTTGTTTGCCTTCCTATGTTGTATAAAAAAATGTATATGTATTAGGTGATAATAATATAAAACCTATTAGCAAATTACTGATTTCACCATACTTCAAATCTTTCATCCATATTACTCAAAGACAATTCTTCATATCCATATCTATGCATATAAGGTCTACATTTAAATGAATTTTATAAATATTTATAATAAATCATGATTTTTAATCAACCTGTTTTACTTTATTCCTCCTAGCCCTTTACTTATATCATCGTTGCTTATATCACAAGCTTTTTCTTAAATTCAGCTTTAATAGGTCTAGTTACAGACTTATCAACGTTTCATTAGTTGTTTTCTGCTGTTAGTGAGAAGATAAAATTTGTCGGTCGGCCGCTGCGGATGGTGCGTTGATAGTGCATGTTAGGGTTGCTAATACTCATTTATATGTATATATACCCGACGATCGGATAGCCTAGTGGTTAGTGGCCCTGACTACAAAGCTCAAGGTTCCGGGTTCGATTCTCGGGAGGGGCAAATGTTTGTATGATGAATACGAATGTTTGCACCCAAGTCTTGGATGTCATATGTATTTAAGTATATATTTATCTATATAAGTATGTATATCCGTTGTCTAGTACCCATAACACAAGCAGCTTTAGCTGCTTACTTTGGGACTAGATCAATTGGCGTGGACTGTCTCAAAAAATACCCTCTTTCTACTACGTGAACACCTTACTTCGAGGTGGTGGTACAAACGAGCAACTACTGAGAGCTGACGGTAGTAGGAGGTAGAGACAGTTGATAAGTAATTTGAATATGGTGTCTGGCTGATGGAGCTCTATCATAGACAGCAGTAATATAACACCCTACCAACAGCAGCGATCAATGTATGATACACAATCCTCAGTTTACAAACACCATCAGTAAAGAGACCCCTTTTTATAACAGCTCAGTTTAATCTATTATCCGATTAGTAAGATCCTGTTCAACTATTAAAAGCCTACACTATCATTAGCAGCAGCTCTTCGAGGTCTGCTACTATGATCTCATGGAACTATAATTTACTAACTTCTACCCACAGCTGTGTCTGTGTGTGGGGTTATATCGGTTTCCAAGTGGACTTATGAATTTTCTACGGTAGAAAGTAACCTTCTTCAGGTCTCCATCTATCTCCATGTAAATCGCTTCTACGGTTTTAGCGTGAAAATGTAATAGACAGATGAGATTATGAGTTATTAAAATCCTTACTTATTTTTTAGGCAACCCTATTTGCTCGTATACCATCCCGTTATCATATCCATAACGTTGTTTCATTATGAGTAGTTCTTTACTGTTTTTTTTCATTCTCATTTTGCACCGAGTTTTGAGTATACACGTTTATTTATTTTTTTAAATGTCACTATCATATAATATAATTACTCCATTAGCCTTGAGGGGTGGAGGTGGAGATAGAGGAGTAGGAGTGTTTGGAAATTAAGAAGTTATTTCGGGTTGATAGCATCGATGATTCAATGATTCCTAAGTCAACCTTTGAGAAAAAATTCTCAGGCGCATTATAAAATCAATGACTATATCTTGGATAGTTTGAAGAAGTTTTTTATTGACAAATAAAATTAATGTTTTAAACAAATATAGTTTCTACGTATAGAGTGATACCGATCGAGTTAATATAATGTAAGTACCTATTTTATAATCATAAACTTTATACATTTTACCATCTATTTTATATAATCATCATTTAGTTTATTCCATTCTAAAACAATGGAAAAGATATCTCCACCGAGGCTGTACTCAATAATAGTAGGTAAAATACGTAGGTTCGTGGGACTAGCCTCACAGCAAAGCGGAGCGCGTTATTATTAATTTATCTATTTTGAACAACAAAGATTCATATAGTGTAAGCAACAGTTTACTTACAGAATATTGTTAGTGGCTACGAATAAACTTATGCTATGATCCGGGTAAATAATGCGTATTTCAATCGTTTATTTACAGATGCTATCAAAGACCGGGGGCTGGCGAAAGAGGATTTAATTTGAAGTTAGATGAAAATGTGTATAGAGCGATACCGATCGAGTTAATATAATGTAAGTACCTATTTTATAATTGTAAACTTTATAAATTTTACCATCTATTTTATAATCATCATGTAGTTTATTCTATTCTACGAGTAAAACAATGGAAAAGATATCGCTGCCGGAGCTGTACTCAATAATAGTAGGTAAAATGTATAGGTTCGTGGGACCAGCCTCACAACAAAGCAGAGCGCGTTATTATTATTATTAATTTATCTATTTGAACAACAAAGATTCATATGGTGCAAGCAACAGTTTACTTACAGAATATTGTTAGTGGCTACGAATAAACTTATGCTATGATCTGGGTAAATAATGCGCATTTCAATCGTTTATTTACAGATGCTATCAAAGACTGGAGGCTGGCGAAAGAGGAGGATTTAATTTGAAAGATTGCTGATTATCAGAAGAAGCATCTGAGGACTGAGGGGATGAGGTGCTGTATTAACAACCATAGCTACGAGAACGAGAATAATACAACTCTGCTAATTCCTGAGCTAAGTCCAATGTTGTTATACTACTACTGCTGCTGCTGCTCTAGGAGGTATGGAGGGGGTGATACAAGCCCACAGTGTGGTCCGTATGAGTGTGACTAAGGAAATAGGCTTTTACGTCTGTGTTTGTGAAATTGTCTATGAATATGTTCGGTATTTGAGATATTTGTCCGTGGAATGATGCAATATATGTCATTGTTGATAGGCTGTAAAAAAAGAGGATTTTTTTATTCAGATTAGGCTTACAGGTAGCACTTATGAATGTCGTATATAGTTTTTATTTGTACATACCTATCTTATTTCCGGGGAACCGCGATAGCGACTTCGCCGCCGACTCCCACGCAGGCGCCAGCACCGGCGATGCCGCCCACGGTGCCATACGGCACATTGGATTTAAAATATATATTGAATGATATTACTTGGCCTAGTAACAACAGATTGCGCTTGAATCGAAAATCTTGACTGACAACTCTATTTCTTATAGCTCCATGTACTCTATGATACCACCAACCATTTCCCCCCGCCCCCGCTGGCGCCACCGCCAAGCCCACGCCCCCGCTGGCGCCACCACCGCAGGCACCAGCACCGGCGATGCCACCAACCATTTCCCCCCGCCCCCGCTGGCGCCACCGCCAAGCCCACGCCCCCGCTGGCGCCACCACCGCAGGCACCAGCACCGGCGATGCCACCAACCATTTCCCCCCGCCCCCGCCAGCGCCAGCGCTGCCGCCGCCGACCCCACTTCACCGCAAGCGCCCCCCGCCAACCACGCACGCGACCGCAAACCGGATGACGTGATAACATACTGCGCTCTGATTGGTTCCACCACCACAATTGAGCCAGGACTGGCACAAACACACTACTCCTGTAGGCCACGCGGGCGAAGCCGCGGGCACAAGCTAGTAATATTATAAGTTTCCTCGCAAATGCGCATTGTGTGTTTCACGGGCGGTACTGGAATTACAAACATCGAGTCATTAAATTCTTATATCCTCTCGTAAGTTATTCCTTATTTACCGCCCTTAATACACAATGTACTATAACCTCGCGTCGTGCTCCGCTAAAGTTTGGTCCCAGCAAATGACGTCGTCAATGAACGACTCGACTCCTTTCAAGTCCTCCAGAACCTGACGTACCTTAGAATGGAACACTTCCGAGGCACAATTAATATCATATGGCAATCTCAGAAACTGATACCTACCAAAAGGAATTCCGAAAGTGCACAAATCAGCACTAGCCTCGTCGATCTGGACCATCCAGAAGCCCGAGCGCGCGTCGAGCTTGCTGAAGTAGCGCGCGCCCTGCAGCCGCGCGGCGATGTCGGCGAGCGCGGGCAGCGGGTAGAGCGCGCGCCGGACCACGCAGTTGAGCGGCCGGCACACGCGAAGGCTGCCGTCCTTCTTGGCGGCCACTACAATCGCGTTCACCCACGGGGTGGGATGCGTCACCTTCCTGATAACCCCCATTTTTTCCATCCGATCTAGTTCACCCTGCAACTCGTCACGCACACCGATCGGAATTTTACGCACCGGACAGACCGACGGCTGTGGCCTTTCCTCGATGACAATAGTGTATTCGCCTGGCAATTTACCTAGGCCATGAAAAAGGTCCTCGTACTGATCTATGTTTACAGAGACGAAATATTCTTTTGACGAGACATGGACGAGACCAATTCTTCACAAGCATTTTTGCCTAAAATAATAAAATAAAATAAATAAAATAAATGTTTATTTCACCTCACAAAGGCATTATGTTAACAAAGTGTATAAACGATTAATTTAAGAACTCTTTGTGAGGGGCTGGAGTCCGAACTAGGAAAGATCCTGTAATACAGATCTCCAGGCCCCCATCCCAGGAACATGTGCGATATATGAAAGGCAACAATGTTTAATGACATGTGTATAACTAAGTTAGGGTACAGTCTTCTTGGAGGTAAGTAAAACATTCAAACCAAACACTTAGGAACTAAAAACCTGCATGCCCTTGTGACACGTAAGCGCATGCAATGCATACGTATGGATTTTGTGTCTTATGTAGGAGTGTGTGTGTGTGTGTGTGTGTGTGTGTGTGTGTGTGTGTGTGTGTGTGTGTGTGTGTGTGTGTGTGTGTGTGTGTGTGTGTGTGTGTGTGTGTGTGTGTAGTTGAAGTTTAACAAGAGTGTAGCAAATCCTCTACTTCATCATATGCTAGAGTGGACAGCCAATTTGTGATTTTGTGTTTGCACTCTCGTAATGTTAGCCTATAAATGTTTAAGCTTTTGTTAACTCTATTATATAACCGAGGACTCAGGAAACAAAAATGTCTACCAGAAAGGGCAGTACGGCAACGCTGAGTTATGCAGACCCTATCAGTTCTACGTCGATTAGACGTTAGATTATCGTTAAATGAAAGATTTTTATGTTTTCTCAGCACAACTTGGCGGATGAAGAGGCTCCTCACCGGAAGGACATTGCATTCCTTTGACAACTGTATTTCGATACAACAAAATGCAATGGATACGACTGTTTTTTATATTGCCAGTTGATTAAACAAGACGCCGAGATAGGTATATAATTGCCGCAAAACGATTGCGCTCTAATATCTGCTGACTTTAAATGACCCACATCAAGGCCTAACTTCATAAAAGTATTTACTGACAAAACGTTTAAATCTGAACCAGTATCAAGTTTAAAGGTTTTTTACTTGCTACATACATACATACATAAAATCACGCCTGTTTCCCAGAGGGGTAGGCAGAGACCACGGATTTCCATTTGCTACGATCCTGACATACAACTTTCGCTTCACTTACTCTCATGACATTCTTCATGCATGCTCGTCGGTTTAGGGTACTCCTGACCTGGCCTTTCTCCAGAATTTGGTCGGAGTACGTTCGCCGAGGTCTTCCCCTTTCCACTTTTCCATCCACTCTCCCTTCATACAGCCTTTTTGTTAATCTTTCTTCATCCATCCTCTCTACTTGCCTAAACCATCTCAACATACCTTCCTCAATTTTTGATACTACATCTTCTTTCACTTCGCATTTCTCTCTTATCACCTCATTCTTCACTCTATCTCTCAAACTCACACCACACATACTTCTCAACGCTCTCATTTTCACTGCATTCACTCGACTGTGGGTTTCTTTTGCCATACCCAACTTTCACTACCATACGTAAGTGTCGGCACTACCACTCCTCCATGTACAGCCAGACGTGCTTTTTGTGACACTTCTCGGCTGCCCATAAAGGCGTGGAGTACCCCATTTACTCGATTCGCAGCATTCACTCTCCTTTCTATATCTTCTTCGTGCTTACCATCCCTAGTAAACATAGTCCCCAGATACACAAACTCTTTTGCTTGTTCGACCCTCACTCCATTTATCATAATTTCACAACCTGTCATATTCATCTCTCTCAAATACCATCACTTTCGTTTTATTTACATTCATTTTCATTCCTTTCCTCTCAAAAGATCCGTGCATAATATTTACCATCTCCTGTAACTCCTCAGCCGATGACGCAGGTAAAATCTGGTCATCGGCATAAACAAGATATTTGACGAGTAACCCATTAATTCTCAATCCACATTCATTATCTTTCAAATCTTGCAATCAACTGTCCATAAATAGATTAAACAGCCACGGTGACGCTACACATCCCTCTCTAACACCCTTTTCGATGCTAAACCATTCAGTGTATGACCCGTTTATCCTGACGCAAGCACTGGAATCCTCATAAAGAGATTTCAGAGCCTGAATCAGGTGACCGTCTACTCCATATGTAGACAGTACCGACCACAGCCCATTCCTCATCACTTTGTCTTGCTTGCTGTTGATGTTTAATAATAAAGTTTCATACCATTTTTTAGAGTCCTTACTACCGTTGTTGCCGTCGATCACGTTCACGAAATACAAATCCTTGTCACTGTCGTAGTCTTCTTCTAAATGACACACTTTATTTGTCCCCTTAAACGAACTCCTCAAGGTCACCAAACTCGCACGACCGAGCGAGTATCTTTACTGCCGTGACATACTCATCGATACATTCTCCGTTTTCCTGGTTTCTTGTGAAGAATTTAAAACGTGCCATTATTGTGTTTAGCTTTGTGCCAAAGTGTCCGTTAAATTTATTCACCAGCGTTGGTAAATCATTACTGTTTTCCTCTTTAGAAAATTTGAAAGTGCTGTACACGTTATAACCTTCCGAGCCGAGCAAGATCAGAGGGGGGTGGGGGAATTGTTAAATTTGCGTCTTCTTTCATGAATAAAATTAAAACTATTTATTTTACAATAATAACAAAAATATATTTGAGATCTTCATAACGAGCCGTTTTGTTTGATTTGGTTTGCAAAACTTTTTTTTTTGGTATTCTAATTTGTCCCCCGAATATTACCCTTATTTAAAAAAAAATTTATATACTTTGCAAATCAGAGTTTGGGTCATAGGATTACACTATCCTACCAAATTTATTTGAAAGACGGGCGGACAGACAGGCAGACGCACGAGTGATCCTATAAGCGTTCCGTTTTTTTGTACGGAACCCTAAAATGAAATGAGATTGTAACCAAATCGTTTATTTTATTTACAAACCATCGTAATGACATTGCAAAGTTACCCTGTTGAATAAGATAAGATAGGTACTTATTGAATTTGAAAAATTTTAGCATCTAGAGTAGTAAACTAAATTTTAACTTACTATGCACAATCCACTGTGGGTACAAAGATAAATATGGGAATCGGAAAGCCCACTGCAACTATTCAGGTAAGCTAATTTTTGGGAAATCTTGATATGATTAATAGGTGGCCTATGAACGGAATTCTTGTATTTTAGTAAAAAAGTTTTAATTAACTGAAACTACTAAAAAATTCCAACTTATTTTAACTTGCTATTATGCTTATCAGTTTTGCTTCAAATAAAAAAAAGAGTATAAAATCTACCGCAAGTGGTCACACTGCATGTGGCGCGTACTAGGCGCGCAGACACGCCGAGGGGTGTGCCTACGCGCCTAGTACTTAGAATAAATAAAACAGATATGCCATTTTGTTGCAACATATTACTGACGTGTAGGTTGTTTGGTAATATTATTATCTGGTCAGTATTGACCTAGGTCTGAGACGGGAATTTAAAAAAAATGCTGATTTATACCCGACTACCGCCAGAAGGGAGGTTTATTAATTTTTGATTACTAAATGCTAGCATATTTTGTCCAATTTTTTTTTAAACAAAATAGGAAGGCAAAGAAGCAAGTGGGTCACCTGATGGTAAGTGATCACCACCGCTTATAGACACCCGCAACAACACCAAGAAGATCGTAGATGCGTTGCCAACCTAGAGGGCTAAGATGAAATACCTCTAGTGCCAGTAATTGCATTGGCTGTCTTGCTCTCCACGTCGCCGGAACACAATAGTGCAAGCATTGCTGCTTAACGGCAAGATTTGCGGAACCCACTACTCCGCTTACGGTACCCTGCCGTTTGCATAGTTCGCGGCCATACTACTTGGTTGCTTAGCAACCTAGCCCGTTGCCTAGCGACGCCGCGCCGCCATTACTTTAAGGCGCTGCTTGCGCCCGCGCGCATGCCTTGCGGACGCCCAGCCGCGCGAGCGCCGTTTGACAGAACAGCCACGGCTACCGACCGATCGAGCATGCGCGTACCGTTGTCGCGCTGCGAGCCGCGACTCTCGTCTTACTTTACTATTATTATGGTGTTTTCCTAGTTATGTGTTTACTGTATAACTTGTGAATCGAATTGAGTGTATTTATTTCCGATTCTTGAGTTACAGTGTTAATTTTGCGTAACTCAAATTCTGTGATTTATTTCTCCTTTTTTAAAAGTCGGGTAAAAATACAAACAAAACGAGTATGGTATATAATTTACAGTTTGCTGCTATGATCATCTCGATCTGTTTTATGATAATTGCAAACGAAAACTGTACTTGTATGTAACCAATTCGTATTCATATCGAATTATAATAATGTGTACTATCTGCGATTTTGGTCAGTCTCTAGCCACCATCACACTTTGATCACACTTATACACACATGCAAAACCCTGCAAGGCCGTGATTGGTTCCTTGGAAAAAAATATTCGCAACAGCTAAATACTAGATGTCTTCTTTGTTTCTATGGTTCTAATCACGTTGTCCCTTTTACACAGTTCACAATGTGTGCGTAAAAGTAAAAACGAAACATTTTGCATGTGTGTGTTCGCCACTGCATTCGGATCATTTTTCTTGGAGTTTTTGTATGGGTTATAACCTGTCTATTTAGTAACAAGTCACTGGTACCACCTGCGCCACGCGTCGGCGCGGCGGGCCGGCCCGCCCTCTAGGCACAGCTGTTGTTTACGTTTGTTAACGTTAATCACTAGCGTCCAACTAAAGTTATCTAGCCACGATTACTGTTTGTTCGCACTAAAATTTTAATTTATTTAAGCACCGCTGTCACCATGTTGTAATTGAAAAGCAGGTCAAATTGAGACTGATTTATTATTTTCAAAATCTACCCACTTATATACGTTTTTATCAAAACATGCAGAACAAACTACCCACATAATTTATCTTAATCTATACTACCCCCATTGTTAATGACAGAATTTAAGCACACCCGCAATATAGACTGGTTCAGTTTTCGGCGTTTTGCACTTCTAGCGGCATTTTGGGTAACATTTGGCCAATTGTGTTTTTTTTTACTAATTCGATCCTGCTGAACACGAATATCGAGGTTGGCATTCCCGAATTTCGACCAGAAGCTCAGAATTCAAGATGGCGGCCAAGATGGCAGACGCTTTCTTACTAGTGCGATTTTTTTCGTGTAAATGCTGTTTTCAGGTTTATTTTTATCGTAGAATGCGAAAACAATGGTTTTAGAATGTTCAACCAATTATTTAGCCCTGGCAGAAGCTCATAATTCAAGATGGCGTCCATGATAGTCAACGTTTTCTCAATTTTTCGATTCCGGACCGACCTTTCCTTTTTGGACTGTTAATCGGGTTATATTTGTCGAATAATACGATTATGATAGTTACACAGTGTTTAAGCAACTACTTAAACGTTATAGAATAAAAAACTACCCCCAAAACATATTAATAAAACGGATCAGTCACGTATTTTTGCATCGGGAAATGCCCGACATGTTTCGGACCAGTCCGTGGTCCTTAATCATGAGCCCTCGCGGCGGTGGCGCGACGACGATTGCGTACCGAAGCCCTGACAGCTCGGCTACTCGGCACAGGCGGCGCGGGCGGCGGCGAACAACTACCCTCGTTTGCTTCATTATTTTTAATGTCAATCTGAAAAGCATAGGGCGATTATATCTTATGCGACAAAATTGTGCAAGGTTTGTATTACTTGTAAGTTCAACTTACTTTGTTTTTGTTACCTACGTCGACTTGGCTCGTACAATTTAATTTGGTTTCTATCTTCTTTAGGTAGCTGACTCAATAGTTTCAACTAACGTTGCGCTTATTTGGTCAAGTAAAAAACCCAGAGTCTGTTTCGCTGATCAGCGTAGCACTTTTGGAACATATTAAATGAAATTACTACCAAACTTTCGAAAGGGAGAACGCTCACCTGCCAGGCCCATTTCTGTCACCAATTACAGACAGCAGATATAAGAAAGAAATAGACGGCTATAGTAGACCCACGATAACTTTGCATAAGATATTACGTGGTAACCCAGAAAAATAACGCTGTGGCAACATTTTGTTAATGTCATTATTGTCGTTGAGTTGTGAGTTCGTAAAATTTTATTCGAGGTTTTTAGCGAATCCCGCTTTAGAAAATGGGTAAAACTATTAAAAGTGGAGTTAGAGAACTTATATTCAAGATGATTACTCATTTCCAAAACGTGAAAGAAGAAATGGAGTCCGTCCGTGAGTAAAAAGAGCAATGTTTACATGAAATTCTTACCTCTACGAGTAAGTCCGTAATATATTTTTGATATTTTATTACCGTTATCTGTTTTTTTTAAATATTATTTTCATGAAACAATATAATAAAGTAAAGATTAGGCTGAAACGAAGTTATTGTATTATATTATAACTTGTAAATTCGTTTTTTTAAGGTGAATTAACTGAAGCTGTTAAGATTACAATCACAAATTCTGTAAGCAAGATCAAAGAACTGGAAAAATGGAACGTCACCACAGAGGCGACTTACATTCAAAAAATTAGCTCAATGACTGGTAAGACGTCGTAAGGATTTTTGTAGAGGTCTAACTTTTGTTAATTTTGTTACCATTTCCTGGACTAAACACCATTAACTTATTGTTGGTAGGTATTGGCTTAAGGACAATTCGCCAAATCAAGCACGAAGGTAATACAAATTCAGGCATGTGGGCAACTCCTGGCAAGAAACGCAAGTGCCGTACTTCAAAAAGAAATATTGATGGTTTTGATAAGGTTGCCATAAGAAACCTAATGAATTCATTTTACTTAGTGAGAAATGAAGCCCCCACAATTGCAAAGCTGCTAAATGAGTTGCGGCAAACTATACAGTTTGATGGTGGTTATGAAACACTACCTAAAATTATACATGACATGGGATTTCGCTTCAAGAAAAATGTTGAAGAGAGGACCATATTAATGGAAAAAGATTATATTGCTGCGGCAAGACACAAATATTATTATTATTATTATTATATTATAGGCGAGCAGCATCATTGCTGATGTGCCTATCTCAAAGTTCCACAAGTTATTTCAAATATATTAGAGAAATTACAGAATATAGAAATATGCCTTTAGAGGAAAGAAAACCGATTGTATATTTAGATGAGACCCTATATTCATGTTAATTACAGACAAAAAAAAAGTTGGCAGGGTCCATCAACTTCTAAAATGGTCACTAATATATCAAAAGGCAAACGGTATGTAATTGTACATGCAGGCACTGAATTATGATTTGTAGATAATGCTTTTTTAATATTTAGCAGCAAGTCAAAGTCAGCCGATTATCATGATGATATGAATGCTGCCAATGTCTCGAAGTGGGTTCAAGACAAGCTACTGCCTAATTTGGATACACCAAGCATTATAGTCATGGATAATGCGAGTTACCATACTATTCAGATTAATAAGGCACCAAACACCAGTACGAAGAAACAAGAGCTCCGTGATTGGCTTACTTCAAATAACATTCCTTGGGATGAAAAATTATCCAGGCCTGAACTCTTAATCTTAGCACGACGCAACAAACCCGAGCCAATATATTATATTGATGAGCTGTTAAAAGCAACTGGGCGTGAAGTATTGCGGTTACCCCCATACCATTATAACTTAAACCCTATTGAACTAATATGGAGTTTGGCGAAGCGAAAAGTAGGCAGCCTAAATGTAAAAGGTTCAGTTAAGGATATGGAAGCAAAAGTGGAACAAGCATTCGCATCTGTTAGTCCGGACGACTGGCGTAAGTGTACCGAACATGTAAAAAAAATAGAATTAGAACACAGGCAACAAGATGGCTTAATGGATGATCTGATACCGTTTATTATAAATGTGCAAAGTGATGATGACACTGACAGTGAGGAGAGTGTAGCAGCAGAGGCTAAAAGAGAAGAGTACGAAGAAGTCGAGTTACAGGAAGAAGTGTATGAAGGAGTAGAGTTCTTAGACTCGGATGTGTCTAGTGAATAAAAAATAAATACTTCAAAAATTGGTTTGTTTTCATTGCCCTTTGTAAGAATTTAACTGAATTTATATATAAGTAATAAGTAAGTATAATGCCTATTTGCATCATACTTATGAGAGGTCGAGTACCTATGGAATGCATATTTCCATTGCATTATGTTTATGTATTAATATTTCACTATTTTCATTACAGCCTAACGCTGATGTAAAAATATTCTTTCAGTTTTTTGCTTATTTAGCGAACTATTTAACAAACTAAACGTAGAACAGTTGGTTTTGATTGTAACATTTCTCCTATTGGCAACAGAGTTATGGTACAGGCAAAACCGCTTAAGAGCGCGTAAGCGGCCCCTCCCCGCACTTAGTCGCATTTCAACCTTGATCGAGACTGCACATGAGGTTCATTGACGAAGGCTTATCAGGTCTTGACTTCTGTTATGGCTACATCGATGACATTTTGATCTACTCACCATCTTTAGAAGATCACAAAAGTCACATTCATCAACTCTTCGAGCGACTGAAACGTTACGGAGTGGTGGTCAACACTTCAAAATGCACATTTGGTAAATCTGAAGTTACTTTCCTCGGATACCGTCTTACTGCGACCGGTATCAAACCATTGGAGACGAAAGTCAACGCTATCCAGAACTATCCAGCACCAAAAACCGTAAAGGAATTTAGACGTTTTCTGGGAATAATCAACTTTTATCGACGCTTTGTTCCCAATGCTGCTCAAATACAAGCCCCATTGAACGCTGTTCTCGCTGGGCCGAAGATTATAGGATCACACCCGGTTGACATTACTCCACAGCTGCTCCAGGCTTTTGAAGACTGCAAGTCATCTCTGTCTAGAGCAACACTGCTAGCTCATCCTGATCTTACTGCAGACCTAGCAATTGTCGCCGACGCATCTGATGTTGTTCTTGGCGCTGTTCTTCAGCAGCGTAGAGGTGAAGACTGGGAGCCATTGGCATTCTACGCGCACAAGTTGACTCCATCGCAGAAGAAGTACAGCCCGTACGACCGTCTATGAAACCATCAAGTACTTCCGCCACATGGTAGAAGCCAAACCTTTTATCGTGTTTACAGATCACAAGCCTGTCACTTTCGCTTTTTCCAACAAACAGAGAAAAATATTCACCAAGGCAATTCAGATACCTTGATTTCATCTCACAATTCACTACCGAACTGAAGTACTACCCGGGAGAGACAACGTCGTTGCTGACGCTTTATCTCGTGTCGAAGAAGTAGCTGCATCCATCAATTACCAGGCGCTTGCACGATCTCAGGACATTGATCCTGAGCTGCAAGACCTGCTCCTTCATGGCTCCACACTGAAGCTAAAGAAGATGCCTACATTCGACAGTGGCTTACCTATGTTCTGCGACTACGCAGATACCACGTCCTTATGTCACGCCACCTTTCCGCAAGCAAGTTTTTGACATGCTACATTGTCTTCATCATCCTGGAAGTTCAACAACTGTGCGACTGGTCACGGAGCGATTTGTGTGGCCAGAGATTCGCAAAGACTCTAGAGAGTGGGCCAGGCAATGCCTGAAATGCCAGCAGAGTAAGATCATTAGTCATACCATTTCACCACTTTCCTCATTTCATATTCCTTCATCGAGAGTCATTCATCTCTATATCGTAGTACCTCTTACCCCGTCTTCTGATTACAGATACCGCCTCACCGTCATCGATCGATTTACGCGATGGCCTGAGATGTTTCCACTCAGAGACATTACTGCCAAATCCTGTGCCGCTGCCCTAATCTGGCTGGTTTGCTCACTTTGGTTGTCCGAAGCGAGTGACGACGGACCGTGGTTGTCAGTTTGAGAGCCACCTCTTCCAAGCTCTCGCGTCCATGGTTGGTGCGCGTCATCTTCGTACCACTGCCTACCATCCAGCTGCGAACGGGATTATCGAGCAACTTCATAGACAGTTCAAGGCAGCCATTATGTGCCATTCTTCTACCCAGTGGACAGAAGCCCTTCCGCTGATCCTACTGGGTATAAGGAATTCTGTGAAGGAAGACCTAAACGCCACTTCGGCCGAACTTGTCTACTGCGAGACGCTGCGTCTACCTGGTCTGTTTCTGTCGCCGAAAGATGACTACAAGACGGCAGATATCACAGAGTACGCGACACGTTTTCAATCGCATATGGCTAAACTCACGCCAAGACCAACGACATGGCACACTTCAACTTCACCTTTCTACATACCTCGTGACTTGCATACCGCCACTCATGTATTTCTGCGAGTCGATCGTGTCCGTGGCGCACTTGAGCCGCCTTACGCAGGACCCTACAAGGTATTGGAAAGGCAACCGAAATTCTTCACTGTCGACATCAAAGGCAAGAGAAATACTGTCTCCATCGACAGACTTAAGCCTGCCTACATGGTGCGCGAGGCAAATGCACCCAAAGTATCCGTCCCTGCTAGTCCGGCTGTACCGATCGAGAAGCGGACGCGGAGCAGCAGGGTGGTCAGATTTCGCGCGACTTATTGACCGTAGCTACGGTCTGGCCAGAGGGAATATGTACTTCCACATAGCTCGATATTGCACCTGCTTGGTGACGTCTACACCGCGCGCAGCTACTGGACGGCAAAACAAAAATGATTAGCACTCTGTCATCGTGCCTCAAGAGCTGTCCGCTATGCAATTCCCTTGAATATATAATGAATTGTTAATACTGTTATTGTGTAAATTCAAACTGTTAATAGAAGAATAGTTTACTTTCGCAAACACACCTAATCTGCGTGCGTATATACCTATAATATGATTATTTTTGATATTTAATAATAACATATTTTATTGTAAGGACATGTATTTCGATCTATGTTGAATATTATTAAAGTTATATTTTGAATTATGCCAAACATAAGGTTTTGATAAAGATGAGCTGTTTATTTTCTTATAATTATTCGATGACATGTTATTGGTTTTTTAGGTTTTATATTCCTCCCTGTGGTTACAAGGGACTTTAAGGATTAATTACCATAATATTCATTGTTAAATATTTATTAAAATGCTCATCTTTGTCTTAAATAGTTTATAAATTCAGGCGTTACTTTGCGGAAGTCCATATTGATACTAATGGAAACAATTTCTTTGCTAATCCGCGAACCCAGTGTCAGCAATCGAGAAAAAGACAACGCCTGTGCTGAATACCTTATAAAAGAAATAAAACAAACAACACAAAACGCGACCACAACCCAATTACCAACACCAAAAATACCACTCGACACGTGTTTCACCTCTCCACGAGGCATCAACCTCAACCATCATTCTGGGCAACCTCATTCGTCGACTGACAGTCGAGTGGTATTTTTGGTGTTGGTAATTAGGTTGTGGTCGCGTTTTGTGTTGTTTGTTTTATTTCTTTTATAAGGTATTCAGCACAGGCGTTGTCTTTTTCTCGATTGCTGACACTGGGTTCGCGGATTAGCAAAGAAATTGTTTCCATTAATATCATCTTTGTCTTGTTTGATGTTTAATGTTGCTTTATAGTCAAATAATCGCCAGATTTGTAAATATGAGTCCATGATAATTTGTTTACAAATAGAATAGCGGCAATATAACTGTAATCGTTACGAAGGATCTCGCTTCGCCCCATTGGACCTGTGCAGTTTGTAAAATTAGCTAAGTGACAAAACATACTAGTTACATTTTAATACTTTTATGGCGCTTAATTTCGAAACGTTACACATCCCCTACAAGCAAAACCGCCTATCTGCGCCACTTTTTTTAATCAAAGCGTGATTTTACCTACTTATATTGGGTATAGGCTAAATTTCCTCATACTGTTTTACTTACAGATAAACCATCTAGATAAAAACACAAAAACACTTCAATTAATGTAAGTTTTTGTTAGAGAAAGTACCACTCAAACCTTTAAATGCGTTTTTCTCGAAACTATCATTGATGCAGTTAGTCGGTCTTAGCAGTAAGGGGACGAATTTTAGTGTTATTTGTGTTTTATTTCATAAATCGAGCTCCCTTGCTCCCGCCAACTGAAAAAAAAATTAGCCGTGTTTAATACCTATAACACCCGTACCGCCATCTAGGGCCGCTAATGGACGCCCTCGGCGTAGAGCAGTCTTGCCTGCTCGTTTTAGATTAGATGCTTAGACATAGTTTCCATACCTGTGCTGCCATCTAACAATTCTGTATGTTACTTCTATCTCTTTTCCCTTATGTTTCTCGTTTATTGTTTATGTTGGTAATGCTGTAAGATTAATAGTTCAATAGGTCAATTTCTTCTTCCTGTCTTCCGGTTAGATTTGTTTACACTTCCGCCCACTCTTTTAGTTAATAGAAATTAAGATGGCTACCGAGCTACCATGATCGAAGCGTGCGCGTGTGCTGTTACTTGTTTAATTAGTCTTAACGTTCTAAAAGTAATGTTTCTTACATATAAATGTATGTGCCTAAAGATTGATTAAATCTATTGTCGTGCCAAGAAGTGTGCCGGCGAAGAGACCACCTACCCCTGAGAAGATCTCCTACATACCTTATATTAACGTTTTAAAATTTCCATACAAATCGAAAAATGCAAAAATATGGTAGTAATTTCAACAAAACTTTACATATTTTTTAATTGGCGGTAATGGGGTAATGTGATTGACTCAATAAAATACAAATAACACTAAATAGTTCGGTAGCAAAACACCGACAAAATATTTTGTGTTAAAAGTGACATTTTAACATCAGCCTTGACTAACAAATAGTACCTACCTTCACGAAAGTGCAAAATTGAGAAAGTACCTAATAAAGGATATTGCACCTTAGTTAATTTGTATAAATAGTGTACCTCTATTGCTCTCGCTAAGTCGTTTGAAAGGGATTGGAATACACGAGTTTCTATATTTGATTTTCGCGGTATATGCTCATATGCCCTAGGATCAAAACGAGTTGTTCCATTACAAACCAGTATTGCCATAAATTAACTTTTGGTATCTGCAGTTGTCAATTCATTGCAAAGTTATTGTGGGTCTACTCTACATCCCCATTTTCACCACACTGGAACCCATTTAAAAGACTGCTACCAATATTGTTCTTTGCTGTTGCAAAAAAGATTTTTCAACAAAGTTTTGCAAATGCCGAACGGCTATGTTAATGTGTACGTCAACCTGTTTCTGTTCCGGACTTTGTACAAATTCGTGAAAAGATGATGATAAATAAATGATTAATATAATTTTTGAATAGCCTAGTACTATAATAGATATTTCATTCGTCATTACCTTCGGGCAGCGTAGTTTACCTGCTCTCGCGGCATATATTGTATATTATTGCATTTACCTAAAAGTAGTAAATAGCTTCAACAACCTAGTTTCACTCATCAAACGTCAAACTAAGGGCCAAACCAGAAATATCGGCAAATATATACATTAAAACACAAAGAATATTCATGCAATATCATATCAAAACACGAACTTTGTCAAATGCAAGGGCATTCCACTGAAAATAATTTCATGTTTTGGGGGTAGTTCTTTATTCTATAACGTTTAACTAGTTGCTTAAACACTCTGTAACAATCATAATCGTATTATTTGACAAATATAACCCGATTAACTGTCTTAAAACGAAAGGTCGGTCCCGAGTCGAAAAATTGAGAAAACGTTTACTATCATGGACGCCACCTTGAATTCTGAGCTTTCGCCAGGGCCAAATAATAGGTTGAACATTCTAAAACAATTGTTTTCGCATTCTATGATAAAAATAACCCCGAAAACGGCATTTACGCGAAAAAAATCGTACTAGTAAGAAAGCGTCCGCCATCTTGGCCGCCATCTTGAATTCTGAGCTTCCGGTCAAAATTCGGGAATGCCAACTTCGATATTCGTGTTCAGCAGGTCCGAATTAGTAAAAAAAACACAATTGGCCAAATGTTACCCGAAATGCCGCTAGAAGTGAAAAAATGGCCACTTTTGAGAAAAGTGAACCAGTCTAAAAAACTATTTGCATCATTTACAGCTACTTCCGGGTTGGAGTGCGACTTAAGTAGATCTAGATTATTGTCACGTTTTAACTGAGAGTACGTGATATTTTTGATAAAATTCCACACGTGTTTACTGTTCTTGCTGTTTTTTTCTAATTCGGCCCTTTCGTATTGATGTTTTAGTTTCTTTAATAGACTATTGCAGAAATTTCGGTATCTTTTATAAGTATCTATGAACAAACTGTTATTTGGGTACTGCTTTGTTTTCTGGTGGAGTTTGTCACGGTGTCGGATGCAACGTATTAAACCAGGAGTAATCCATGGTTTGATGGAACTTTTACTTCTAGATATATTGATTTGCGTTGTGTTTGCTGTTATTGCACTTTGTAGGGAACTAACTAGATATTCAAGGGAAGTGTTTACGTCAGCTGATGTATAAATGCCATCGAATGAGATTTTGTGTAGGTCATTTTCAAGGTTGATGTAATTAATCTTATTAAATGATGGAGCACTCATTGTTTTTGGTAGTTTTAGGTTTAAGGTTAGCAGTACTGAATGGTGATCGGTTAGTGTCGAGTTAGTAACCAGGGTTGTGGATGAGAGATTGCATTTTATTAGTACATGGTCAAGACAGGAACCACTTTGGTGCGTAGGTAGCGAGTGTGCAGGTGTAAGGCCATGAAGTGCACAGAAATTGAGATAATCGTGGCGTCTAAGATCTTGGCTATCCTGTGCAATGTTAATGTTCTAGTCGCCTGCAATAATCACGCTTTTGTATGTGGATAGCTTGCGTAGGGTTGAATCGAGTGAGCCTAAGAAGTTGTCTATGTTGTTAACAGAGGGTGACCTGTACACTGCGACGATGGCTAAATCGTGTCCTACTCGAATAATGAGACTATTGCAATCTAGTATAGCAGGTCAATAGTTATCTCTAAATTTGATTTACAGTATACAACAACTCCGTCGTTTTGGTTAGCGGCTAATTTAGTATTAAATGAGTTGTAACCATCAATATCAGGCAAAAACGCATTGTGGTGTTTTAGCCAACATTCAGTTAATATTATTATATCACAGTTTAGTTTAAATCTTTCTAAAAGTACTCTAAAACCATCTATGTTATGATTGATGCTTCGAATATTTTTAACTAGAACGGAAAATGGATGGGATATGTTTGAAATTAAGGATATACAATCTTCGACCTCGCATTTTTTCGAGAGCGAAACAGCTAAATTATCTAATTCTGAGCTCATAAATCTATGCATAAGTTATTAACTAAGATAGTTTAGTTTAGTTTAGTTTATTTATTCAGTCAATATAATTACATCATAAATTGCACAAAATGTCAAATTACACGTTTTTATATCGAGATCGTCAAATTTCATAAAAAGCATTAATCAATAAAACTAAAACAAAATCATATTCGAATGTCAGCATAAGCGCTAAATTCGGGTACCTTATCTATGGCGCTCTTAGGCGCCCTCATAGTCCGTTGAGTTGATGTACCTTGTTACGGCATGTTTTCGTGCAGGGCAGGCTTCGTCACCAGTTTTGTGGTTGGTTGGCTTTTTGTATCGCTGACAGGCTGCACAAACAGGCGAGATTAATCTGTGTCATATTGGGCTGAGTTTCAGATCAAGGAGCTCAAAACTATCTCGACATCTATCTCTCTCTAACATGACTGGCTAACAGAAAGAAAATGTACGAGAGGTCTAATTACTTACACCTCTGTCTCACTAGTCTCGAAAGAAAGCAATTTACTGAATTACGTAATTTCTTCATAATTTGTTACACCTGTGGATGTTCCTTAAATTTAGTTATGTTATGGGGCCAAACATGATTAAGTTTCTAACTTTGATGACCCGTGGTCCATGTCCATTTAACGTAACTTATTAAACCCATTACAAATATTTGAAATCAATTGAAACTAGATTTTAAATTTACTTTATATTAACGAAATAATAAAAAGCTTACTTCGGAATAAAAAGGTTTCAAATGTATTTTAAAAGTCAGCTCTTTCTTGGTGCACTTCTTCATGGTGTGACCTACTTGACCACAGTGGCCGCAAGTTGAGTCAGAGTTGCGACAAAATTTGGCTGAGTAGCCGTATTGTTGGAACTTAAAACATCTGGACACGTGGGTGAAGTCTTTTATGGGGAAAGAGGCCCAATTGAGGAAGACACGCTCCTGTGCAATCAGTATTTTTCGGATTGTTGCCGAGACTTCGATGATGATATAATAATTATGTCGTCAATATAAACAAACACCTTATACTCAAATTCAGGACCATAAAACAACATGTCGACTAGCCGCTGTTGCGTCGCTGGTGCATTAGTTAACCCAAACGGGATAGATTTAAATTGAAAAGTACCTCTAGATGGAATGTAGAAGGCTGTTTTACCTCTGCCTTCGCCCTTAATAGCAATTTTCCAAAAACTTTTTGACAAATCTAACGAAGAAAGGTACTTCGCATCACGTAGGTCATCAAGTATTGTGAGCGCGCCGACGTATGATCAGTTAGAACATAAGATAGGTAATGTGTGCAATCAGCTGCATGAGTGGTTTTCGGCCTATGGACTCGTTCTGAATGTCACAAAGTCCAATGTGACATTATTCTCAGCTAGACATAACGCAATGGGCCCACAGGTACAGAGTCCAATGCCACTGTGCGAGATGAGCAAGTTTCTAGGATTTTTCATGGACTCTAGGCTTAGTTTGAAATACCACGTGGATAAGCTTTGTGAAAGACTGAACAGCGCTGTGTTTGCACTGAAGAAGCTTAAACCACTCGTTTCTGATGTAGCACTTGTCCAAATATATTATGCTCATTTCCATTCACTTCTGACGTACGGCGTTTTATTGTGGGGAAACTCGACGGATTCCGACAGAGTATTCCGAATCCAGAAACGTGCCCTGCGAACGTTGGCAGGTGTGAAACCTCGGGACTCGTGCAGGGAGTTATTCAAACGCTTTGGGATACAAACGCATTATTCACAATATATTTATGAAGTATTAATGTTTACATGCCGTAATATTCATTTATTCAAACGCGTCAATATCCCGGGCAGGATAACTCGCCAGACGGGACGCTTGCAAGCGATGCCGCGTCGGCTAGCGCTGCTCGACAAGAACCCGCGCGTCATCGGTCCCAGGTTGTATGAGCGACTGCCCGCTGACCTGAAGTGCGAGGGTTCGGATGTAGCATTTGGCCGCAGACTGAAGACATTTCTAATGAACAGATCACTGTACTCTGTTAAGGAGTACAGTGAAACTGTCATTGTTCATGTTTAAGTGTTTTTATTGTTATCTCTGTACCTTATTTTGTTTTGTTTTATTTTGATTTATATTATGATTTCAATGACATTTTCACATAATATTATTGTGATTTTTTTAATTTTATTTTATATTAGTACCTAATTTGACATTTTATATTTGTAAACATATATTTTTTGTTATTATTCAATTTTGACATCTATAATTTGACATTTCTCTAGGCTTATGTCTAGACTTTTATCTTTATGTTTTAATTTTTTCCAATTTGTTTATTATTATTATTATTATTGTTCTTTTAATTATCTTGACGATCTTTTTGTGAATTCCATATATTTTGACATAAAATGTAATGCAATTTTCAATAAGAAATAAAAATATTTAATCTAATCTAATCTATCTCCGAAATATACAGTATACTATATGCGTCCTTCGTAGTGACGGCGTTGAGCTTGCGACTGTCTAAGCAGAATCTGAGCTCTCTGTTTTTCTTAGGTGTTAGTAAAACCGGCGACGACCAAGGACTTTCGCAGGGTTCAACAACGTCTTCTTGCAGCATCTCGTCTAGTTGCTCTACCAAAATACGTTGTTTTTCGGGAGACATCCTGTAGTACCTTTGGCGAATAGGGGCAGCATCCCCAGTTTCAATTCCGTGAGCTATTAAGGAAGTGCGGCCTAGACCACGCTGTTCGTATGAAATTTCCCGAAATTGTGTTATAATATGGTCGGCAGTGACCCTTTGTTCTGTAGATTAATGATCGTAGTCGCATACGCGTATGTTAGGCTCCGTTGATAGAGTGTCCAGTGCGTTAACGTTGTTGCTCATAATGATAGAGTCCACATTCTTGGGGAATAGGCCAAATATTCTCCAAAAATCCATATCCAAAATTAGGTCATTTTGAATTTCCGGAACAATATAAACTTTAAGAATATGCAATTCATTGAAAAAGGATATTGGTAAGTGTATTACTCCCGCATTTTCCAATTTTTGGCCAGCCGCAGCAACAAAATTTGACGGCTGAACCTTCCCAAGAGCAAAACCAGCATCCAAGAAACGGTAGTGGTAGTTGTTACCTAAAATTGTAACACTGGAACCGGTGTCAAGCAATCCATTAATAGTATTACCCTTAATCTCAACAGCCACGAATGGTCTGCTAATTTTAGAATTGGTTTCGATTTTAGTTTTAATTTGTGTATTGTGGATTGAAGTGACTGAATAGCATGCGAAGAATTTTGATACAAATTCTAGCCATGATTTCCAATCTGTTTCATCAAAATAACTAGTAATTCCGTTCTTATTGGCTATCAATCCACTACAATCCACAGAACTTAGTTTTTTGAAGTGCTAGGTTCAGGGTTACATACTGGGCAGTCAGGATAGCGAATGCCCTTCTTGCCACATTTGAAACAAATGGGAAAGTGTGGTTGCCTGCACTCCTTAAGAGTATGAGAATTACTTCTACATCTAGGACAGTACTTGTTCTGAATGTGTGGTCCATAACTAGACTGACTAGGCACAACATCCAGAGCATTAGTAGAGGTAGGCTTGTCTTGTGTAGAATTAGTGTGATTGTAAGAATGTTTATATGTATTATTAGGATTATTGTAGTAATTATGATGTTTGTATCTAGGATAGTTATTCGTTTGAGTGTTATGTAGGCAAATTCTGGCGCTAATGTTTCAGATGTTACTCTAGGAGGCTCGTGGAATAGCGATTGGCGTGATTGAATGTTTTCGTAATTAAAACAAATTCTTTTTAATGTATCGAGGTCACTAACATCAGCATATGCAGCAAGAGTACTAGCGTAGCATGGTCTTATGTTATGGAGAATTATCTCAAGTTTATCTTGTTCGCTTAATGTTTTCGTTAATCTCGAAAACATGCCGTGCATTATGGATAAATAAATGCTAATATTTTCTAGCTCACCCTGAGTACGTGACCTAATTTCTGCCAAAAGCCGATAGTCGTAATCTTTTTGCCCAAAATCTTGTTTGAGTAAAACCACAACTTCATTCCAAGTTTTAACCTTCTCCCTGATGCATCAGAACCAGTGCAAGGCATCTTCGGTGAAAATTTCGTAACAGAATTTCAATAAGCGATCATTGCTGATGTTTCTGGCGTACATGAATTCATCAACCCTCCGAATGACTGACAGGACGCAGGTTTTACCCGAATATTTAAATTTAGTTAGATCCGAAATCAAGTTATGGTCACAAGTAACAGAGACTGTTTCCGGTTCAGGAGGAGATTCAGGAGATGAATTAGGCCTCATAGACATGATATCCCTGTACTGATTGTTAAATGTTATGCAATTATTTTTGTACAGGTCAAACAAACTGGAATCAATATTTATTCTATTCGCCCTGTGATAAATGTGGTGAAGAAGATTTTCTGTGCGTAACAACAAATTCTTATCAAATCCACTCTTTAGAAAAGCTATCATAGCCCGGGATTTTTGCAAACTTTCTTTCACAGCAACAAGGTCAACTGGGGGCTCTAAGTATGACTCCAATATGCCCTCCGCAGGTCAAAGTCAAAAGTCAAAGTCAAAATATTTTATCCAGATTAGGCTTACAGGTAGCACTTATGAATGTCAAAAAATTTATCACCGGTTCGGAAAAACCTCTGATGAGAAGATACCGGCAAGAAACTCAACGAGGTGTAATTTTTTAAATAAATGAAAATTACAATTTTATTTTACATCTCAAATATTTAAATTTTTTACAATTTAACAATTTAACACAGCAGGTGTACAATCTTTGGAGCCAAGGATCGCCAATACAGATCGGGATCATTTCCAAACATCTTTGTCCAAGATATAGTCATTGATTTTATAATACGCCCGAGAAATTGATGTCTTCTTGACAATAGATTTAAATTTTGTATCATTTAGTTCAGTTATGTTTTTTGGAATTTTGTTGTAAAATCTTACACAATTTCCCATGAACGACTTATTGGTTTTAGCCAGTCTGTAAGTTGGAACTTTAAGCTTTCCTGTATTTCTAGTAGCCTTTGGCTTATCGACGTTGGTAGGGAAATTGCATATATTTTTCCTAACGTACATGATTATTTCAAAAATATATAGCGACGGTAGGGTTAAGATGTCTATTTCCTTGAAAAATTCCCTTAATGACTCACGAGTATCCATATTATAAATTGCTCTAACTGCCCTTTTTTGCAAAATGAAAACTGATTCAATATCTGCAGCAGATCCCCATAAAATAAGGCCGTACGAAATAATGCTATTAAAATAGGCAAAATAGACCAACCGTGCCGTCGCTACATTGGTTAGCTGCCGAATTTTTCTTACTGCAAAAACAGCAGAACTCAACCTACTTGCTATCGCTGTGACGTGGGAACACCACTGCAGTTTAGAATCGAGTGTTATTCCTAAAAACACAGTTGATTTTATGAATTCAATCGTTTGACCATCTAATTTGATATTTGAGACTGAAACTATATTAGTTGAATTTAACAATGAAAATTTAATACATTTAGTTTTATTAGGATTTAATACTAAGTTGTTGGCAGCAAACCATTCAGATACCTTGGACAGGATGTCGTTGGGGTCAATGAATTCAGTATCTTTCCTATTAACCTTGAAGAGTTAAGAAGTGTCGTCAGCAAACATGACGATGCCTGATCTTCGGCTCACCATATATGTAAGGTCATTTACATAAAAAAGGTACAGGAATGGAGCAAGAATTGATCATCGGGATCTGTGGTCGAGATGGGAGTGCTCCCATCTCGACCACAGATCCCGATGATATTGCTCCATTTATCGCTACCTTCTGATTTCTCTGCACTAGGTAAGACTTGACTAGATCTAAAGAGATGCCACGAATGCCATAGAAATTTAATTTACAAATTAAGGTGTCATGGTCTACACAATCAAATGCTTTGGAAAGGTCGCAAAAGACATCTATGGCGTCATGCGACTCTTCCCAAGCTTGCAAAATAAATTTAATCAAACTGTGACCTGCATCTGTAGTAGATCTACCCTTAGTGAATCCAAATTGCTGCGAATGTAAGGTGTGGACAATTTAGCAATTTGGCTGCGAAGCTCTTGTACAGTTCCGGCTGTACCACCCCTTAAAAGTACTTCATACTCTAACTCTGCTTTTTGAAGCGACAAGTATTTGATGGGATATGCCATTATTATTGCAATAAAATTGTATTATTTAAGTTGGGTAGAGTGTTGCGATTAAAATTGATTGAAAAAGCTGTTATAAAATACGTTGCCAAGCACGTGGGATTCAATATAAATGGTAAAATTGATAGCTCGTACCAATCGAAATAAATAATATGGGTAAGCACACTATTAAAAAAAAATCCAGAAACTAATGAATTGTGAATTAAGTAACCACGTACCGGGCTACCGCAATAAATCAGTCGCGATCACAATAATTTGAGAAGCAGTTATGAGATATGTTGCCAAGCAAGCGGAATTCATTAAAAGTTAACGAATTGAAAGCTTGTAAAGTAGAAAAAAAAATGTGGGTAGACACAATATTTAAAATTTTGTAGAAATCTTAGCAATAATTTTGTATATAGAATAACTGCGTGCTGGAAACTGCAATAAATCAGCCTTAATACTAAATCTGCTCAATGGAACTATCTACCGACACCAATGAAAACTAATACATACTGAGGATCTGTATCTGACGTGCTCAACTCAATAAAAACCTCTAGCGGGCGCCATTGTGACGTTTAGCGTCGCAAATAGGTAAAAAAGAGATAAATGAATGTAACACCAAAAGTAAATCAAAAACAATTTATTGTTACATTAAAAAATATATCCGGCTAGGTCGCGGGTAGTTTAGAATTTACGAGTTTGAGCACATCTGTTTTAAATACAAGTTCCGGAATGGGGTCACTTCCCTGCAGCGCACGTAGACCTCTCGCAGTAGCGGCTGACACGTATCTCCGGAACTCCGGATTCCGGATGTGTAGATCCGGATCAACGGGGAATGATTCGGCCGGCCGTAATCTTCTTAAAGGGCTCCAGGGCAAACCCCAAACTTGCTCCCTGGAAATCCCGGAAATTGGTTATTCACAAAAAGTCCGCTTTCTAGTTAGTAACTGCGACATCGGAATTTTTGATGATTCGTTTTTATGAAAATATAAAATGAAAAATTTATTTTGCAAGTAGGCCGTATAGGCTCTTTTACATGTCTGAATCTACTAGCGCTTCGGAAAATGAAAGATACTGCTGAGAAGAAACGCCGCAAGAAACTCAGCAGTTTTTTTTTTCCTCTCTTTTCAAAACAGATTACAGTGCAATTTATCACAATTGTACATGGCATACACAAGTTACATAAAATAATAATAAAAAAAAACAGTAAATAGCACAGCAAGCTTTAAGCATATTGAACGTACTGGCACTGGTTAAGAATGATCAGGAGATGTATAGGGTCCCCAGATCAAAGAAATTAGATAGGGATGTATATGGTTCCTGAAATAATAACAATCAAATACTTAGTCTAAATAACTTAGAGATGTATAGTCTCTAAGGGTCAAAAAACAAATTAATTAACTTAATCTATGCTTAGCAGAGGTGTAAAACGCCTCCACGGTCAAACTGTGCAATATTACTTGGAGATGTATAGTCTCCGCATGTCAAAATAGAATAAGAATAAAAATATTCATGTCAAATAAAAAGAAAATAGTACATAAATATTAAGCTTGTGGATTCAAAATAGGCATAGCTAAATATTTAAAATAAAAATAAAAAAAACACCGATTACTAAGTAAACCGTTTATAGCGACCGCATACTGCAAGTATGCAAAATGAGGTAAATTTATAAAATCCATAAGCTTAATAAATGGACATATACAAGAAGAAACAAACAAAACAACAAAAAAAATGTTGAAAATCCAACAAAAATCAGAACTTATACAATAGGAACTTAATATATACATTTAGTTATATACATAAATATAATTAAATAGAGAACACGATGAAGTCTCCCACACCAAGTCGCATTTTAGAGTACCTACATGTTAAGCTTTTTTTGAGGGTTACAGTCTTTGCAGCATGAATAGTCCGGACCCCACAAATAGCACCCGATCACGAGTATGACGCGTATCTCAGCCATCGTCTCCCTCAACCATATTGCAGGGAAGGTGGTGACCCGATCAACGACGCCACCGTAAGCAATGCCCTTTAAGCAAGCATGACATACTCAAGCTGTAGGACTACAAAAGATAAATTTAATACGGCTCGTTTGGCGAGAAACATCACAATGTGCTCTAAGATAAGAATTACACTGTGATGTCATTAATGTGATGTCATAATTGATTGGAATACAAATTAAGTGTTAATACTTAGAAATGTCACAAACATACAATTATTTATTAAAGTCACATTTAAATTAAAAAGTGAACAGCCGATAACGGCAGCATAAAGCTAAAATATTCATGTCGTCTTTTGTGCCTTTAGAACTGGCCAAGTCAAATCGTCGCATATATATTCCTCGACTTTGTAGTAAGCTTTCTTCAATAACGTGTTTTTAATGTACATTTTGAATGCATTTAAAGGTAATTTCCATGCATCCGCAGGCACTTTATTATGTCTATTGCTTTAAAGCGTTCTCTCAGTGAATCACGGGAGCCAAGGTTGTAAATGGACCGAATTGCCCTCTTCTGCAGAACAAAAATTGTTTCGATGTCGGCTGCCTTACCCCAAATCAGAATGCCATAATACGTAAGGCTGTGAAAATAACTGAAATAAACGAGACGCGCAGTTTCCACGCTGGTGTACTGTCTGATTCTTCGTACGGCATACGCTGCAGAACTCAATTTATCAGCAAGATTCGAAATATGTGGACTCCATTGTAAATTTCGATCCAAAGTAAGACCAAGGAAAACAGTTTCATCCACTAGGTTTAGTCTCTCTCCATTTAAAGAAATAATTGTGTCAACTTGTCTTACATTAGGCAGTGAAAACTTAACGCATTTAGTTTTTGCAGCGTTCAGCAGAAGGTTATTAGCTGTGAACTATTTTAACACATCTATTAGAGTCTCGTTGATGTGATTTTGGTCTTCTTGTTGCCTGTTAACTTTAAAAATTTGCGACGTATCATCAGCAATTAGAACTATGTCACATTTATTTCTTACTAGGCTAGGTAGGTCATTTATGTAGACCAGAAAGAGAAACGGTCCCAAAATTGATCCTTGTGGTCTGGTGCTCCACATGACTGCACTCTATTTACGACCACCTTCTGGATTCTCTGGCTAAGATAGGACAAAACAAGATTCAGTGCTTCAGCTGAGAGCCCGTAGTGCTGAAGCTTGCGCAGAAGTGTCCCATGTTCCACGCAATCAAATGCTTTGGAGAGATCGCAGAAGATGCCTATTGCATCTTGCGAATGTTCCCATGCATCGTAAACATACTTCATGAGTATTGCAGCCGCATCTGTGGTCGAACGGCCTTTTGTAAACCCAAACTGCTTGCTATCTAGTAATTTATTAATGTTAAAATGATGAAGCATTTGGTTGAGCATGATCTTCTCAAATACTTTACTAAGCACTGGAAGTATAGAAATCGGTCGAAAATTGCCAGGGTCAGATTTGCTCCCACATTTAAATTAAGGAATAACCTAACTATACTTCATCAGGTCGGGAAATACACACTCGTCCACGCAGTTGTTGAATATAATGGCCAGATACGGCGCCACAATTGAATGACAGATTGGATTACTTTAACAGAAGTACCCCAAAGATCCTCAGTATTCTTCAGCTCCAAGGACTTAAATATTTTGATGATCTCGTGTGGGTCAGTATAATGAAAATCAAAGTTTAGATTTTTTACATTAGCAACCCTGTTTAAGTAATAACCAGCCCTCACACTACATGAATTCAGGCCACGAGTAGTACTTGAAGCTATGTTCGAGAAAAATTGTTCAAAAGTGTCCGCCACATCTAAATCTGACGTTAGAATCTTATTGTCAATTTTGAGTTTAAAATGGCCATCACGCGGCTTTGATTTACCTGTCTCTGAATTGATAACATTCCAAACAGCCTTCACTTTATTATCTGCAGAGTTAACTTTCTTACTTAAATAGTCTGACTTGGCGGCAGAACAAACCTTTTTAAATAATTTAGAATATTTTTTTACATAATCAATGAAACTAGCATCTTGGCTGTAGCTCTTCATTTCATACCACTCATACAGCTTGGTCCTACTCTTATGTATACCGACTGTGGCCCAGTCACTAAATTTTGGTTTGTTAGAGCCGTTCTTGACAATCTTTAATTTGAAAATGTTCTCAAACTCATGATTTATAACACTGGATAAATCCTTATATAATATGTTGGGATCACTCGTCCCTATGGTAGGCACAGGAATTTTACAAAGAACATTCTCTTTAAACTTTTCTATTCGACCTACAGTTAGAGGCCTGTAAGTTATATCTAGTTTAGGATTTTGACTGGTGATTTTAAAAGAGGCTTTCTGGCCACTGTGATCCGAGTTAAAACAGTTAAAAATTGCCACTTCCATAGCTTCACACATGCAGAAAATATTGTCTAAACATGTCGCCGTGCTGGAGGTCACTCTAGTGGGCTCATTAAACAAATGAAACAAGTTAAAAGATTTAAATAGGTTCAATAGTCTGACCGAGTTTGAATTTGTGGAGTCTAGTAAGTTAACATTGAAGTCGCCACATACTATGATCAATTTACTACTTTCAAAAACCTGTTTCAGAGCATCTTCCATTACGGCTTCGAACTGGCTAAAGTCTGAAGAAGGTGGCCTGTATACGCACAGGATAATGTGGTTTTCTAATTCCACACACGAAATTTCGATAACTCGCTCAATAGAAAGCTGAACTATATTTTTGCGTTCTTTACATTTATAATCGTTTTTTATAATAATCATGGAGCCTCCGTGAATTGCAGACTTTCTAGTGAAGGAGCTACCGATTTTGTAATTATTAAAGTTTAGTAGTAATTCATGTTGTTTCAGCCAGTGTTCAGTAATACACATTACATCTACAGTAAAAGCATCTAAGAATAAACCAATTTCTATTAGTTTGCTGGAAAAGCCTTGTATATTTTGATGAACCAAAATAAGGTTACGTTGCTTTTCCGCTGTCCCAAATTTACATTTTCCCTCAGTTTTTAAGAGTAATTTTGTTGTGACTGCCACATCAATGACTTCTATTTAGTGCTTGGGGTTCACTTAACCCGTATCCGCGATCATCTAGCCTAAATCGTCTACTCGGACGAGATTGGCGTGGGATTTGGATCCGTACTGGGCCAGCTTTTGAGGCAGAGGGTCGTAAACCACTGCCTCCGCGGTGCGAGTCTTCAGCAGTTCGCCGACCGACTGTCAAAGGACAATTTTAACACTGCCACAACGCTAATTATTATGTTAGGTAATAGTCTAGACTTGTCGAAACCTCACTTTGAATGCTTACTACGAGCACTGTCAATAGTCGAGCAACGCGGTATTCATAAAATAATTTTATGTGCGCTCCCGTATTCGGGTTCTATATCCTATGAGCAAAACATCAAAATTTCAAATTTGAATGCTATGCTGTATAATTTGACATGTTTTAATAGTACTTATACATTTTTTGACAGCAACAAATTTGTAAAACGTTTTCAGTTAAACAGAGACAAATGTTACTTACCCAAAAAATGTAAAATAGCAACAGCGAAGCTGCTAGCATACAATATTGAACCCGGGCGCTTGCAGGCAGCGGCCGGCGGCGGCGGGGCCGGAGCCGGCGAGCGCGTGGCCTCCCCCCCCCCCCCCCCCCGCCGCGGCCCGCCAGCCGACTTTAAACTAATGCGTGGGACAGCGGAAAAGCAACGTAACCTTCTTTTATCTACACTTATATCATAAATGCCCTATAATGCGTTCAGAAACCGTAGGCAATGACCAGCATTATAACAACCAATATAATTATGAGAATTTTTCTAATTTGTTTCAATATTTTGTTCAAATTCATTTTTTATTACATTATTTTAATGTGCACAGTCTATAGATATTTAATAGGTAACTAGCACTAGTAGCTAGTAGCAATGCAGGTCATTGCCCTATGGCTTCTGAACCCATCAAAGAGTACTTATGATATGTGTGTAGATAAAGTAATGTATGCAACTGTACATAATTAGGTCTTAAAACACTCGTGTGATCCTATTATGAAACTCGCTGACGCTCGTTTCATAAAACCACACTTGTGTTTTAAGACCCCTTATTATGCAACAGTTGCATAAAATACTATTGGTTCATCAAAATATACAAGGCTTTTCCAGCAAACTAATAGAAATTGGTTTGTTCTTAGATGCTTTTACTGTAGATGTAATGTGTATTACTGAACACTGGCTGAAACAACATGAATTATTACTAAACTTTAATAATTACAAAATCGGTAGCTCCTTCACTAGAAAGTCTGCAATTCACGGAGGCTCCATGATTATTATAAAAAACGATTATAAATGTAAAGAACGCAAAAATATAGTTCAGCTTTCTATTGAGCGAGTTATCGAAATTTCGTGTGTGGAATTAGAAAACCACATTATCCTGTGCGTATACAGGCCACCTTCTTCAGACTTTAGCCAGTTCGAAGCCGTAATGGAAGATGCTCTGAAACAGGTTTTTGAAAGTAGTAAATTGATCATAGTATGTGGCGACTTCAATGTTAACTTACTAGACTCCACAAATTCAAACTCGGTCAGACTATTGAACCTATTTAAATCTTTTAACTTGTTTCATTTGTTTAATGAGCCCACTAGAGTGACCTCCAGCACGGCGACATGTTTAGACAATATTTTCTGCATGTGTGAAGCTATGGAAGTGGCAATTTTTAACTGTTTTAACTCGGATCACAGTGGCCAGAAAGCCTCTTTTAAAATCACCAGTCAAAATCCTAAACTAGATATAACTTACAGGCCTCTAACTGTAGGTCGAATAGAAAAGTTTAAAGAGAATGTTCTTTGTAAAATTCCTGTGCCTACCATAGGGACGAGTGATCCCAACATATTATATAAGGATTTATCCAGTGTTATAAATCATGAGTTTGAGAACATTTTCAAATTAAAGATTGTCAAGAACGGCTCTAACAAACCAAAATTTAGTGACTGGGCCACAGTCGGTATACATAAGAATAGGACCAAGCTGTATGAGTGGTATGAAATGAAGAGCTACAGCCAAGATGCTAGTTTCATTGATTATGTAAAAAAATATTCTAAATTATTTAAAAAGGTTTGTTCTGCCGCCAAGTCAGACTATTTAAGTAAGAAAGTTAACTCTGCAGATAATAAAGTGAAGGCTGTTTGGAATGTTATCAATTCAGAGACAGGTAAATCAAAGCCGCGTGATGGCCATTTTAAACTCAAAATTGACAATAAGATTCTAACGTCAGATTTAGATGTGGCGGACACTTTTGAACAATTTTTCTCGAACATAGCTTCAAGTACTACTCGTGGCCTGAATTCATGTAGTGTGAGGGCTGGTTATTACTTAAACAGGGTTGCTAATGTAAAAAATCTAAACTTTGATTTTCATTATACTGACCCACACGAGATCATCAAAATATTTAAGTCCTTGGAGCTGAAGAATACTGAGGATCTTTGGGGTACTTCTGTTAAAGTAATCCAATCTGTCATTCAATTGTGGCGCCGTATCTGGCCATTATATTCAACAACTGCGTGGACGAGTGTGTATTTCCCGACCTGATGAAGTATAGTTAGGTTATTCCTTTATTTAAATGTGGGAGCAAATCTGACCCTGGCAATTTTCGACCGATTTCTATACTTCCAGTGCTTAGTAAAGTATTTGAGAAGATCATGCTCAACCAAATGCTTCATCATTTTAACATTAATAAATTACTAGATAGCAAGCAGTTTGGGTTTACAAAAGGCCGTTCGACCACAGATGCGGCTGCAATACTCATGAAGTATGTTTACGATGCATGGGAACATTCGCAAGATGCAATAGGCATCTTCTGCGATCTCTCCAAAGCATTTGATTGCGTGGAACATGGGACACTTCTGCGCAAGCTTCAGCACTACGGGCTCTCAGCTGAAGCACTGAATCTTGTTTTGTCCTATCTTAGCCAGAGAATCCAGAAGGTGGTCGTAAATAGAGTGCAGTCATGTGGAGCACCAGACCACAAGGATCAATTTTGGGACCGTTTCTCTTTCTGGTCTACATAAATGACCTACCTAGCCTAGTAAGAAATAAATGTGACATAGTTCTAATTGCTGATGATACGTCGCAAATTTTTAAAGTTAACAGGCAACAAGAAGACCAAAATCACATCAACGAGACTCTAATAGATGTGTTAAAATAGTTCACAGCTAATAACCTTCTGCTGAACGCTGCAAAAACTAAATGCGTTAAGTTTTGCACTGCCTAATGTAAGACAAGTTGACACAATTATTTCTTTAAATGGAGAGAGACTAAACCTAGTGGATGAAACTGTTTTCCTTGGTCTTACTTTGGATCGAAATTTACAATGGAGTCCACATATTTCGAATCTTGCTGATAAATTGAGTTCTGCAGCGTATGCCGTACGAAGAATCAGACAGTACACCAGCGTGGAAACTGCGCGTCTCGTTTATTTCAGTTATTTTCACAGCCTTACGTATTATGGCATTCTGATTTGGGGTAAGGCAGCCGACATCGAAACAATTTTTGTTCTGCAGAAGAGGGCAATTCGGTCCATTTACAACCTTGGCTCCCGTGATTCACTGAGAGAACGCTTTAAAGCAATAGACATCCTTACTGTAGCTTCACAGTATATATATGATGTAATTGTATATACGCATAGGAACTTTAATTCCTTCAAAAAAGTGTGTGATGTCCATCATTTCAACACACGAAATAAAAATAAGCTTTCTGTACCCAAATTCCGTTTAAAAATAGTTAGCAAATCCTTTCTAGGGAACTGCGTGAGATTTTATAATAAAGTGCCTGCGGATGCATGGAAATTACCTTTATCTACACACATATCATAAAGGCTAAATAACGCGTTCAAAAACCCTAGGAAATGACCAGCATTATTACAACCAACGTTATTATAAGAATTTTCTTGTCTGTGGTAGTAGGTAAATCTGTTCTTTATTGGTCATGACATTACCGATATCTCGTGACTGCTCGTGACGTTATGAATTTAAATTTGGAACAGCTGTCAAAATTCAAGTTGGTCTCTATTCTAGTGTCCACAGATATTAAAACAGTTATCGATACGAAACGTCAACTCAGTATGTTTTTTTAATTTAAACGCACGACAGTTGATCTCGAGTGATATGACAATAGGGACTATATTCGTTCGTCTATGGTTTAAAAAAAAGGTTCGTCTTGACGGATAGATCGAATCACAGAGTACCTTTTTAATATACATGGCGGCCATTAGTTGTCATTCGTTTTTTGTTTTTTGCTGTTACGGTTTTTTGCAGTTATGATATGTGTGTAGATAAAGTAATGTATGCAACTGTATATAATTAGACCTTAAAACACTCGTGTGATCCTATTATGAAACTCGCTGATGCTCGTTTCATAAAACCACACTCGTATTTTAAGGCCTCTCATTATATAGCAGTTGCATAAAATACTATTAAATGCATTCAAAATGTACATTAAAAACACGTTATTGAAGAAAGCTTACTACAAAGTCGAGGAATATATATGCGAAGATTTGACTTGGCCAGTTCTAAAGGCACAAAAGACGACATGAATATTTTAGCTTTATGCTGCCGTTATCGGCTGTTCACTTTTTAATTTAAATGTGACTTTAATAAATAATTGTATGTTTGTGACATTTCTAAGTATTAACACTTAATTTGTATTCCAATCAATTATGACATCACATTAATGACATCACAGTGTAATTCTTATCTTAGAGCACATTGTGATGTTTCTCGCCAAACGAGCCGTATTAAATTTATCTTTTGTAGTCCTACAGCTTGAGTATGTCATGCTTGCTTAAAGGGCATTGCTTACGGTGGCGTCGTTGATCGGGTCACCACCTTCCCTGCAATATGGTTGAGGGAGACGATGGCTGAGATACGCGTCATACTCGTGATCGGGTGCTATTTGTGGGGTCCGGACTATTCATGCTGCAAAGACTGTAACCCTCAAAAAAAGCTTAACATGTAGGTACTCTAAAATGCGACTTGGTGTGGGAGACTTCATCGTGTTCTCTATTTAATTATATTTATGTATATAACTAAATGTATATATTAAGTTCCTATTGTATAAGTTCTGATTTTTGTTGGATTTTCAACATTTTTTTTGTTGTTTTGTTTGTTTCTTCTTGTATATGTCCATTTATTAAGCTTATGGATTTTATAAATTTACCTCATTTTGCATACTTGCAGTATGCGGTCGCTATAAACGGTTTACTTAGTAATCGGTGTTTTTTTTATTTTTATTTTAAATATTTAGCTATGCCTATTTTGAATCCACAAGCTTAATATTTATGTACTATTTTCTTTTTATTTGACATGAATATTTTTATTCTTATTCTATTTTGACATGCGGAGACTATACATCTCCAAGTAATATTGCACAGTTTGACCGTGGAGGCGTTTTACACCTCTGCTAAGCATAGATTAAGTTAATTAATTTGTTTTTTGACCCTTAGAGACTATACATCTCTAAGTTATTTAGACTAAGACAAGTATTTGATTGTTATTATTTCAGGAACCATATACATCCCTATCTAATTTCTTTGATCTGGGGACCCTATACATCTCCTGATCATTCTTAACTAGTGCCAGTACGTTCAATATGCTTAAAGCTTGCTGTGCTATTTACTGTTTTTTTTTTATTATTATTTTATGTAACTTGTGTATGCCATGTACAATTGTGATAAATTGCACTGTAATCTGTTTTGAAAAGAGAGGAAAAAAAAAACTGCTGAGTTTCTTGCGGCGTTTCTTCTCAGCAGTATCTTCCATTTTCCGAAGCGCTAGTAGATTCAGACATGTAAAAGAGCCTATACGGCCTACTTGCAAAATAAATTTTTCATTTTATATTTTCATAAAAACGAATCATCAAAAATTCCGATGTCGCAGTCACTAACTAGAAAGCGGACTTTTTGTGAATGACCAATTTCCGGGATTTCCAGGGAGCAAGTTTGGGGTTTGCCCTGGAGCCCTTTAAGAAGATTACGGCCGGCCGAATCATTCCCCGTTGATCCGGATCTACACATCCGGAATCCGGAGTCCCGGAGATACGTGTCAGCCGCTACTGCGAGAGGTCTACGTGCGCTGCAGGGAAGTGACCCCATTCCGGAACTTGTATTTAAAACAGATGTGCTCAAACTCGTAAATTCTAAACTACCCGCGACCTAGCCGGATATATTTTTTAATGTAACAATAAATTGTTTTTGATTTACTTTTGGTGTTACATTCATTTATCTCTTTTTTACCTATTTGCGACGCTAAACGTCACAATGGCGCCCGCTAGAGGTTTTTATTGAGTTGAGCACGTCAGATACAGATCCTCAGTATGTATTAGTTTTCATTGGTGTCGGTAGATAGTTCCATTGAGCAGATTTAGTATTAAGGCTGATTTATTGCAGTTTCCAGCACGCAGTTATTCTATATACAAAATTATTGCTAAGATTTCTACAAAATTTTAAATATTGTGTCTACCCACATTTTTTTTTCTACTTTACAAGCTTTCAATTCGTTAACTTTTAATGAATTCCGCTTGCTTGGCAACATATCTCATAACTGCTTCTCAAATTATTGTGATCGCGACTGATTTATTGCGGTAGCCCGGTACGTGGTTACTTAATTCACAATTCATTAGTTTCTGGATTTTTTTTAATAGTGTGCTTACCCATATTATTTATTTCGATTGGTACGAGCTATCAATTTTACCATTTATATTGAATCCCACGTGCTTGGCAACGTATTTTATAACAGCTTTTTCAATCAATTTTAATCGCAACACTCTACCCAACTTAAATAATACAATTTTATTGCAATAATAATGGCATATCCCATCAAATACTTGTCGCTTCAAAAAGCAGAGTTAGAGTATGAAGTACTTTTAAGGGGTGGTACAGCCGGAACTGTACAAGAGCTTCGCAGCCAAATTGCTAAATTGTCCACACCTGCGGAGGGCATATTGGAGTCATACTTAGAGCCCCCAGTTGACCTTGTTGCTGTAAAAGAAAGTTTGCAAAAATCCCGGGCTATGATAGCTTTTCTAAAGAGTGGATTTGATAAGAATTTGTTGTTACGCACAGAAAATCTTCTTCACCACATTTATCACAGGGCGAATAGAATAAATATTGATTCCAGTTTGTTTGACCTGTACAAAAATAATTGCATAACATTTAACAATTATTACAGGGATATCATGTCTATGAGGCCTAATTCATCTCCTGAATCTCCTCCTGAACCGGAAACAGTCTCTGTTACTTGTGACCATAACTTGATTTCGGATCTAACTAAATTTAAATATTCGGGTAAAACCTGCGTCCTGTCAGTCATTCGGAGGGTTGATGAATTCGTGTACGCCAGAAACATCAGCAATGATCGCTTATTGAAATTCTCTTACGAAATTTTCACCGAAGATGCCTTGCACTGGTTCTGATGCATCAGGGAGAAGGTTAAAACTTGGAATGAAGTTGTGGTTTTACTCAAACACGATTTTGGGCAAAAAGATTACGACTATCGGCTTTTGGCAGAAATTAGGTCACGTACTCAGGGTGAGCTAGAAAATATTAGCATTTATTTATCCATAATGCACGGCATGTTTTCGAGATTAACGAAAACATTAAGCGAACAAGATAAACTTGAGATAATTCTCCATAACATAAGACCATGCTACGCTAGTACTCTTGCTGTATATGCTGATGTTAGTGACCTCGATACATTAAAAATAATTTGTTTTAATTACGAAAACATTCAATCACGCCAATCGCTATTCCACGAGCCTCCTAGAGTAACATCTGAAACATTAGCGCCAGAATTTGCCTACACTAAACAACTACATATAACTAGATATGTAGTACGTAGACCTATATAGAATAGAATAGAATAGAATATTTTTATTTCAGACCATTAATTGCGATCCATAATAATTGTTAGTAAGTACAAAGAAACTTAAAAAGTACGGTTAGTAAAATTAAAAAACTAATACTAATGAATAAATGACACAGCCTCACACCTAGACAGACCAGTCAGTTACACAGACCCTCAATACACGGCAATCTCACGTGTAACCTATTCCAGTGCCTAGGTAGAGGTGCGTCTATCTTAGCAACAAACGTTTTCATGATACTGTTGTCGCTGGCATTCAGCCTTCGCAATAGTGAAGCCGACCTACTGCGTATATTCGCGTAGAAATCGTCCGTGCACGCCAACGCAAACATTCCGGACGCACTACAATAGCGTGGCAACCTTAACAGTATCCGGAAAACGTTGTTATACTGTATGCGCAGGGCGTTGTAAGATCGCTGGTGTAACTGGTCCACAGGCTGCATGTATAGAACGACTGACAAAAAGCCTTAAAAAGTGTTATTTTAACTTCGTTGTTACACTTCGCAAACCATCGCACTTCACATATAGGTATAGGTTGCGGATTTATCTAAATAAGGGAAAAATTTGCCAATTTGTCACTATTTGGTAATTTATAATGCACTGTACATATTTATACTTATACAATTTTGTGGAATTAAATTGACTCAATAAGCATAGTGACAAATTAGCAAATAAAAAAAAAACGAAAAGAAAAAAGAAACGGATCAAACTAAATCATTTATTTTATTCTTTTACTACAATACTCGAAAGCCAATTTTTGGATTCTACCTAAGGGATCGTAACCTACTCGCTCACCACTTAGAATTGTATTCACTCCCTTACACCAATTGCACAAAAATAATCTGCATGATAAGTCAAAAATGTACTCTTTAGAGTCCTTTTTGTGTTCATTGCATTTAATAAAATTAAAATCAATCATTACACACAACACAATACTTTTTTCATTACCAGAATACATGGTCCAAAACTTCACCCTTAACCAAGTCACAAAGAAACTCAAAGTCCAGAAAGATATGCAGGGGTCAAACATGAGAGGCTAAATCATCGAGGTCCAAAAGTAAAAGCAAAGTCGTAAAAATAAAAGGTAATCTAAGCGCACTCACGTAATCTAAGGAACGGAATATGCTCTAAATTTGAAAACTCCGAGCTGTCATGTTTTGTTTTGTTCCGTTTCACTTTCAGTATTTAATTTTGTAACAAAGTAAGTAAATCGGTTTTATCACTTGAAATATATGTAACACTGGTGCATTTGTTTCGAAAGTGTTTTTTTTTTTAACTTAAAAATGTTAACAGATACTTATGATAGGCTTTAGAAAACTGCCTGGAAAGAAACGCGTTAAATGGCCTCCGTCAGTGTTGCTTGTTGAGAAAGAGAAATTCAGTGATACCAGCCACATTCATATTCTTGAAGCAGCGACATCTGTTGCAGCGAGAATAAATATTGTAACGGGTCTGCTTAATTTTTAAGATTTTAACATTTTAATAAATAAAATGTCATTAAAATCCATAAAAAATAATATAATCCTAAAAAAATAGTTAATTCTAATTTATTCTACTTAATTTATTAATCTTATTTTAATGTATGTATGTATGTATGTAAATTCTTTATTGTACAAACAAAACAAAAAAAAAACATAAATGACAAAAAGAGATAAAGTGATACATAATTATACTAACAATACAATGAAACTAACCTACAATATTTTAAACTATGCTATGCTACTAAGAATCAAATAAAATAACAATAAAATAAAATATTTACATACAAACAGAAAATTCTCAACGCTTTCGTATTAGATAGAACTAGTTGCGCGCACAATAGACGACGTCATAGGCACAGTATAGATATAACCAGTAAGGAATCTACGTACAAACGCTCGGAACCGACGCACGCACACAGACGCACGCTCAACACGGCCGCTAAGGCTGCTAAGGCGGCCGTCAGTCGCGGCTGCCGCGTCGAGCGAGACGGGTAGACGCGGTATGTGTTTGTTTATCGCGTCGCGTGCGCCTGCGCCAGCGAAATTAAATAAGTCATGAAACGTAACTCTGAACAAAGTTCACTTCAAACATGACACTACCTTACCACTACATTGCCACATTTGTCGAATATTCGGACGAGAGAACAACACATGCAAACAGGCCAATTAGCTGCGCTCGTATAACGCATTGTATTGCGGCATGCGCGGTCATTGGTTTATGGGATGACAGATAGCGGTGATTGGTCCGCGCTACTGCCATAATGGCAAGTGGGCGTGAACGCCTGGTCGATGTTATGCATTAAGTGTGAAAAAACAAGCCATAATAAAAATATTGTATTTTTGTACTATTCATTCACATTACTTAAATTGGTTGTTAACTAATGTAACTAAACCGTTTTTGAACATGTTTGAGACTCAGCCCGGGTCTGAGCTTAGGTCACTCTCTCAGCCATTTTAAGGGGTTAATTTGTCAGAAATATACAAATGGAAGTTTCACTTGATCGCACGTTAGTCAGTGGCTACAATCACATTTCAGGAATATTCAGCCATACACGAGATGCGAATGGATTAGCGAAACTCGAAGAGTTCCATCTTGTTTAAATTTTTCCATTCGGTTTGCGGTCCATACTTGGAAAACCATTCAAACTTAAAATAAGAGTCGATACTTAAGAGGAGTGTGAACCCAGCCCCTAAAAGTGCTCCACATACAAACGGCGATAACGTTTTCCACGCTCTAAACCTTAACCTTTGGCAATGATTTTTTTGTATGTTGTCATTGTGCCTTAGAACGTGATTTATGTTTTGATTTTTTTTTATATTGTTCATAGATTTGACAATATTTGCATTTTAGGTGTTTCATACAAAACAAAAAAGCGTCAGTATTTTTGAAACTATTAAGAATATTTACAAAATCAAAAAATCATAGCTATAGGTTAAGGTTTCGAGGGTGGAAAACGGTATCGCCGTTTTTATGGAGAGCGCAGGGTTCACACTCCTCTTAAAGCACGGGCACTTACTTCGTAATGACATAAACATTGACCGTGAAACTCAAAGTAATACTGAAATACGAACCGGTTTGATACATACCTGCTCATAACATAACCTTGTCATTGCTAGGTTTGAGGTTATGAGGAGCCGGTAATGATAACAAGCACGGTTCGTTGCTAACTGATTTTATTCCTCGCCGTGTACAATCTTCACAATACACATTATAGGTAGATACATATACATGCACCGCGCAGCGACAACCTATACGCTATAACTTTAGCTAAGCACACACATATTAAACCTAACAGTCCCCCCACACTAAGTCAAAAAAAGTCACCAAAATCAAAGGCTCTTCGTGGTCTTACGTTCACATTGGAAAAACCTGGATCTGACTCTTGGTCCGGGTCAGACGACACATTTCCAGCAGCTAAGTGATCCGTTGCGCTCCCCACGAAGACAGGCGCCGGCGCGTGCGTCGCCGCAGCAGGGGACGGCGATGTATTCGCGGCTTCGGGCTCTTTACTCCGAGCAGAAGAGCTAGAGGCTGAAGACAGCTGCTGAGAATGTTGCGCTGGTGGCAGTATGACCACTGGTATATTGTCAGGCTCGCCTTCATGGATTGAGTCAGGGACTGCTGCAGGTGTCTGTGGGCTGATCAGCTGGCCTTCACCACTCAACTCCTCCCCCTTATACTTGAGTAGCTGGTCTTGATGTTTTTTAAATGTTTTATTATTTTCTAACTTAACGATATAAATGTTTTTCCCAATACGTTTAAGAATAACACCGAGCGACCAGAATGTTTTTAAATTATTAAATACTTTTACTAGTACTGTTTCGCCACTATAGAAGGTAATGTTTCTTTTTCCACCATGATACTTAGTCTGCAAGTCCTGTTTAGTGGCAACGTTGTTAGCGAGTGCTGTATGAGACAGTGGCGAAGATAAGGTTTTATTTGGTTGTAGCAGGTCTAGCCTACTTCTTAAATGGTGTCCGAATAAAACCTCTGCAGGAGATGTGTTAGTTGAACTGTGCTTTGAATTTCTGTATGAAAATAAAAACTCTTGTAATTTTACATTTATGTTCCGAATATTCGTACCAGATGACAGTACCTTAATTATATATTTTTTTATCAGTTTGACATATATCTCGGCCTGCCCGTTACTCGATGGAAAATATGTTGGTGTCGTTATATGCTCAATGCCATTAATGGCACAGAAGTGATTGAATTCACTCGAAGTGAATAAAGTACCATTATCAGTACAGATGGTACGAACCACACCGAATCTAGACATTACTTCGCAAAGTTTCTCTATGACAACCCGAGTGCTATAGGTGGCCGAAACATCGAAGCACTCGACCCATTACGAATAGGCATCGACAATTATTAAAAAATATTTACTATTTAACGGGCCCAGTGTATCCATGTGCACCCGATGCCATGGCTCTGGTGGCAGCGGCCAGGGCGCGAGCGGCGCGCACGGCGGTGCGGGCCGCACGCGGCTGCACTCGGCGCAGCTCGCCGCGCGCCGCTCCACGTCCGCCGCCAGGCCGGGCCACCAGAAACGTAGCCGACCTTCTGCCTTCATTTTATTTATACCTAAATGCCCCCTGTGCAACTCGTCAAGAATTTTGGTCCTAAGTGATAGAGGAATTATTAGCTTTGACCCCCTTAATAAACAACCTCTTTCTACAGATAACTCTTGACGACAAGCGTAATAAGGCAGTAATTGCTGTACTTTTAATTTGCTAGGCCAACCGTTCATAACATTGTTTATTACTTGCGCGAGCGTGATATCGGTGCGCGTAGCTTCGTAGACGTTATCTATAGAAATAGGTGCGTCGCCATCGAGAATGAAATGCAAGTAAACCGCGCGGTCCGCGTTTACCTCTCGCTCGGACGACGCTGTGACGCCGTCTTCCGTCTCGCTTATGGAGCGACTTAGAAAATCAGCTGAGTTGTGCGCGCTACTCACATACTCAATAGTGTAATTGTACGCTGACAAAAACAGGGCATAACGCTGCAGTCGATTAGCGGAAACTTCCGGAACCCCTTTATCGGGCCTGAATATGGAAAGTAGCGGCTTGTGGTCGGTTCGGAGAATAAAAGGCTCATCCCGACCATATAGATATTGATGGAACTTACGAACACCAAAAACTATAGCCGTGGCCTCCTTTTGTATCTGGCTATTTTTTTTTTCAGCACAACCGAGTAGCCTAGACATATATGAAACGGGCCGTTCTATTCCATCTTTGCTTATTTGGGAAAGAATGGCCCCGAGACCTTCAGGTCCCGCATCGACGGTCAGTATGAGTCGAGCACTAGGGTTGAAATGAGCCAGGGTTGTATCTGAAGCCAGCTGATGCTTGATCTCCGTCACTGCGTCATCATGCGCCTGGGTCCAGCACCATTTAGCGTTTTTTGAAGTAATCTATGTAATGGGCTCAAAATAGACGAGGTATTTTTTACAAACTGTCTATAATAATTGACCATGCCAAGAAATGACTTTAACTGGGTTACATTTTCAGGGCGTTTTGCATTAACAATTGCTTTCATTTTGTCATAGGATTTATGTAGGCCATGTTTGTCTATATTAAATCCCAGATAGAAAACGGAGTCCTGAAAGAAAGAACACTTATCTCTTTGTAAGACAAGACCAGCATCCTGCAGTCGTTGAAACACTTCGTGCAGGCGCTGTAAGTGTTCAGCCCTAGTACAGCCCGTGACTAAAATGTCGTCCTGAAATATACAAACGTCTAAGCCAGCTAGAATGGATTCTAGCGCTCGCTGAAATATGGCCGGGGCACTCGACAACCCGAACACAAGCCGCGTGTATTTGAATAACCCTTTGTGAGTGTTTATGCATGTATAGTTTTGACAGTCTTCGCTTAACAAGAACTGGTTATAGGCATTCGAAAGATCCAACTTTGAGAACTGTTGCCCCCCGTGTAATTTACTAAACAACTCCTCTATACGAGGCAACGGATATTTTTCTATTAAAAGTTGTTTATTAAGTGATACCGAGAAATCTGCGCAAATGCGTATTTTACCGTTTTGCTTAAGTACGGGGACAATAGGACTGACATACTCTGAGTACTTAACGGGCTGAAGAATACCTAACTGAACTAGTCGTTGCAATTCGTCTTCTACTTTACTTCTCATAGCAAAGGGAAGCGGCCGAGCTCTAAAATAAACTGGTCTGGAGTCGGGCTTCAAATTAAGATGTACTTCAACATTCTTGCAACAACCTAAACTATCTGAAAACAACTGGGGATATTGTTTACTTAAATTCTCAGGTGAACCACTTCCGGTTTTTACACAGTCATGTATTGAATGTAATTCCAATTCATTGACCGGACAAATTTCTAATTTAAATGCCGAAATGAAATCCCTACCTAATATGGGCGGGCCGCCATTCTTTACCACATAAACTTTTAAACGGTTACTTACATTTTTATAGGAAAACAACAAGCTTATGGTTCCCAAAATCTGTATGACGTCACCATTATATCCCTTTAATAATGTTGACACTTTAATTAAAGGTATTGACGCGAAATGTTCATGATATAAGCGGTCAGATATGGCTGTGACAGCCGACCCCGTGTCTAGTTCAAAATTTAGGGGTAATTGATTAACCAAAACACATTCCTGCATCGGTTCACCTTTATAAGTGCGAATATTACAGAGCAAGCGCTTACCTTCTTCATCGCCACTGTCCACGCAACACTCGACGAAGTTAAACTTTTTATACTGGCCTTTTTTACGGCACATGCGCTTAAGATGTCCTTTTAACCCACACTTATCACATGGGGAGTTAGCAAACCTACAGTCAGGGGCCATGTGCCCAAAATAACCACACACAGTACACGAAACGGTCGCAGACCCCGGCCGCCGAACGACAGGCGGCACCGGCGCTCTGCCGACCGCCATCTTGTGCACGTCGTACACGCCGCCACCGGAGCCCGAGGCTATGGGCAAGGACGCTCGTGCGCCGCGTCGGGCGCTGGACACGTTCTCTGCCTGGTGCAGCGCTTTGGATAACGTCAAGCTGGACATCTCTTCTGTAAACAGCTTGTCTCGTTCTGGACCCTGAACCATGCCTAACACAAAACGATCTCGTAGGGTGTCGACGAGCGTTGCTGCGGGGAATCCGCAGTGCAGTGCCAATCCGCGAACTCTGGCTGCCCAGTCCGAAAGACACTCCGTCTCTAGTTGCATGGCACTGTAGAACTTATTGCGCTCGGCGAATCCACAGACTTTTGGTTTGAAGTGGCCGTCCAAAAGTTTAATAACTTTAACATAACTAAGCGTACCCAGCTCCGCGGGTAACGCTAGGTCTCGTAACAATCTATAGGTGCACTCCGCTAAACAGCTCAAGAGAGTTGCACGACGTTTTGACCCAGCCGGTTTGTCATCCGAATCTACAATATCATTGGCTAAAAACCATTGCTCCGTCCGATCTTTGTAAATGTTCCAATCCTGGTTTTCATGATTAAATGTGCTCAACACGCCAACAGAAATTTTAGCCATCGTCGTCACTTGCTAGGTTTGAGGTTATGAGGAGCCGGTAATGATAACAAGCACGGTTCGTTGCTAACTGATTTTATTCCTCGCCGTGTACAATCTTCACAATACACATTATAGGTAAATACATATACATGCACCGCGCAGCGACAACCTATACGCTATAACTTTAGCTAAGCAAACACATATTAAACCTAACATATGTGTATTGTGTGTACAATGTATTGCGATTGGTAAGAGCGGCTAGTTTTTGTTTCATACATTTAAAAATAAATCCGGTTTGAAATTATCGTAGTTCCAACTCTTAAATGGATTGTATGGTAATTTTCCATTGTTGTTGCTATCTTGCACTTTGTCTGTCCCTAATGTGATACTCCTTTCACTCACTTAAAGGTTAACTGGAAGAGATCCCTTAAAGGGATAAGTTCGCCTTTGTACATCACTGTATTTCTTCTTGTCATTTATGTTATTTTGTACAATAAAGAATTTACATACATACACACATACATACATAAATGTGACGATATACTCTTTTTCTTGTTTTGTAATTATTATAACACGAGAACAAATTAATAAAGTTTTATTAACAACAAAACAGTTACCACTTGATTAACCAATTGTGTTTGTCTAAATAATTCCCGAAGTTAACCTGCTTCAGTTCATGTTGCATAATGTTGACTATAAAGATTCTAATAATTTTTAGTTTAATAATATTATCAGTTACAACTCATAAGTGGAAATAATCCCTAGATATGTAATATTGCTGTAGCTTCTATATCACATGGTGACATTATGTTTTAGACTGGTAAAATGTAATTTATCTTCGCCAATTCCTTACATGCGCTCGCCACGACGATGAATTTGATACTGACAACCGGTCCGGACCTCCTTTTTAAGCACCGCCTACTAGGACCTACTTTTCGGTTGTCATCTTTTGGTCGCAGTTCGCGCTCCTGACTTATTCTTACTCGTAGGCCTGCGCCCCAGCCAGACAGTCCGCGAGCTTATTAAAGATGCCAGGAAGGTATTGCGTTGTACATGGCTGTTTAAACTCTACTTTTTCAAAGCCAGAGCTTTCATTCTTTAGACTCCCTGGTGATGTTAAACGGTAACAATGATTTATAATTATTAAATAATAGGTAGTTATTTTCTTAACACGTTTTTATTAGATCGAGATGTAATATTTATAAAATCTAAGAAGCCGAATTTCGCCCACTTCTAATTCTTGTAATATCACGAAACTTGTCATGTATATGTATGATGTTTACATGACGATACAATAATATGGTACCATCGACCTGTTCTGGTAATGGAACTCGAAGGTGGGAGAATACTCTTGTGAACAAATGGAGAAAATTGATGCTAATTAGATTTAGCGTAACGAGACCTTATTTAACCTGACGATGAGTACCTGATGATGGAACTGGAAGGTGGCTGACGGAACCCTGGGATGCCTACTAGGAAACACATCGAGTTTGGGTTCATTTGGTTTGAATTTCCGAGTCCTATTGGTCCGTTATAGGTACAATTGGTAAAGCGTGTTTTTTAGGTGTTTTAGGTGTTTTTTTACTATTTATTGTTAATAAAACCTTTGGCTCTTTTGGTGAGGTACCTAATCGCCCTAATATTTTTTTGCGAGCGTTTTAATGGTGAAAAATGATATAAAAATTATACGGAACTTTCATCGTAATGAAGCTTATATCAATAATGTACCTACTATTATTGAGTAGGATGTATGGTATTGTTATCAAATGACGCACCGATTACTTTCAAAATCGATATCAGGGGATCTATGTAGTCTTTGATAACGAATCCGTTAAGAAAATAAGAGAAAGCAGCCGCCATTTTGAACTTTTTAGCTATTAGACCGATTGCTTTCAAAATCGATATCTAAGGAACTTTGTGGTTTCCGACAAAAAATCCGTTTACAGAATGAGAAAATATGGCCGCCATCTTGAAATTTTTAGTTATTCGACCGATTGCCTTGAAAATCGATATCTAAGGAACTTTGTCGTCTCTGACAACAAATCCGTTAAGAAAATAAATAAAAGTAGCCGCCATCTTGAATTTTTTAATTATTCGACCGATTGCTTTCAAAATCGATGTCTAAGGAACTTTGTGGTCTCCAACAACAAATCAGTTAACAGAATGAGAAAATATAGCCGTCATCTTAAAATCTTCTAACTTTGATTTTTTTTTAACTACCCAATTCTATTTGTAATCTAGTTAATCAGTTTATAGATTCAGGCGTTACTTTGCGTATCCATTAGTATCTAGTTAATCATTATACCTAGGTAAAACCGAAAAAAACGTTTTAATTTAAAAAAACTCTTTAATTTTCGTAATTAATAGATTCAGGCTTTACTTTGCGGAGGTCCATATCAACAAACTGGAACAAATTACCTTGCTACTCCGCGAAACCAGTGCCGGTCTCATGCAAAATAGCTGCGTCTGTGCGACACATATATGTTCATGCAAAAACCCACCCTCCTCCGCTTCCACACGAAACAATATATATCACACAGACTCAACTACACACCACCACCACTAAACACTAAAACTACACGATCGACGCGCGTTTCGCCTCTATACGAGGCATCATCAAGATCGACTAAAACATTTTTCTTTAATCCCACCTACCGCCAACATTTTTGCACTACTACCCTTATTATTTTTCTCAATCCCTACCCTCAAAATTTAAAAATAAAACAATAGTACCCCCTTATATTATCACAAACTACCCACATAATTTATCTCAATCTCAGCTACCCCCATTGTTAAAGACCGAATTTAAGCATACCCGCAATAAAGGAGAAGAAGGAAAATTAACCTGTTCATTGACAATGGAACCCGTAGGTTCAGTAGAAGGGCCGCTATATAACATGCTGTCAGCTATACGCCTCTGTTTCTTTTTAACAAGACTATTTACGATTGTCTATTTATCATTGAACCTACTAACAAATATAAAGCAAGTATTAGTTACGTCGGCCCTTTGTCAGATAAAATTTATAATATTTTAAAATCAAAGTAAATAAATGTTGCTTTTAAGACTAATAATTCTTTGTATTCTAGACTATGTAATGGTAATGATAAAGTAGAAACAGGGAGTAGATCAGGAGTATATAAGCTTACTTGTGACGATTGTAGTAGCGTTTATATAGGACAAACCGGTCGTAGTTTTAATATTAGATGTAAGGAGCATGTTTCATCTTATAGGCATAAGCACGCAGAGAAGTCCAATTTTGCAAAACATTTGATAGACACAGATCATACATTATCAGATGCTCATTCTTATGAAATATTACATTTTTGCAAAAAGAGATTTCGTCTGAATGTTTTGGAGCACCTGGAAATAGTTAGGTACAACAACGCGGGTTCCATTGTCAATAAACAGGTTAATTTTCCTACTTCTCTTTTATTGCGGGTATGCTTAAATTCTGTCTTTAACAATGGGGGTAGCTGAGATTGAGATAAATTATGTGGGTAGTTTGTGATAATATAAGGGGGTACTTTTGTTTTACTTTTAAATTTTGAGGGTAGTCTTTGAGAAAAATAATAAGGGTAGTAGTGCAAAAATGTTGGCGGTAGGCGGGATTAAAGAAAAATGTTTTAGTTTGTCAGTACGCCGTTCGTTCAAGTAGCGAACGGTCGCACTGGTCGATCTTGATGATGCCTCGTATAGAGGCGAAACGCGCGTCGATCGTGTAGTTTTAGTGTTTAGTGGTGGTGGTGTGTAGTTGAGTCTGTGTGATATATATTGTTTCGTATGGAAGCGGAGGAGGGTGGAGTTTTGCATGAACATATATGTATTAATAAAGCGGATCACTCACGTATTTTTGCGTCGGGAAATGCCCGACATGTTTCGGACCAGTCCGTGGTCCTTAATCATGAGCCCCCGCGGCGGTGGCGCGACGACGACTGCGTACCGAAGCCCTGACAGCTCGGCTACTCGGCACAGGCGGCTCGGGCGGCGGCGAACAACTACCCTCGTTTGCTTCATTATTTTTAATGTCAAATATAGGGTTGCACACTACACTAACCACATCACTCTCTAAAGGCTCGGACACACCCGTCTCCGACGTAGTACTCAACACCGTTTTCCAGCTGGATGGCACCGACCATCCACCATCACGATTAAAATTCGGATGACGTCCAATTTCAATAGCCTCCCGTACTTTCCGCGGCACAAAAAACTTTTCCCTCGCCAGTACGGACACCTTATCGAAACGGATAAAATGCGTCGAATCCGAATTTAATGAATGTTCTGTCACTGCCGAAGCCTGGCTGTCCTGTTTCTTCATACTACGTATGTGCTCCGATAACCTTGTGGATATGTTCCGGCCAGTCTCACCTATATAGTTTTTGCCCATATATGTGTCGCACAGACGCAGCTATTTTGCACGAGCCCGGCACTGGTTTCGCGGAGTAGCAAGGTAATTTGTTTCAGTTTGTTTAGATGTTTCGTAGCTTCCCGAACGCTGCCCAACCGAGTCAGATTCGCCGATTGACCTCTTTGTCGAAGTTGGACCTACCTAACTGGACAGTTTGTCCCATTTACACATAATCGTCTACAACTTCAAGCGTAGAGTCTCCGATCTTAACGGGAGTTGGCACTACATGGGCGTTCGACATGATTTTCATCTTATCCATGTCCATCTTAAGTCCAACTCGCCAGGAGGCCCTACTGTGGTCATTGAGCATTTTTTTTTGTATACAACATAGGACGGCAAACAAGCAAGTGGGTCACCTGATGGTAAGTGATCACCACCGCCTATAGACACCTGCAGCAACAAAGAGAGTGCAGATGCGTTGCCAACCCAGAGGGCTAAGATGGAATACCTCTTGTGCCAATAATTAAACCGGCTGTCTTGCTCTCCACGCCGGAACACAACAGTGCAAGCACTGTTGCTTAACGGCAGGATTAGCGAGCAAGATGGTGGTAGCAATCCGGACGGACCTTGCACTTAGGCCCTCCATGGTCTCAGCCAGGACCACTATGTTGTCGGCAAACCGAAGGTGAGTAATGTACTCGCCGTTGACATTAATGCTAAGCCCACCCCTGTCCTCGCCGAAGCGGAATAGGTTTAGAATTCTGGTCCTGTAGTCGGACTGACATTGTGGCGTTTTCGTTCAACACTTCAACACTTCGATGTACCGGTAGTCAACTTGGCACCGCTGGAGAGACTGCAGTACAGCCCAGGTTTCGATCGAATCGAAGGCTTTCTCGTAGTCCACAAATGCTAAGCAAAGGGGGAGGTTATACTCCTCGGTCTTCTGTATAACCTGCCGTAACGCATGTATGTGGTCTACGGTACTGAAGCCTTTTCGGAAACCGGCTTTTCGGAAAATGGACATTATCGCCGCTCAACACTCAAAAAAGGATTTTCGCGCCTTCTGGAAAACCACAAATAAACTGAAGCCCCGGGCTGGTCGCCCGGTGAGCGCTGGGGGCGTGAGTGACCCCAAAAGCGTTGCCAACATATTTAAGGACCATTTCTTTATTAAATCTCCTTTAGATCTGCCGCGGGTGGAGGGACTCGAGAACGAGGCCACAATCGAAGGGCCTGGGTTTACAACTAGGGATGTGGATAAAGTTATAAAATCAATGTCTAGAGGTAAATCTCCGGGTCATGACGGCCTCAGCATCGAGCACCTCCAGCATGCCGGCCCACACATTTCTAGAGTGTTGGCAATTTTTAAACCTTTTGTATAAGACATTTATATTTGCAATCTAGCTAGCGATTTTATGCAAACGATCGTAGTGCCAGTAGTCAAAAATAAAAGTGGGGATCTCTCGGACAGTAATAACTACAGACATATATCATTAGCGACGATCTTAGCTAAAATTTTTGACAGCTTGCTTAATTCACAGTTAAGTAGTCACGTGCAATTGCATGACAATCAGTCCGAGTTTTCGACCGGGACTGTCTACTGAAACCGCAATTTTGTGTCTTAAGCATGCTGTCAAGTATTATGTTAATAGGAACACCCCGGTTTATGCCTGTTTCCTCGACCTATCTAAGGCCTTTGATCTGGTTTCCTATGATATACTGTGGAAAAAAACTGGAGGCCACAAGTATACCTCGTGAAACAATACGTATACGTACTGATATGGAAACCAGATCAACAGCGTTAGATGCGCAGATATAGAGTCGGACCCGTACAGGTTGGAATGTGGGGTGTGGCAGGGGGGGGGTTAAGCTCGTGTAACGGTCCGCAAGAGAGTTCTTTGAACCGTCACCTTTTCACAAATATAATATTAATAATTTAATAGAAATTAATAATTAACTTAATTATTTAATTAGAATAAAATAGTTTTACTATAAATAACTGAAGCGTAACCACATCTGTTGAGCAAGGCCATATCTATCGATCCTTCAGTCTCAATATTTGTTTCGTATGGAGCGTGAGGGACCCACTTGTTATCATAAGTACCTGAGCGGTCAAAAGGTCGCCTAATTAGTTAGCATAGAAATGCATGGATGGCGCTGTCGCTGGCGCCGGCACAAAACTAGCTTATTTAAAGGATTTAGCAATAAAACAAACTTTAAATTAGTTCGTAAAAGTATTTGATACAATAATCGATGGAAATAGCAAGTATTTAAATTAATTACTTTTAATATTTTGTGGCTGTATGCGTAGACGCATAGTAAAACTAAGGGACATAGATCCATCTCATTATACTTGCAAGATGGACAGAGAAAGGGAATTTGCAGGGCTATTGGGCGTATGACGCGCCATGAGCGGATTTAAGTGGATTGCGAGGCGGTCAGAGGCATTCAGCGTTCAGAAACGATCTTCGAACCACGATACTAGTCGCACCTTTTATAATTCGACAAGTAAAGTCATTTTAATTAGCATTTGTAATTAGTGCATTGTGTTAACGTTAAAGTCTTTGTTTGCACTAATTAGAGTTATTTCGATAGTTTGAAGAGTAATTCATTAGCTTTTCAACTATTGAGATAATGTTTAAATTCTTCTTTGTTTATTCGCGGAGTTTTGTGTTAATTTCGGCAGTAATACGTTGTTTTCTAGAGTGATAATATTTAAACAGCTCTTTGTATTAATTTTGGTTAATAGTGATAGTGCGGGGGTTTGTTATATTAACTTAATAATTATTGTGTTAATATTTAAAGTTTTCTTTGCATTCATTCCGGAATTAAGCAGGTGACAGGCCTGGCGGTACTTAATTGACGCAGCCTATCGACACCTGCAACACTAAAGGTGTACTCGCGCGTTGCCGACCTTTTTATTTGAGCTTATTGAATTTAATTGTGATAGTTTGGGGATTGGTTTATTCTTTATTGTGGGGTTTGTTGAATTATATGAGGAGTGATTGTGACTTGGTTCAAATTCGATTAGGTCGTGTAATTTACGTCGATGTGACGGTCAATAGGAGTATTTTCCTAACGGTGCCAACAACCTATTGATAGAATCAAGGGCAGAGTAGGAGGGTTCAAATAGAACGTAGTTGGTTCTATTCACGATATTATACTAAAGATAATTGTGCCTTTATCGAGCCCAGACTTCGGCTTCTAGATCTGCATATCCAAGGAACAGTATTACTCAGGCAAGAGAGTAGCTGCTAACTGTATGTGTGGTTTTAGGCAGTTGATCTTTTTGTATTTATATTTTACACCCTTAGGTATTTGTATCTATTGCGTCCATAGCTTCGGCCGGTGGTAGATACAACCCTTTCTTCGGCCTAGATAGTCACACGGTGCAGCGCCGACACCACCTTCTTTCTCTAGCTAGTTTAGCATAGAAGGTTTTCCTTGCACTCCCGAAAACCTACCCGTAGTTAAATTTAAACGAGACGATTCTCAATTTGATGCAGCTTAGACTAGGGAAATTTAGTTTACTGTAGGAAGGTTTATTAGTCTTATTTATATTTTACTTTATAATTGCCAAATTCAACCACCACCAAACACCAAGCACCATCAAACATCGACCCTAAATACCATAGTGGTTCGTACGGGACTTACAGTCCTTTGTTGGGTGCAAACTCACTCGTTAATTAACTTATACGCCTAGTTTATATTAAGCGTTACTTTAAGTAGGGTTTCCCGAATAAGGAACATAATCTATTGAAGTACGTATTGTTACCCGGTCAGGTACAGAAGTTCGCCCTAGGGGATTTTCGAGTGAAACAAGAATAAAATTATAACAATAGGTTTTTATTAAAATAAAAGCTCCCTAGGACGACTAGAGACTCTAGGTCGTAGGTTCGTAATTCTTGTGCCTAATTCCTAACTTGAGTCAATTAACGTGATCGCTCGCACTCCCCTGGCCGTGACCCGACGTGGAGCAGCGTAGGCTTGAAGTTCGGCAGGTCTTCGTAGGCTGCAGGGCGTAGAAGGCTCGGCAAGGGTACGGTTGTCCAAGTAACCGGCTGGTAGCAGCTCGGTCAGGGTACAGTGTCCAAGTAATCGGCAACTGCAGGTGGCTCGAGGATATGCGAAGCTTGGGGTTCGTTAGACCGTAGATAATTTGGTGAACGTGAGCCCGTAGGTAGTTGGGTAGCACGTAGGTAGTTAGGTAGCCCGTAGGTAATTGGGTAGCCCGTAGGTAATTGGGTAGCCCGTAGGAAGTTGCCCTGTAAAGATTTAGTGCTTTACAGGCTGGCCACTAGCGGGAACTGCTGCCATACTGAAGTTCGAGGAAACGAGAGTCCAACCAGGGAGCTAGAGCTCGCCAAGTTGTGGTGTGGCATCAGTTCGAAAGGTTTACAGGTGGCAAGGTAAGAAAGAAAAGCTACGTTACATTGAGAAAGAAAGAAATAGTGAAGTTAAAGCTCAGTGACAGTTACGGTTTGAAATTTCAATGTGCGACCGTTGAGCAAGTAGATTTAAATTAATAATTATTACAAAGACTTAGAAATTTACAGAAAGAAGTTAAAGAAACGTCGCAGGATTTAAGTTAGAACAAATTAAGATAAAAATAAATTAAATACAATCTGAAAGAAACATATGCACGAAAAATACAATTTTAGAAGAACAATTTAGACAGTTATTAGCAGAGAGAGAGCTTACCATTTGGCCAGAGGTTTCACCGTTTAGAGGTGGTTGTAGTGAAGTATAAAATATGAGCTCTCTGAGAGCTGCGGGGGCTTTTATAACCCAAAACCTAGGCAGCCCTTCCAAAGGAAAGGGGTTGTAACTAATTCAAACAAACCCCGCCCCCAACGATTCTAAATGTTGCCAGTGTTTATTTATACCGATTGGTAAAATAAGCGCTGGTTTTAGTAGCGCCCTCTAGTGTGGCTGGTAGTAATATAGCACAGCGTAACAGTATGTATGTTCGTCTGTTCTAATTATCACCTTGGTGGGCTGAACTGATTTTACTGAGCCTAAATTCAGAAACAAATTACTGGTTGTCCGTTCGTCTGTCTCAGTCATACTAAGGTTTACTTACTGATTTGATTTGATTGAACCTAAGTACAGTTATAAGTCTGTCCGTCTGTCTGATATTTTTAACATCATGATTTGATTGTATCCTAATTTAGTAATGAATCCGTTCGTCTGTCTGAACTATTTGCTACCACGATTTATCTTCTGAACGGATTGAATTAAACCAAAATTCAGTGATGAATAACTCAAATTCATAAACTAAATTACTACCATCACAACCACCAACGTTTTAAGTACAAAAATCATGAGTACTTATTCCAGTAAAATTACTGAACCCAAACTGAAATCAGTTATACTAAAGAGCAAGCGAAGCAGTCTCTAGAGCCTCTGCCCTTGCCAAATGGATGGGGTATGTTCTTCGTCGGAGTCACTGGCTGATCTCATCAAAATATGATTCAATAATGAATTTAATTAAAATCAACACTGTTTGTGAAAAGGCATGAAATTGTCTAAATATTCTATAGGAAAATACACCTATATAATAGTATGAAGTCATACGGAACCAGCAGTTTTACTATTACGTAGAACGATACTTACGATCATTGTATTTTAAGTAGACTACGGTCACAAATCAATCCCATAGTAGGATTATTCCAGAATTAGCGCTGAACAGTTTGACTGAATCTATTTTGATGGAAAACATACATTATCAGCTGTTTTACTATCACGCAGAACGATATTTACGTACATCGTAATATACTTTGACTACGGTCACTATACAATCCTATCGTAGAATAATTAATATAATTATACACTTAGCCTAAAACCAGGTTGACTATACCAGTTACCAATGAGTAATAGTTCTTGTTTAAGACTTAGGGGTCTTAGATTAATAAATAAAATAAAGCGTTCATACGACAACTACTGTAATAATTTTCACAATCAGTTATTAAGAAATTAGGTAAAATTAAAGAGATACACGCGTGCGTGGGTGGCGTATGTGTCGCGTCTCGCGAGTCGATGGCAAGTAAGAGACGCGGCGCAGGCGACGGCTCTGGGACGGACGTTGAGTTGCCTAACTGGTTTGCGTGCGTCCGTCCCCCGCTTCGCCTGAAGAGGTCGCAGCCGCAACATCCTGGGGGCCCTTGGAGACGTCAGTATTCAAAGGAACGTCTATCTCGTCCAGTAGGGGGCAGAGGTATTTCACACCCCGCCTATAAGTTCCCGTATTAGTTGCGACTTCAGCCACACGGGAGATTCCATCAGGACCGGGAAATAATTTGGCAATTCGTCCAAGTCGCCAATGTAGGGGAGGAGCATTCTCCTCTTTGAGCAGCACCAGGTCGCCCAGCCGGAACGGTCTGCTCGGCACGCGCCACTTTGTCCTCTGTTGGAGCTCCACGACGTACTCGAGCTGCCAGCGCTGCCAGAAGTGCTGTCTTAGCGCCTCAAGCCTCTGAAATCTGTCTAAGCGGTTTGGGGGTATGGCTTCTAAGCTCGGCGATGGCAGAGACGTCAGCGCGCGGCCAATGATGAAGTGACCTGGAGTCAGAGGTTGGAAGTCATTAGGAGAGGAAGACAAAGGACATAAGGGTCGGCTGTTAAGGATAGCCTCTACCTGACTAAATAAGCTTGCCAGTTCCTCGAAGGTTAAATGAGAGTTTCCTAAGACCCTCTTGAGGTGAAATTTGGCCGATTTTATTCCTGCCTCATGTAAACCACCAAAATGCGGAGCATAAGCCGGTTGAAAATTGAATTTAATTCCCTCATTTGATGCGAAATTAGAAAAAGAATCATGACTGTCGGATATAAACATTGCAAGCTCCTTGGCCGCACTAACAAAGTTTCGGCCGTTATCGCAGAAAATCTCACGCGGCCTTCCTCTGCGAGAGATAAAACGACGTAGTGATAGTATAAACGAATCCGTAGACAACTGGCTCACAGCTTCTAAATGTATACATTTGTAGCGAGTGCAAATAAATATAGCTAAATAGCACTTAGTAATTTTGCATCCGCGTCCATGCCTATCGGTTATGAGAAAGGGTCCAGCAAAGTCGACACCGACACTAATAAAAGGGAAATCAGGTGTAACGCGTTGAGAGGGGAGAGCGCCCATCAGCGGAGCAGAAGTATTGCCCGCGGCGCGGCGGCACGCGACGCACTGCTGCGCCACCGTGCGCGCCAGCCCGCGGCCCGCCACGGCCCACACTGCGGGGGAGCGTGCAGGAGACGCAAGTGCTCCTGCTGAAACAACAACTTCGTGAGCCTGTGCTTACCATGCAGGAGCATGGGGTGTCGTTTTTCAAACGGATAAAATGATGAATTCAAACGTCCACCTACTCTAAGCACCGCGTCAGCCCTATCAAAGAAGGGATTCAAGGACAAAATCGGACTCTTTGAGCCGAGACATTGACTATCACGAAGAATTTTGAACTCGTGAGGAAAACTGTCTTGTTGTGACAAGGTCACTAGTGTTTTAAAAGATTTTTCAAGCTCCTCAGGCTGTAGCACACCGTACATTTTATTGTCCGAGTGCCGACAATTATATAAAAATCTAAGTACATAAGCTAATGAGCGTTGCAATGGTTTTAATTTCGAATATCTTTCAAAATCTAAAAACCTTGTCTTATTGGTCTGATCGTCAGTTAAAGTGACATTAATTTTTAATTCTGGTATATCAGTCCCAGTATTTAACGCAAATTGTGGCCAATTGCATTGCGGCTCATATAAAAATGCCGGTCCGTTCCACCACGTATCTAAATTTGTCAATCGACAAGCTTCAACGCCCCGCGACGCGTAATCCGCAGGGTTGAGAGATGTGGGAACGTGACGCCACTCACTGTTTTCAGTGAGTTCTAAAATGGTAGCCACCCGATTAGACACAAAAACGTTTAACTTAGCATAATTCGTTTTAAGCCACGACAGGATAATCGACGAGTCAGTCCAATAAAACGTCTGAGAAAGCTGGCAACGCAGCGTTTTAAAAACAGCTGATGCGAGTTGAGCGCCGAGCACGGCCGCACACAACTCCAGACGAGGGATGGTCGTGGCCTTGACGGGCGCTACGCGAGCTTTGGCGCACAGCAGCCGCACAACAACATCGCCCTTATAATTAATTGATTTTAAATAAATACACGCGCCAAATGAGATTGAGGTGGCATCGCAAAAGCAGTGCATCTGAATGTCTGTAGGCATGTCACATAAGACATAACGCGGTATTTGTAGTAAAGCTAAACAGGCCAGATCGTTGACAAAATATTGCCAAGATTTTTTAATATCGATTGGCACGGGTTCGTCCCAACTCAACTTAGCCAACCATAATTTTTGTATTAAAACTTTAGGTATAATAGTGAGCAGACATAGTAGGCCTAGGGGGTCGAAAATTTTGCACGAATCTGATAAAATAGATCGCTTGGTCGGGCTACCGTGCTTGGCAGAATATTGGGTAGGAAAATGAATGATATCTGCAGCGGAATCCCAGCCTACTCCTAGAATGTGCGACGATGAGCTGATAATTAAACTTTCTTGCGGATCAGAATTCTCGGAGTCGCACAAAATGGAAAGTAAATTGGAGCGATACTTGCGTAAGGGGAAGCACCCAGCTGACAGAGCGCGTTCTACAGAATTTTTAATAAAACGTAATTCTTCTTCCGTATCTGAGCCTGTCAATAAATCGTCAACTAAAAAATCGTTTTGTATAATTTTCTTTATTTTGTCGTCCGTGCATTCCTCACCTAACTGCCATAAACAGCGCGTGCTTAAATAACTAGCGCTAGAAAAACCGTATGTGACCGTATTGAGCCTTAAAGTTTTCATTGGTTCAGTTTAGTGGCTTCGCCAAAGAATTAATTGTAAATTACGGTCGCTATCTTGCACTCTAATCTGGCGATACATTTTTTCAACATCGCCAGTCAAAACATACTTATACGTGCGAAATCTCAATAAAATGTTAAACAACGAGTCCTGAATAGTAGGCCCCACCATCTGTAAATCATTAATCGAGTAACCAGATGTGGTGAGGGCGCTCCCGTTAAACACAACACGACTTTTTGTAGATTCGCTAGTAGGTTTAAGCACGGCGTGATGAGGCACGAAATAAGACGTGTCCGGAATGTTTACATCAGACTCTGAAAGATGGCCCAGATCGGCATACTCTTTAATAAATTGCTCATATAGAAGTTTAAGCTCTGGGTTGCATTTATATCGCTTTTCTAATGCGATGAAGCGTTTCTTAGCTAAACGAAACGAATTACCTAAACAATCAGGCTCAGTTATTAGTGGCAAACGAACACAAAACCTACCCTTTTCGTCACGGTAAGTATGTGTCATAAAATGCTCCTCACATTCTGTTTCTATGTCCGTGTAAAGTGAAGTAGGCTTAGGAATTTCCTCCAGCTTCCAAAATTTGGTCATTGATTCGTCTAAGTTGTCTAAACTATCACAAGTAGTCACGTGACTACAGTAAAGAAATGAATTAAATGAAATATCGTTAGACCTTAAGCTTACAGCCCCGGCCAGCAACCAGCCGAGCTTAGATTTGCGTGCAATGAGCATGTCTTGCCCTAACGCCATCCGCTCGGACCCGATTAAATGCCAAAAAATATCAGCGCCGATTAACACGTCTATAGGTGCGGGCTGATTAAACGTGGGATCTGCGAGCGTGATGTTGCGCGGCAAGTTTAATTGCGATAAATCAATGAATTTATGTGGCAAGTCACTTGAAATGACAGGCAAAACCAAACACGAAAGATCGAAACAAAAATTGTTGTCGTGTTTAGACCGTATTTGAACGGCGCAGCGCTCGGGCGTGCCAGACAATGGAACGTTACCTACCCCTACCACATTAATGTTACTGCGTTGAGGCACTAACTGCAGTGTTTGTTTTAACTTATCAGTTATGAGAGAAGTCATGCTGCCAGAATATAAAAGCGCGCGCACGGTTGCATGATTATTGTTAACCGGATTGTAAACATCTATAAGCGCCGTAGATAACAATACATGGCTCGAATGGGACACGGCCATGTTATTGCACGCGACGCCGGGCTCCATGCGCGGCGGCGGCGCGGCATCGACTCAGTCGATTCGACTGGTGCGCTTGCGCTTGCAGCCTGAGGAACCTCCCTATGCAACAAAGTATTGTGACGCTTCTTGCATTTTGAACAAGGACCCACTCTGCATCGATGCGACGCGTGCCCCTTTCGAAGACAGTTCAGGCAAAGTTTTAACTTAGCTGCTCCGGAGATTCGATCTTCGATGGACATCGACAGGAATGACGAGCAATCGTATATCCGGTGGCTGCCGCAGCAGTACACGCACGAGGCAGAAGCAACGGGCGAAGAGCTGCCGGGAGTGGCTGAAATCGTGAAAGTTTTCATGCTAGACTTTTCTGGCTTATTGTGGGGGGAAAAGGACTCGCGCTTATTATTATTGACCGGCCTTTCCGTTTTGTGGCGTTGTACCGACTCTAATACATCGGCACGGCCTTTTAAAAATCGATTAAAGTCGGCCAGGGAAGGCATGTTGTCATCAAATGAAGTATCGCCCTTAAATTCTTCCCACTTCAAGGTAGTGTTGATGTCGAGCTTGGCAGATATCATGTGAATAATTAAAGTATCCCATTTGTCAGTAGGCTGGCCCAGTGTATTCAAAGCCCGTAAATTTTTGGACACGTGGTCAACTAAAAAACGTAAAGCGAACAGTGAATTCAAATGGTTACTTATTAACTGCTTTTTATTGTTGTACCTCTCGCATAAGAGACGCCAAGCCTCGACATAGTTGGACTCGGTAACTTCTAAGTTACTTATTACCTGTGACGCTTCACCATCTAAATAGGAGTTTAAGTAATGAAACTTATGAATTGGCTTTATTCTATCAGAGCTGTGAGTTAGCGAATCAAAGGTATCTCGGAACTCGAGCCACTTAAAGTACGAACCATCGAAACTTGCAATTTTTATCATAGGCAACCTAAAATTTACTTCGTTATCATGATTGCATTGACTAGCAACTTCAGACTTAACACTCGTAAAGTTCGATTTGTCTGTTAAAGTGTCAATCATTTTTTGTGCGGCAGTTATAAGGGAAAAGAAATCACGCTCGATTTCTTCTCTCGCATCAATTTCTGAGGACAAAGTAGTTGGATTTGCCACTTCTATTTGCGTTTGCACCTCATCAAATTGTGTGAGTAAGTCGCGAAAACGATCCAACCTTAATAAGAGTTCGCCCATTTGCTCAGATGAAATACTGTCACACTCCTTTAACAGGTTTATAAATTTTTTAAATTTAGTGATACGACCTTTAATTGAGCTTCTAGTAGTAGATAAGGCAGCCATTAGCCAATAGTTCTTGTTTAAGACTTAGGGGTCTTAGATTAATAAATAAAATAAAGCGTTCATACGACAACTACTGTAATACTTTTTCACAATCAGTAATAAAGAAATTAGGTAAAATTAAAGAGATACACGCGTGCGTGGGTGGCGTATGTGTCGCGTCTCGCGAGTCGATGGCAAGTAAGAGACGCGGCGCAGGCGACGGCTCTGGGACGGACGTTGAGTTGCCTAACTGGTTTGCGTGCGTCCGTCCCCCGCTTCGCCTGAAGAGGTCGCAGCCGCAACAGTTCTATTGAGACTTTTCTTTACTCTTGTTCTAAATGAACATTTACATGACAAATACTATGAAATAAAGTTTATTTCAACTAATCATATTTGGTGACTGAACCAATAATGATGCAAATTAGAGAAACAACTCTAAATACAATACCCTGAACTCTCAAAGCTAAGAGAGAGAGTCTTATTTGTGAGCTATAAAGTTCAAAGTTTAAATGGGCTAACATTGAGCCTCCCTCTTGCCCTTTGGCAGAACTAGGACTGACTGACTATGTATCAAAGACCTTAAATAACAAAATACTCTTATATACAAAAAGGAGGAGGAATGTCCAGTAAGGGACGAGTTCCACTAGACCTGGCAACGATCAGGGGACCCTAGGTCTCGTGCGGTGGCGGGGCACGTCTCCCCCCCTAAGGGGGCCTTATAACAAATACTAATTTCACCATAATAACTTCTAAGTTCCATTTGCAAGCTACTCATTAGAACTCTTACTTACTATTCATCTTATTATCATAATTAAGACTAAAACTCTAGTTAGTAATTTAGCCTATTTACTATACTACATAGCCGTAAGTAAATAACTATAAGTTTATCTAGCATTAAGTAGGTCGTATGGTATTCACCAACTTAAGCGAGTAAATTCAGGAAAGCGTCCAATTGGTATCTAGTTAACTCATAATTCTATTTATAGTTAAGTCCAACGTTCAGTATATTTAAGCTCGAAACAAAGTACTAGTAAAGTTTAGGTATCCTAATTAGGTTTCACTCTAGGTAGATATTGGTAACTCTCGGCTCCTACACTAAAAAGATCTTAGGTTATTCACGGTTCGCAACATAGCGTCCTTTACACTAAACGATTCATGAGGCCAAAATAAAGTATGTATATTATGTATTGTAAAGGTATATCCAATCAACATATAATTTAATTAGCGAATATTTCAAAGAATATAATTTTAATTAATTAAATAGTTTAATTTAGTAGTTATATTTTAAATGCCGTAGTAAACCAGATTCAGTTTAGTAAGTTTAGGTAGTCTTAGTAATTAGATTAGTATTAAGTTTAAAAAAAATAAGGGGGGGGGGGGGTTCGTGACACTCGCCTACACTCTTCAACCTGTACGTAAACGAGCTGCTCGAGGCGCTCAGCGGAATTCATATCAGCTGCCATATAGATCGAGTTTGTATTAATAATATAAGTTATGCGGACGATATGGTTCTGCTCAGCGCGGCCGTCTGTGGCTTACGCAAGCTGCTTAGGGTGTGTGAAACCTATGCAGTCAGTCACGGTTTGAAATATAAGCAAAGCAAAAGTCAGTATATGGTTTTTGAAACCGTTCGCAATAGGATTGTTGAGGTCCCGCACATATTTTTAAATAGCACCCCTCTTATTAGGATAGAATATTTTAAATATCTAGGACACGTGGTTGCGGCTGATCTCAAAGACAATATGGACATCGAGAGGGAACGTAAAGCTCTGTCGGTACGTGCGAACATGATCGCGCGCAGGTTTGCACGGTGCTCTTTGCAGGTGAAAATCATGGTGTTTAGAGCTTATTGCACTTCCCTGTATACGTGCGGCCTGTGGGCGCGATATACACAACGGGCCTATGGGGCCCTCCGGGTTCAATACAACAACGCGTTTCGGGTTCTGATGGGGCTGCCGCGCTACTGTAGCGCATCAGTGATGTTCGCAGAGGCCCGCGTTGATTGTTTTTACGCGGCCATGCGCAAGCGCAGCGCGTCCCTGGTGCGCCAGGTACGCGCCAGCCCCAACATCGTTCTGAGAATGATCGCGGACAGGTTAGACTGTACCTACATGTACAGGAGTCTGCAGCGAAACTCAAGGCGGCAGTGCCGCCTGGACTGCGAATTGCGGTACCACGGGCCCGTCAGCCGAGAGTGGCTCTCCGGTATATTCGAGCGCAGCTCAACGGCAATCAGGTAATTGAGGAGCTGCATCGGACCAATCTTGCCGATGATACAGCTTAGCCCCTATCTCGCTTCCGCGATGAGTGTAAAGTTGGAATCCAAAAGCAACTGGGACCCAAGTTCTTGGTCGTCCTGGAGTGCTCCAGGCTGGCCAGGGACAAGTTAGTCGAGCTGGGCAGAGTGTACGTGGGTTGGGACGAGGCCGAGGTGTGCGACCATGTTCGTGCCACGTGCTACCTAAAGTGCCAACAGTATTGACACCCGGAGAAGTACTGTCGCTCCAAGGACCCCACTTGTGGCAAATGTGGAGAATCCGGGCACAGGGATACGGACTGTCAGTCGGCGGACCGCTGCTGTGCCACGTGTAAGCGCTTCAAGCGCAGCGACGCGGCCACGCATTCAACGGCGGCAGCTAGCTGCCCTGCCCGGTTACATGCCGAACAGCAAGCAGCTAGCTCTATGCTATATCGATAGCAGATGCTACGGGCGGCCAGAATGAAATTAGGATCGGGCAGCTGAACCTACAGGGCTCCGAGGTGGCTACGGCGGAGCTGCGTGCCGTCGCTCACTCATGCAAGTTGGACATTGTGCTCGTTCAGGAGCAGTACTCGGGCTGCTCTGGTGTCCTGCAGTGTGGGACTTCCCCCAAGGCAGGCATCGTGGTACTTGGGCGAGACATTGCGGTCACGATTCTGCACCAATTCAGCAATGAGTACTGTATAGTGGCACACATCACGCATGGGGGCGTTGAATTGTACGTTGTGTCCACCTAATTCCAATACAGCCACAATGTAGCCCCTCACCTGGTACATATGGAAATGGTGGTGCAACGATTTAAGGGTAACCAGGTGGTCATATGTGTGGACAGCAAAGCTCATTCGCCCATGTGGCACTGCAGCGCCAGGCATTGTACTGGCCGCGGACCGGACGCGGATTATAGGAGAAACCAAATGGAGGGTTTCATACTAAGCAGGAACCTATTGCTGCACAACGCCCCGGACCAGCCGCCGACGTTTAGTGGGCCGAACGGAACATCAAACGTGGACTTGACTCTATCCATTAGAGGAGTTTGTCTACGAGAATGGAAGGTGCTTGACGGGGCGAGTATTAGCGACCACCAACTCATCACTTTCCTAGTAGCCTGTGGTAATGGGGCGAGACCGTTGGCGGCCTCACTTTCACCTGCTGTCCTGCCACCTTTCCGTAAACAAGGCGTGAACTGGGGTAGATTCTGTGATACTCTGAGCGCGCGCATGAACAGACTGCACTTGGGACTCACTGCCACGGAATATAGCGAGCGGTACCTCTCGGTGTTGATCCATGCGGCCGAGGAGACCGTGGGCCGTTGCGGTAGGAAGAGCGACGGACGCTATGAATGGTGGACTACCAAACTGGACGCGTTTCGCACCGAAATTAATGTCGCCAGGAGAAGGTGGCAGCGATCACGGCGCGGGGAAGACCCATTGGCGGACCTACTACACGAGAAGTTGCGGGCACTCAGAACGAGTACAAGGCCGCTATGAAGGAAGCGGAGGTCGGCTTCTTCCAATCGATCGATCGGTAACGATGACCCTCGGGGCCTTGCATATAGGGAGGCCAGCGGTCGCCTGCGGCCGCCGCCTAACGTCCTTAACGGAGTCAACCTGGCTGAAGGATGGACACAGACCACCGGGGCCACCATGGATGGTCTGCTCGGTGCGCTCTACCCGGATGATCGGCCTGATAAGGTGTAGGTCTACCATCGATCGGTCCGTGTTGCGGCGGCTTTTGCGCCGCCTCCTTTGCCTCCCAATCAAGAAATGCCCCCCCCCCCCCCCCAGATAAAAGTACTATCGAGCGCATCGTGCGCCTGCTCCCAAACATGGCTCCTGGCATGGACGGTATCACGGCCACAATAGTGAAATGGGCGTGGAGGGCGACGTCTGATGATCGCGAAATGTGTTAAGGAAGGTACTTTCCCGCATTTGTGGAAGAGGGGGCGCCTCGTGGTTCTGCCGAAAGGTAACGGAAAGCCACTCAGCGACCCTAAGGCCTATAGACCGATTACGCTCTTGCCTATTCTGGGCAAGGTCCTCGAGCGCCGTCGCCTCCTGAGCTCCCTGTCTCTACAGCAGGAACATTGCCGACGGTCAGCATGACTTCGTTCGTGGCCGGTCCACGGAGACGGCGCTGTTGGCCGTTAATGAGATCGTGGAACGGAGTCAAGCACAGTACGTGCAGCTGATCCTGCTGGACATATCTGGAGCATTCGACAATGCATGGTGGCCGATGATTATTATTATTATTATTATTATTTGTAATGCACAGGCAGCTTTAAGCTGGTGCGTGCATATCATTGTCCACTTGTGTTATTGATTTAAATGTTTGCCTAGTCTATTTTTAAAAGAGTTCACTGAGGGAGCACTTTGATGATCCTCCTCAAGGCAAAGCAGTGTGGTGCCCCGCGCAACCTGTACGGCATTTTAGCCTCGTATTTTACAGACAGGCACGTTGCTTTCTTTGCGGGGGATCGGGAGGCGGGGAAGAGGTGCACAATGAGTTGTCCACAGGGATCGGTGCTGGGGCAACGTTGTGGAACGTCCTCCTGAATGACATGCTCCTGCTGCCCAGGCCAGAGGGGGTCCATTTGGTCGCCTACGCCGACGACGTCACGGTGCTGATCGAGAAGGCCTGCTCCGTGTTGGGGGACATCTCAGAGTGGGGGGCCCGTAACCAGCTGGGCTTCTCGCCCGGGAAGTCCCTCACAATGACCTACAAAGGTAAATTCAAACGGCCCCCGACGATCAGGATGGGAGATGCCTCGATCAGGGGCGTGAGTCAGGCGAGGGTGCTCGGTGTGACCCTGGACGAGGCTAGGTCCTACCTGCCGCATGCGGTTGAGGCCGGGGAAAGGGCGTTCAGGTGCTTCGGGAAAATGTCGAGGGTGTCGTCGACTAGGTGGGGGGTGAGGTACAGGGCCCTTCGGGTTCTGTACGCTGGGACCTATGTCGCGGTGCTGACATACGCTGCGGCGGTATGGTGCCGACGCTCGTCCGCCTCTGGTGTCCGGAGGGCGTTAATCCGCACCCAGAGGCCGGCTCTGACGCTGCTGATCAAGGCCTACAGGTCCTGCAGTTCGGCGGCGCTGCCTGTTCTGGCAGCGGTGTTGCCTGCGGACCTGGAGCTCTTGAGGGCGGGACGGGTGGCGGAAGGGCGTATCGGGTTGGCCCCCGGGGAGCGTGGGAGGCTACGGTGCAACGCACGGGCAGAGATTGTGGCCCTCTGGCAGAAGCGCGGGGAGACCAGCGAGGACGGCCGGGAGCTGCACTAGTTCTTCTCGGATGTGGGGGAGAGGCTGTCTGCGGAGTGGATCGAGCCTGATTATATCGTTTCGCCGATTCAATACTCAATACTCAATACTCAATATTTTATTGCTTTTCCACAATGTGTATGTTACAGGTGTTAACTTAAGCTATGTGTTCATCATGGACCCTGTCGGGCACAGCAACTTTTGACGAGAGGGCAACTTATTACTAAATTATTGCACATGACTATAATAATTATATTTATACATTTCTGAATTGCACAAACTATTACTAAATTCTAGGGTTACCATTTACTTTTAAATAATACAGAAAAAAAGGTAACAGTTATAATGATATTATATGACATTTTATATTCTCACCTGGCACGGGTGCTTTCGCGGGTGGCTTCACGACATGGCGCTGTGTGAATAGCAGTTCTGCCCGTGCGGGGAGCCTGTCTCGGAAACCAGGAACCATATCCTCTAGGAGTGCGGGCTGTACGCGGAGGCAAGGGCCGCCATGTTAGACGCCGTCAGGGTGGAGCGCGCGGGGCCGGTCTGCCACGGGGACCTGGTGAGCAGTGTGTCTAACTTTTGTGCCCTGAAAAGGTTTGCGGGCGCGTGGCACGCGTCGCGGAGCGCATTGATGTAGTGGTGTGCGAGGAGCGCGAAGTCTCGTGATGTGGTGTAACGCCCCAGTCAGGGGGCTCGTAAGATAGGCAGCCCGCCCCGCAAGGGGAGAGGGGCAGGGACAATAGTATTTGTAGGGAGTCAAGAAACTGCATGTGGGAAAAGAGCCTCGAGCAAGTACCGCATGCAGCTCCCGTGATTCCGTCCGTACGCCGCGAGGCAGGAATGACGATGGGAGGTGGAGGGAGAGTTTTTTCAGCACTTTTAGTTAACGTTTGTGGTTACGCGGGGCAACCGAACCTTGGGTAGTTCTTTCACTGGAGATCAGAGCGCTGAGGACAGCGTCGGTTCACCTACGTTGAACCTTAAATGGGGAAGCGGGGTATTGTAACGTTGTGTATTTTTGGTACGTTTTCTCCAGTGACTTGAACAGCTTAAGTTTCGATTATTGTGGTAACATCGGTAGGTTTTTTCAAAACTGGCAACTTAATTAGCTGTGTTTACGTACGCGGCTACATATGATTGGTAGATCATATGATAATAAAAATTAGGACTGTCAGCCGCAGATTTTCCCCCTAATTTTGGGGATATAAAATGAACATTGCGTTTTCATACATACCATTTATTTCAGATATTTCAGGAAGTACTTATTCTAACAAGGTTTTGCACACATTCAGGTACAGGAAAGCAGAGCAGAGATCTTCTTTGATAGTTGTCTTCGGTCATGGTTATAGTTTGAACCCAAGTTTAGAGCATGGGGAGTCAATTTTCGGAATAAATTTCAGGGGATAAATTTGGGGGAAATTGCTTCATCTGAGGGTGCTCCAGGGTGCTTCTGTCGCAACTTCCTCCAGCCATTTTGGGAATCATTCCGATATAACCAGGGCTCTATGATGGTGCGGAAGAGAAGCTTAAATAATCTGGTGCAAGAAGGAGGTCCGCGCCTGGATGAACAGCTCGAGTGGCTCATGTGGCGTGGGAGCAGCTTATTTAAAATATATTTTGTAGCAGTTAGGAAAATCGTGAGTAGGAATTCCCCTGGTAAATTCATGTGGCTCCTTGTTGAATAGTTTCTAACCTCGTGGTTTATTTCCAGCTCTTGAAGGATTCTTCTTGACGGGAAGGAGGGAGAGCCGGCGTCTGAGATAGTCCATATAAATTACTGGATGGTCTCCGGTAAGAATCCTTTCCTCATGTCTGTTTCGCTATCGCTTAAATTTTGCAATGTGCACTATCTAATCGAAGCAATGTGTTCTTTCCAGCTGGATGGGTTTTCATTTAATTAATTAATTAGGCTTCATTCACACATTAAATCTTCTGTTTAGTACTCTCTTTATGCCTTAGGCCTTCTGTTCTTTTGCATTGTGAATTTAGTTTTGTAGGGTTAAGTCAGAGGTTGCTTATTTCCAGTATTTCGTAATTGCGGGCTTGGTCATTTCCCCAGCCGCCATTTTGTAAAGCCAACCCTTGATTTTCCATATGCCTTCTGCACCAAGCTTCTACCACGTTTCGTAATTTGGGGATTGCACTGCTTGCGCCGCCTGAATATAATCTTCGCGTCTTCCTGTGTGGCTTGAGAGCTGAGCTTGCATAGAGTCGACACCCCGAGCTTCGTGTTCGACTCACACTGCCCTGTTCCAGTCTGCAGCCGGACAGCTTGCCGGGAAGGTTTGCTTCAGCGCCAGGTCTGTGAAACAATCATTCATTAATAAAGTAGGGAATTAGGATTTAAAGTCATTTAGACAAGAATTGGAATTGATGGCATTTCAATTTACGTAGGGACTAACATCTTTAGACACAGTTAATTGTGAACCTATCATAAGAACCGCCTTCAGCAAAACACCCGCTTGCGGCTGAGCTAAAACATATATTTACTTTAATTGTCTGGTATTTAGACGCTAAGGTTCCACAATTACATTACTGTATACATGTGAATTTGTAGGAAATAAAGATTGTGCTTAATACTAACATTTTTCTTTTACCTCCATTTAGCTAAGCCCTAAATATTCAAAGCACGCCTCCAGACAATATTTCGATTTTGTGATGGCTATCTGTTTAGTATTTTGATATTTCGTTTGAAACTGGTGTTCCTCCCTCCGGGCAGGGCAACGCCCGTGTCACCTACATGTCACATTGTGGGGAACTACATGCCCCCACCAATGTCATTATGTGGTGAGCCGTGTATTGTGTCTGTGATTTAATAAAATATTTTATTTTATTATATTATTATTGTAAAGCTTGAAATTCTTATTTATAGCAGAGTTTACTTGGGTGTTGATCTCAGAAGTTTAACAGTATTTTTATAGAACAGTAAAGAAAACAAGTACGCGGGTCAGCTGACGGGAAATGAACGCCGCCGCTTAGCGATGCTAAGAGAATCGGTGATCCGTTGCCCACCTTACGTTGCGTTGAGTTGTGCGGGTGCAAAGCCACTCCTATTGGCATCCATTGGGCTGGTATTCCACTACGACCGGCGATGGTGGGAATGCAGTAACTAGGGGCAAGCTATAAGATTTTAGGCAACCTGTAAGCGGTAAGAGGTGGTAGTTCCAGTTTCTGTCTCGGCCAAATCCTGTCTACGGCCTCTGACTCTTGCTAAGGGCCTGGCCACATGTCTGCGGCGCGGCGTCGTCGCCGCAAAACGGTGCGGCGTCGCAGTTTTGTGCGGTGCCGGCGCCGCGGAAATATGCGGTTCGGCGCCGCGCAAACCTGCGGTGCGGCGCCGCGTTGCGGTGCAAATTCACGCCGTCGCGGCGTGGAAACACGCGGTGCGGCACCGCGCAAACCCGCGGTGCGGCGCCGCGTTACGGTGCAAATTCACGCCGTCGCGCCGTGGAAATACACATTTTGGCGCAAAAGAAATGGGTTCGCCCAGAGTTTTCTTTTTATTTGTCTTTTTGCGCCAAAATGTGTATTTCCACGGCGCGACGGCGTGAATTTGCACCGTAACGCGGCGCCGCACCGCGGGTTTGCGCGGTGCCGCACCGCGTGTTTCCACGCCGCGACGGCGTGAATTTGCACCGCAACGCGGCGCCGCACCGCAGGTTTGCGCGGCGCCGAACCGCATATTTCCGCGGCGCCGGCACCGCGCAAAACTGCGACGCCGCACCGTTTTGCGGCGACGACGCCGCGCCGCAGACATGTGGCCAGGCCCTAAGTCAACAAGCCCCAGTACCGCAGCGCCGCCTAGATTATGAAAAGAGTCATCGGATGCGTAAATTCGGTGAAAGTCGTACCTATAGTAGATACTTTCGACAAAAGGGTGAATAGTGAAGTGTATCTATACTCTCTGAGTAAAAACTTGTCAATATCAAATGCTATACATCAACTTCAAGCATTTTTACTATTGACTATTTTTCTTTTGAGTAAAAATTTTAAAAGTTAGTCTGCCAACTTGTTAACTTTTAATTTTGATTAAGTTACATGAATGAGTGTGTACAATAGCATATTTGATGTTCGAAACGTATTACTTGTAAGTCTATTCAACAGATAACGGTCAATAATGCATAAGTTATTTCTCGGATAAATCTTTTCCCTGATCCCTGAGCCCTTAGTATTTTGTTACGATTATGATTACCATTTAAGAAACCATATGCCTTAAGCCCTTATAAAATCGTTTGACATTTGGTAATTAAGTATTAAACACAGATTGATAACAAGTGAGTTAAGGACGTTAAGTAAAAAACAATATGAAATGCAAGAAATAAAATCGCGTTAGTCTTCTCAAAATATGATATAAAACACAAAATTGTCTGTTTAGTCTTTTTACCTGACTGCATTTTCTCAAAAAATTTAAGGCGATGCACCAGTGGAGAAGCGGAGAAAAACGTTATACTAGATCCAATTTTTTAGGTATTTACAATTAAATATCGATCGTGCAAAAATTATACGATATAGTTAAGGATATTGTCTGAGGAATGTGCTAATTTGTTACACGATAGGGTATACTTTGCTCGATCATAAAAAATCCCAAATACAGCCTAATATAAAAATTTCAATCCAATAATTTAATAATGAAATTTCTGAATTTACACATTATTTTTATATGGGAATATTCCTCTTTAAAAACTACAGGGAACCTGCTAAAATTTGGGTTTCTAGTGAAGTCCTATATTTTTTTGTCAATTTATTTATCCCAAAACTTGAATATTGCCCAGCGGTTTGAGAGACGCCGCGCCGCCCGCTACCCCGCCAGTCGCAATCCGGCGCTTGCCAACGTTAGACCTGTGCCAAATTTTCTCCGCCCGTTTTTACATTCGCGCAACAGCATAATAATTAAAAATGGCTTAAAAAATATATCAAAGTTAATACGTAATAAAAGTTAATCATAGTTTAACATCTAAAATGTTATATACTGTGCCGTAGTGTAAACAATACGAGAAATTGATGGCGCGCGTCTTAGAACATAATATCCGCCGGGAGTGGCCTTGTGTGAAAATTTCATCATCATCATCATCATCTCAGCCACAAGAAGTCCACTGTTGGACATAGGCCTCCTCCATGGATTTCCAAAGTGGCCGGTTGGAAGCAGAATGCAACCAGCGCCTTCCTGCCACCTGTACGAGGTCATCGGACCATCTTGTGGCTGGTCGTCCTACGCTGCGCTTGCCAATACGCGGCCGCCATTCGAGAACTTTCCGACCCCATTGGCCATCAGTTCTCCGTGCTATGTGCCCTGCCCACTGCCACTTCAACTTGCTAATCCGCTGGGCTATGTCGGTTACTTTCGTTCGTCTGCGGATCTCCTCATTTCTGATTCGATCACGCAGAGAAACTCCAAGCATAGCCCTCTCCATAGCTCGTTGCGTGACTTTGAGCTTTCTTATAAGGCCCATAGTAAGCGGCCACGTTTCAGTGCCATAAGTCATCACTGGTAACACACATTGATCATACACTCTCGATTTCAGACACTGAGGTATATTGGACAAGAAGACATTTCGCAGTTTCCCGAACGCTGCCCAGCCGAGTTGGATTCGACGATTGACCTCTTTCTCAAAGTTGGACCTGCCTAGTTGGACTGTTTGTCCTAGGTAGACGTATTCGTCAACAACTTTGAGAGTTGAGTTTCCTACTGCTATTGGGGTGGGCACTACATGGACATTCCACATGACTTTCGTTTTGTCCATGTTCATCTTAAGGCCCACCCGTTGGGAAACCCGATTGAGGTCTTCGAGCATCGTGCTAAGGTCTTCCATCGATTCTGCCATGACTACTATATCGTCGGCAAATCGAAGGTGAGTGATGTACTCGCCGTTGATATTGATGCCGAATCCTTTCCACTCCAGAAGCTTAAAGGCATCTTCCATTGTGTTGGTGAACAGTTTCGGAGAGATAACATCTCCCTGTCTCACACCTCTTTGCAATGGAATTTCCTCCGTCCTCTGGTCTTGTATTCGGACCGACATGGTGGCGTTATTGTACAAACACTTCAACACTTCGATATACCGATAGTCAATACGGCATCGCTGGAGAGACTCAAGCACCGCCCACGTCTCGATCGAATCAAAGGCCTTCTCATAGTCCACAAACGCTAAGCATAATGGCATGTTATACTCCTCGGTCTTCTGTATAACTTGCCGCAGCGTGTGGATGTGGTCTATGGTACTAAAGCCTTTTCGGAAGCCGGCTTGTTCGGGAGGCTGGAAGTCATCAAACCTGCGTTCGAGACGATTCGTGATGACCCTGGAAAACAGCTTATAAACATGGCTCAGAAGCGAGATGGGTCAATAATTCTTCAGAAAAGTGTTGTCCCCTTTCTTGAAGAACAGCGCCACCACCCCTCTGTTCCATGCTTCTGGCGTTGCACCTCCGAGCACCACGGAATTAAAGAGCTTCTGAAGGACTTTAAGTACTGGTGTTCCACCCGCTTTCAGAAGCTCTGATGTGATTCCGTCTTCGCCCGGCGCCTTGTTGTTTTTAAGCTGTTTCAGGGCCATCCTAATCTCGTACAGGCTGATGTCCGGGATATCTTCGGTATAGTGTCGGGTCAGCTTGGCTCTTGGATCTTTGGCCAGGCTGCTAACAGGTTTTGAGACCGAGGTGTATAACTGTCCATAGAACCTCTCAACCTCCCTCAGCACCTCTGCTTTGGTCGACGCTATACTACCGTCCTCCCTCTTCAGCTTCGTCAGCTGGCTCTGCCCAATAGACAAGTCTTTTGCGAACACTTTGGAGCCTTTATTCCGCTCAATCGTCTCTTTAATACGATTTGTATTAAAGGTTCGGATGTCGTGCCGCATGGAACTTGATATGCGTCTATTGAGCTGTCTATATGACTTCGCGTCGTGAGAGGACTGCAGTTGCAACAAGCGTCGTTCAGCCATGAGGTCGAGAGTATGGTCTGAGAGTTTTTGTGGTCTATTGGTACGATTGGGCTTATAAAACTTAGCGCCAACCATACGGACAGTTTCCACTAACCTGTTATTGATCTCGTCCACCGATGCATAGCTGTCTAGCGACTCAAAGCGATTTGCGAGTTCCAATTGAAAGCTTTCGGGGTTTTGGATATGGGCGCGAGAAGGACGGAGCGTGGACTTCATAAGACGAGACCTCTCAAGTTTAACATCGATATTCAATTTGCCTCTAACCATGCGGTGATCGCTTCCGGTTTTAACCATGTTGATCACGGAGACATCATTGAATATCTGTTTCTTAGTAGTCAATTAGAAGTCGATCTCATTTCTCGTGGAACCATCAGGGCTTAACCAGGTCCATTTCCTATGAGGTGGCTTCTGGAAGAAAGAGTTCATCATAAAGAGTCCCTCTTTCTCCAGAAAGTCAGCCAACCTCTGACCCCTTTGGTTCCGGTCACTTTCAGGTCACTATCGCTTTTTTCGCCCAGCTTTGCATTAAAGTCCCCCATAACAACATTGAAATAGGTCTTAGAGGTATGTATGGCCCTACTAATGTCCTCATACATTGCCTCTACCTCTTCATCGGAGTGTGACGTGGTCGGCGCGTATACCTGAATGACCTTCAGCGAATACCTTTTAGATATTCTGAGTATCAGGTACGCTACCCTACTCGACACACTATCGATGGTGAGAATGTTGTTTACAAGGGACTTGTGAACGAGAAACCCAACACCACCTTGGGACCGCTTGTCACCCTCCCGGTAGAAGAGCAGGTTGCCGGATTTCAGAGTTATCGTGTCCTCACCCTCTCGACGGACTTCGGATAACCCCAAAATATCCCAGTGTAACCTACTCATCTCCTCTTCCAGCTCGATTAGCTTCTCGTCAGTTCTCAGTGTCCGAATGTTGTGTGTTACCAGGGCCAGTCGTCTTTTGGGTTGGGAGTGGTAGCCGGGCGTCTGCCGGGGATTCTTAGCACCCCCTGCTCCGCCGTTACCGAGTGAAAATTTGTGAAAATTTGCTTACACAAAATTCTGCCATTTCTCGCGGGGCATTTAAAACACTCGTGTTTGAAGGGCTCTCATTATATTATAGCAGTTGCATAAACTACTATTAATATACTTGTTGCCAAGAGCGATGTAATAATGCATGTAATGTAATTTTGATTAGTAATCTATATATATAAAAAGTCCTGACTGACTGACTGACTGACTGACTGACTGACTGACTGACTGACTGACTGACTGACTGACTGACTGACTGACTGACTGACTGGCTGACTGACTGATATATCAGCCCACAGCCCAAACCGCTGGACCTAGAGACTTGAAATTTTGTACATAGATACCTTATATAGTGTAGACATCCACTAAGAAAGGATTTTTGGAAATAACACCTCTAAGGGGGTAAATTGGGGAATGAAAGTTTGTATGAAAGTCCGTCAGTTTTGAAGTTAGGATCTTGAAATTTTGTTGTTAGGCTGACGTAAAAAAAATAATTTATACGGGTCTCAGTGTTTTTGATAATTCCATCCCTGAAGGGGTGAAAAGGGGGATAAAGTTGTGTATGGAAAGGCCTTCGTTTTCACAGCAAAAATCACTATATTTCTTATTGTAACGTTGTGTATTTTTGGTACGTTTTCTCCAGTGACTTGAACAGCTTAAGTTTCGATTATTGTGGTAACATCGGTAGGGTTTTTCAATACTGGCAACTTAATTAGCTGTGTTTACGTACGCGGCTACATATGATTGGTAGATCATATGATAATAAAATTAGGACTGTCAACCGCAGATTTTCCCCCTAAATATGGGGATATAAAATGAACATTGCGTTTTCATACATACCATTTATTTCAGATATTTCAGGAAGTACTTATTCTAACAAGGTTTTGCACACATTCAGGTACAGAAAAGCAGAGCAGAGATCTTCTTTGATAGTTGTCTTCGGTCATGGTTATAGTTTGGATCCAAGTTTAGAGCATAGGGAGTCAATTTTCGGAATAAATTTCAGGGGATAAATTTGGGGGAAATTGCTTCATCTGAGGGTGCTCCAGGGTGCTTCTGTCGCAACTTCCTCCAGCCATTTTGGGAATCATTCCGATATAACCAGGGCTCTATGATGGTGCGGAAGAGAAGCTTTTTTAATCGGGTGCAAGAAGGAGGTCCGCGCCTGGATGCACAGCTTGAGTGGCTCATGTGGCGTCGGAGCAGCCTATTTAAAATATATTTTGAAGGAGTTAGGAAAATCGTGAGTAGAAATTCCCCTGGTAAATTCATGTGGCTCCTTGTTGAATAGTTTCTAACCTCGTGGTTTATTTGCAGCTCTTGAAGGATTCTTCTTGACGGGAAGGAGGGAGAGCCGGCGTCTGAGATAGTCCATATAAATTACTGGATGGTCTCCGGTAAGAATCCTTTCCTAATGTCTGTTTCGCTATCGCTTAAATTTTGCAATGTGCACTATCTAATCGAAGCAATGTGTTCTTTCCAGCTGGATGGGTTTTCATTAAATTAATTAAATTTGGTTAGGCTTCACTTAAGCTCTATTTAATCTTCAGTTTAGTAATCTCTTTATGCCTTAGGCCTTCTGATCTTTTGCATTGTGAATTTAGTTTTGTAGGGTTAAGTCAGGGGTTGCTTATTTCGAGTATTTCGTAATTGCGGGCTTGGTCATTTCCCCAGCCGCCATTTTGTAAAGCCAACCCTTGATTTTCCATATGCCTTCTGCACCAAGCTTCTACCACGTTTCGTAATTTGGGGATTGCACTGCTTGCGCCGCCTGAATATAATCTTCGCGTCTTCCTGTGTGGCTTGAGAGCTGAGCTTGCATAGAGTCGACCCCCGAGCTTCGTGTTCGACTCACACTGCCCTGTTCCAGTCTGCAGCCGGACAGCTTGCCGGGAAGGTTTACTTCAGCGCCAGGTCTGTGAAACAATCATACATTAATAAAGTAGGGAATTAGGATTTAAAGTCATTTAGACATGAATTGGAATTGATGGCATTTCGATTTACGTAGGGACTAACATCTTTAGACATAGTTAATTGTGAACCTATCATAAGAACCGCCTTTAGCAAAACACCCGCTTGCGGCTGAGCTAAATCAAATATTTACTTTAATTGTCTGGTATTTAGACGCTAAGGTTCCACAATTACATTACTGTATATATGTGAATTTTATAGGAAATAAAGATTGTGCTTAATACTAACATTTTTCCTTTACCTCCATTTAGTTAAGCCCTAAACATTCAAAGCACGCCTCCAGACAATATTTCGATTTTGTGATAGCTCCGGCTATCTTTTCAGTATTTTGATATTTCCTTTGAAACTGGTGTTCCTCCCTCCGGGCAGGGGAACGCCCGTGACAATGGCGCCCAACCGTTTTGATAAATTTTGAGTGCTTTGAGTGATTATTTGGCAAATTTTTTGTGTAAAAATCAAATGCCACCAAGTTCCAAATTTTTAAGACATATTTTGCCAAGTTGAAGCCGCATCTTACCTTTGTTCTTGACGATATAGCACGTTTACACATTTCACTGTCTATTTCCACTGGTTTCAGATCCAAATTTGATATTTTTTGCTATTTTCCATTGTATTTTGAGTTGTTGAAACAAAGTTAACCTTAAAGTTGAGTAAAACTTTCTTTTAGGTACTTTCTTTGCAAAAGTGACAGTTGTGGAAACGTGGCAGGTCATTAGTACTTTGACATTTAGAAAACCTAGCGATAGGTACATTTTGTGAGCTTTATTTGTCCTTGTCTTTGAAAGGAAACCGTTATACAATTGAACAATTACTATTTCAAAATTATGTGATATCTTATGAAACTTATGAGACTGATATTTACAAAAAACTGGCTAATTTAAAATAAAGTATTACAGGTGTTAATTAATTAAGTTTTGTGACCTTTGTTATGAATCTATAAAACATTTTTTTATGGGTTCATGCTTTGGTGTCTTATGATATAAATTTCAATAATTCTGCCTTTTAAGCAGAATATTAAGTAATAAAGCAACTCTAATTTAGTCTAGAAGCATTTTGCTATTAGTGTCTGTACACACTAAAGATAGTGTAAATTTAAAATAATATTGGTATTTAAAGTAAAAACACTAGTTTTCAGTTGAGTGATTGGTTTATTCATCTTTATTATGGACTTATACTTACACGGTGTATATTTATATAAAATTGATTTCTAAAAAGTAAAACAACAGTTCTCAGTTGCTAATTGTTATATATCTTTAATATTAACATAATAACACAAATAAATAAACATTAATTAAGTTTATACATAAGTAACTTAAAATTTTGTAAGCCATTAATTTCAATTCAGTATACAGTTCAACAATTTAGTTCAGTATGGAAAGATCTATACAGTTTCATTCACTTTTAAAGGATGAGTTAACTTATGAAGTTCAGATTAGGTCAGAAACACCATTGAGTACAGTTGATGGATTAAGAAAACAACTTAGAAAGTTGAGTTTAGAATGTCCTTCAGAAGCTATTTTAGACACAGATCTGCCGGCCAGTTCAGAATTAAAAACCATTTCAGATAAGTTGGTTGATTTAGGTACAACTGTCGACAGGTACTTGAAAACACAGGATAGGTATTCATTAAATAGGTCTAAAGCACTGGGGTATCACCTATATCATCGGTTATTGAGAGTTCAACCTCTGCTGGATCCGGTCAAGCTTCAGACTAAGTCTGACCTTTTGTCAAAGCTGGAGTCACTCTTAGCTATTGTTGAAGTATCAGCACCATCTTCTGAGGTAGTTCAGGATGATCAGATCGCCTCTCCACTTGTTCACTTAGTAGACAGTGACCATCAAGGTGAGTGTTCCGGGGATAAAAATGTTTCAAAGTGGGGTGTAAAATTCAATGGTACCACAGATGTCAGATCTTTCTTAGAGCGTATTGATGAACTCAAATTGGCGTTTGGCGTTTCAGATTGTAAGTTGTTCAATTCAGCGGCACAGTTGTTTACAGACAAGGCATTATTTTGGTTTCGAGGTATAAAACAGGAGGTTTCGACTTGGAATGATTTGAAAACAACATTATTGAGGGAGTTTGATCCCGTTGATTATGACTACAGGTTGTTAGGTGAAATTCAGTCACGAACACAAGGTGCAGATGAACCAGTTCACATTTATTTTGCAGTTATGTCTTGCATGTTTGCGCGTCGCAAGGTACCGCTGTCTGAGGAAGCGAAATTGGAGATTTTGCAGCATAACATCCGGCCCAATTTATCACAGCAGTTAGCTTTAGTTAATATCACCTCAGTCGCGGACTTGAAAGAAAATTGTAGGAAAGTTGAGGCAGCGCGACAGCGGACAGAGATGTTTTCGGAATCGCCGTCAAAGTCGTCATCAAATATCCTTGGCAGTGAGTTTTTATACAAAGGCAAGGCAAAGCCAGTCAACTCAGTTTCAGTTCCTACTGCCAGGAGTTCCGAAGGCAACTCGTCATGTTTTGCTTGTGCGCAGCGCGCAGGTTCATATGTTCCGATTCCGAAGCAACGCGAGAGTGCATTTAGCGTTCCGAAGCAAGCGCAAGTTCCATCCACACAGGTGCGGGAACCCGTTTGTTACAAATGCGGTAAAACACGACATAACTTTAGGTTTTGTAAAGCAAAACCTCATAACAAACAAATCAGATGTTTCGGTTGCGGAATGACAGATGTCATGATTGCTAGTTGTCCGAATTGCAGTAAAGATGCATCTAAAAAGCCTGGTTCACACTTCCGTACAAAAAACTAATAGGTTCGAACCGCAGCGACTTAGATATTAATAGTGAGTCCATTTCGAAATTTTGTAATTATAATTCGATCGCTACGGTTCTGTTTGCACCAAATAAAGATGATGTTCGGCCATATTTAAAGTTTAAAGTTAGTAATTTTGAAATTTACGGATTATTGGATTCTGGAGCATCCATTTCGATTTTAGGTAACAATGCTCATTTAGATTTTGTGAAATTCGGTTTTAATTTACAAAAAACACAACCAACATCTTGTCATGTTGCAACAGGCGTTGAAGTTCAAACAATAGGGTACATTTTTGTTCCGTTAACATTTAATAACGTAACTCACGTCATTAAATTTTTTGTTATACCCGACATTGTTTCGGACGTTATTTTAGGAGTGGATTTTTGGAAATCATTTCGATTGGCGCCTGAAATTTTTGACAACATAGACTACATAGTGACACCGAATACTTATTTTAGGAATTGCAACGGTATAAATTCAGAACAAGTTCACACGATACAGTCATACGTGCATTTGAACGCGAACCAGAAGGAACTGGCTGACGCAGTGGTAGGTAAATTTATGGACATTTCTTTTGAAAAGGTAGGGTTAGGTAGGACCGGCCTGATTGAACATGTTATCGAGACAGGTGACGCATCGCCTGTGAAGGTGAAGCAGTACCCGCTTTCACCTGAAAAGCGAGCAGTATTAAGTGCTGAGCTCGATAAAATGCTACAATTAGATGTGGTCACTCCCTGTGAAAGTCCATGGAATAATCCTGCGTTACTAGTGCGTAAGTCAAATGGAGACTGGCGTTTTTGTTTAGATTGTAGGAAGTTAAATGCGGTCACGAAGGGGGATTCGTATTCCATTCCGTACATTCCGCAAATCTTAGATAGCTTGAAGGAAGCGAAGTACCTGACGTCGATCGATTTAAGTTCCCCATTTTGGCAAATTCCGTTAGCAAATAGCTCACAGGAAAAGACTAGTTTTTGCGTACCGGGTCGCGGGTTATTCAAATTCAAGGTCATGCCATTCGGATTGTGCGGAGCACCTGCTAGACAGCAGCGGCTCATGGATAGGCTGATCGATCACAATTTGACAAGTGACATCGAAACCGGTTTAGTATTTTGTTACGTCGATGACATTGTGATCTGTTCATCGGATTTTCAGACCCATTTAGTACTTTTGAATCGTGTTTTGGAAAAATTGAAAATGGCAAACTTAACAATAAATTTTGCGAAGTCCAAGTTCTTCAGACAGTCGCTTAAATACCTCGGTTACGTCGTAGACGAGTTTGGGTTGCGCACTGATCCTGAAAAGGTCGCTGCCATTTTGAATTTTCCCATTCCGACCACTTCTCGGGAAGTGAAGATATTTTTAGGGACGTGCTCATGGTATCGTCGATTTATTCGAAACTTTTCGACTATAGCCGCTCCTTTAAATAGACTCACGGCTAAAGGGAAGAATGTTCCTGCCTTTCGGTGGTCTGAAGAAGCAGAAGAAGCCTTTAAGTCATTGAAGAACGCATTAGTTTCGGCTCCTATTCTGGCAGTGCCTGATTTCGACAAGCCTTTCGTGGTGCACTGCGATGCTTCTTCATATGGACTGGGTGGGATGCTTAGTCAGACTATCGACGGACACGAACACCCCATCGCGTATGTTAGTCGTTCTTTAAACAAGCATGAACAAAACTACAGCGCGACCGAGAGAGAGGCTTTAGCCGTTTTGTTCTCTGTAGAGAAATTTCAGGCGTATTTAGGATCGCGTCATTTTAAGGTGATTACGGATCACGCGTCACTTAAGTGGTTTATGAACCTAGAGAACCCATCAGGACGTTTAGCACGTTGGGGGTGTAGACTGTCTCAATTTGATTTTGAAATTGAGCACAGGAAAGGCACCGACAATGTGGTACCTGATGCGTTGTCTAGGCTCATGAAAGTTGATGCCGTGAACGGTTCGAACACCGATGACGTCGAAAAGGACGAATGGTACGAGAAGGTTATGAACGGTTGTAAATCTTTCCCCGCTAACTATCCGAATTTTTGTATTAAGGAGGGAAAGTTACTCCGATTTTGTAAGAGTAAGTACAACTTACTCAGTGAATTTGACTGGAAAGTGGTAGTGCCAAAGAGTGACCGAATTAAGGTTTTAACAGAGAACCATTGTGAGTCTACAGCCGCCCATCTCGGTGTATTTAAAACACATCGGCGGTTATCTTTGACATATTTTTGGCCTGGCATGCATAAGGACGTAGTCGACTTTGTGAAGGCGTGTGACGTATGCTCCGCCTATAAGCATTCACAGCGACAAACTCCCGGGTTGATGGGTCAGCCAAAAGTATGTCATAGACCGTTTCAGGTAGTCTCCATAGACTTAGTAGGTCCACTGCCGCGTTCTCGGTCGGGTTACACGTTTTTGTTTGTGGTGACATGCTGCTTTTCGAAGTACACGTTATTGTTTCCGCTTCGCCGCGCAACAAGTGCCTTAGTTGCAAGACACTTTGAAAACGGTGTTATTTTGGCTCATGGGGTTCCTGAAACTGTAATAGCCGATAACGGGGTTCAGTTTACTGGATCAGAATTCAGGCAGCTTTTGAAACGATACAATGTTCCTAGGGTTCATTATGGACCACGGTATACCCCACAGGTGAATTTGGTTGAGCGTCATAACAAAACGGTTATGACTGCCGTAGCGTCGTACGTGGAAGAAAACCACCGTACATGGGATGAGCAACTGCACCGTATTCAGTTTGCGTTAAACAGTGCAGTTAACGAGTCCACGGGGTTCTCTCCTTTCTTTTTGGTACACGCTAGGGAACCAGTCATAAACGGTTCGTTCTACCGAGATTCGGGTCAGGAGTATACCGTAGGTATTCCTAGAGAAGAATATGCGGGCGAATTTGGCTGTTGGAAAAGTATTTTTGAACAAGTTAGGTCTCACCTTTTGAAAGCGCATGGCACAAATGCAAAATACTACAATTTAAGGCGACGTTCAGCTAAATTTTCCGTGGGAGATATTGTGTGGAAACGCACTTACGTACAAAGCGATGCTTTGAAATTTAAGATGGCGAAGCTCGCGCCAAAGTATGAAAAGTGTAGGATTAAGAAAGTTTTGTCTCCCTTAGTTTATGAATTGGAAAGGATGGACGGCCATCCGATAGGCTCTTGGCATATTAAAGACCTAAAAGCGTAAATTACCGCTTTTGGCTCATTTGGTGACCAGTGGACGCGCGGCCCGCTTTACTAGTTATCGCTCGCCGCGCCGCCATTGTTGACTAAAACGCCATGTAAGTGGTGAATTAGGTAGTTCGGACGGTGACTGTGGTCGGTGGACGCACGATGGCTTGCTCCGGCTCGTCGTCGTGCTGCCACGGATCGCAACCGTCGTCTGTAACTGTTGCCACTAATTAAGATTGGAGCTTAGCATTCGAGTGTTAAATATTATGATATATTTAATCACAAATTGTTAGAGGTGGTGAACAAAAATAATTGTCGCACTACTTTTGTAAGCGTGATGTATGGAAAGCAAGTGAACGTTGATGAATTTAGGGCGGCTCAATCTTAACTCTATAACATCCGGAGTAGTCTTTAATATATATGCACAAGTATAGGTATGAATATTTTGTCCCTTACCAAGTTATGTATAGGTTTATGTACATCTGTGTTTCGCATTCAACATGAACGGGTTTCGGTACTTGTGTGGATGCGATGTTATGTTGCACAGTAATTTTGCTTCGTTCCGTTTAATTATCTCGACCTAGGCGAGATAGATTTCGTTTCCTCAGACAGCAGTCTAGGATGTTTAGTTTTTTTTCGGTATTCCTCAGAGACAATAAATTGTATCTGAGATGTTTAGTTATATCTTGGTGAAGGGTTTCAGTTCAGTTTAGGTTACGTTTTGAATTTTGAAAGTTGTTGTGACTATTTCGTTAGGTTTCGCCCGGACAAGAAGAGATTATATTGAAGGATGCTGAACATCGGTCCTGGCTGTTGGCGATTAACCTCTTCAGCACAACATTGCCGTTGTGCTGGGAAGGTTAATGCGGTTTGTTTTCTTTATAGTTAGATTGTTTTTTGAAGGTTTTTGGTATGTAACTTAGTTTTGGATTTATGGTTTTGTTGGTTACATACATTTTTTCCTCTGTTAAGGGGTTCTATTAAGCACAATTTTTTTTTTGTAATAACCTTTTGGTAGAGTTTTTTCAGCACTTTTAGTTAACGTTTGCGGTTACGCAGGGTAATCGAACCTTGGGTAGTTCTTTCACTGGAGATCAGAGCGCTGAGGACAGCGTCGGTTCACCTACGTTGAACCTTAAATGGGGAAGGGGGGTATTGTAACGTTGTGTATTTTTGGTACGCCCGTTAGGCTTATAACGCGACGTGTATATCGGGTGTTATTGGAATTACAACCTTTAAGGGGGTGAAAAGGGGGATGAAATTTTGTATTTGAGTTGTTCGTTCACAATTTTTTTGTATTGATGTAAAAATAACGTACGTGGTAATGTTTTTTTTTTATGAAGTCGGAAGGAAAACAAGCAAGTGGGTCACGTGATGGTAAGTGATCACCACCGCCTATAGACACCCGCAACACCCAAAAGATTGCAGATGCGTTGCCAACCCAGAGGGCTAAGATGGAATACCTCTTGTGCCAGTAATTACACCGGCTGTTTTGCTCTCCACGCCGGAACACAGCAGTGCAACCACTGCTGCTTAGCGACAAGATTAGTGAGCAAGATGGTGGTAGCGATCCGGACGGACCTTGCACAAGGTCCTTCCATCCGCTGTGTTATTACTAAGCCTCTATTGCCACCCGTCTATCCGTCTGTCTGTCTGCCACGCGCAAACGTGTCCTGACTGATTTGCGATCATCGTCCAATCGAAACTATTGAAACAAGAAAGCTGAATTTTGGAATATAGGTTATTTTATAACGTAGGCATCCGCGAAGAAACCATTTTTGGTATTTTTTACCTTCAGGGGGAAAACGGGGAGTGAGGGTTGAACTTTGTATGAAAGTCTTTGTTGTTTGAAGTTATAAACATGAAAATTTGAATTAGAACTACTGATCATAAATAGATTATAAGTATCATAACGTGTTTCAGGATTTATGCATTTTTACATTTAAAGTGGGAGAAGGAGGGTGAAAGTTTGTAAGGACGTATTGGTTTTTTTTTTAATAGGAGCTTGTAATTTTGAAATACAGCTACTTATCGTAAATAAATAATGACGTGGCACAGGGTTTTTGAATTTTCAAATTTGTAGGGGGGAAACGGGGAGTAAAAGTTTGTATGGAAGTATTGGGTTTTTAATAGGAACTTGAAAATTTGATTTTAGATACTTATCATAAAAGAATAATTATGTGTTTCAGTGTTTTACGACTATTGCATTTTAGGGGCGGGAAACGGGGGTGAAACTTTGTATGGAGGGGAGGTATCCGTTTATTCAAAAATAGGAACTTCAAAATGTTCGTTTGTTTAAGGCTGTTTGGATTTGGATGCGCGGTGAAAATATGAGAGGGAGTGAGAGCACTTATAAGTTTTTGATTTAAAAAAAGAATTGTCATTTGTTTTCTGTAGGCCACGCGTGCGAAGCCGCGGGCAGAAGCTAGTATTTATATAGATTAACTTCTTCTACCTAAACCGACCCGTAGAAGGATGTACGCTACTCTGCTAATATGTTTTATTGTAATACTACATGTTTTATTTTATGTTGACCTGTAAATTGGCTTGACAGATAAATTTATGATATGATCAAACATTTAAGGCAGGGCATTTGAGCGCGAACTAGGATATGTTGTTATTATTAAATTCTCGTAGTACGATATGCAATAACCTAAATATTTCTTGACCAAAGTCTACATTGAGATCTGTTTCTTAGTACATTCTTATTACATAAAGTGAAATAGTATACTTTACTATATACAATCTTTGCGTCTATAAGTAATATGAATGTAGGTGATCATTTTTAGTTTATTTTATTGCCAGAGGGTTCCTTAGTTTGATCTTGTATGACTAATTATAAATGAGAGCGCGACGTGTTTTTAAAATGGCTCTGCCAGTAAAGTCAAATGTTTGGCACTTTTTTATTAAAAGTGACACGGGTGGAAAATGTAAATTATGTCAACTATTGGTTAAAACAAATGGAAATACCACCAAGCTGACTAACCATCTAAAACGACACCACAAGGACACATATAGTGATACTAGCTTCTGCCCGCGGCTTCGCCCGCGTGGCCTACAGAAAACAAATGACATCTAAATCCGAAAACCCCGAAACATCGTTATTTATTCATGATGAGCAGCTGCAATTCTATTTTTCAAGTTTAATTTTTTTACTATTATTATAAGCTCACGCCTGTTTCCCTTTGGGGTAGGCAGAGACCACAGAACGTCATTTGCCCTGGTCTTGGCATATTCCCTCGCTCCCTCCACACATTCCTCTCTTCATGCATGCTCGGCGGTTCCGTGTACTTCTGGTTTGACCTGTCTTCAGGACATCACAAATTTGGTTGACAAAAGTACGTCGAGGCCGCCCTTGACCAACTCGCCCAGTCACATCACCTTCATAAATTTGCTAACATAATTACCTTTCATCCATTCGTTCAATATGCCCAAACCAACGTTACATTCGTTTCTCTATTCTAGTCACTACATCTTCTTTCAGACCCCACCTTTCTCTCTTATAACACCATTTCTCACTCTCTCAGTCAGCTTGATCCCACTCATACTACGCAGAGAACGCATCTCTGCGGCATTTATTCTACTCCTATGCTTCTTCTTGCAAACGCAGCTTTCATTTCCATACATCAACGTGGAAACTAACACAGCATCGTGAACAGCCGAACGTCGTAAAAGGCACGTTTGGCTGTTCACGTTGCTGGATGCGACATTCTGGCTGCTCACAAAAGCACGCAGAGCTCCCAATGTCCCGCTTTCACTCTCCTTTCAATGTCATCATCGTGCTTTCCATCCCTAGTAAACATACTACTTAGTACACAAATTCTTTCACTTGTTCAACTCTTTCATTACCAATCTTTATTACACATTCAGAAACCTCTTCATTCTTCTCTTACACCATTACTTTCGTTTTTGTAACATTAACTGTCATCCCTTAAAGTCTTCCAAATTTATATCTTCGATAAAGCCTCCATACAAAGTTTTAACCCCGTTTCTCTCGTTTTTATTGTGAAAATCCAAATACCCTTAAACCCACCGTGTTTATTCATTTATGCTCAATAGTTCTAATTTTCAAGTTTCTACCTTTAAAAAACGCCGATACCTCCATACAAACTCCCCCCTCCCCGTATTACCCCTTCAAATTAAAAATCTAAAATCTCTGAAATATCTCATTATTTATTTATAACTATCTCCTGGCCGCGGCTTCGCCCGCGTGGCCTACAGAAAACAAATGTCTTTTTTTTTAGAATCAAAAAACTTATAAGTGCTCTCACTCCCTCTCATATTTTCACCGCCCGTTTTGCCCCCTTCCAATGTAAAAATCCAAATACCCTAAAACAAACAATCATTTTGAAGTTCTTAATCAATCAATCAATCAATCAAAATATTTATTGCTTGGTCATGAGTTATACAGATGTTATTAAGTTTAGTTTACAGTTCATCATGTCCTGCCTCTGGGAGACGTGCAATATTCAAACTTAATTGTACAGTAGAATTTAAGATTAAATAATAATAATTATTACAATATTATCAAATTAAGCAACATTTTCAAATTTGCAAATTAAATTACATTATTAAATTAAATTAAATTACATTATCAATTTAAATTAAAGTATCAAATTCAATTATATTACCAAATTAAATTAAATTCTATTATCAAATTACAATCAATTGTCAAAATAAACATTTATACAATTATATAAAATAAAAAAATCACCCAATCACTTTTAAAGAAAAACGATACATTACACACAACAAGCCAAGCTTAATTAAATAGATAAGAAATCCGACATACTATAAATACATTTTTTCACAAGCCAGTTAAAAAGTTTTCTTTTAAATTTCGAGGGCGGTAGATTTTTTAGGTCAATTGGCAATTTATTATATATTTTTGTACTCATACACATGACACTTTTCGAAAAAAAGGCCGATTTTGATTTTGGGCATACAACGTCGTTAGCGAGCTTGGATTGCAGTCTTGACCTTGGATTTCTACACTTAAACATATTTAAGTTATTTTTTACAAAGAGGCTGAGCTCATAGATGTATAGCGCTGGAAAAGTAAGTATCCTATTATCGACAAACAATGGTCGACACGACTCAGTTTGATTCAGTCCATATATAGCACGAAGACATCTCTTCTGCAATCTGAAAATTTGGTCTTTATTGCCAACATTACCCCACAAGATAATACCGTAGCGTAGATTTGACATAACGTAGGAGTGAAAGGCTAGAAGAGCTGTTTTTTCTGATGTAACTTCCCTTAGTCGTTTCAAAGCATATGCAAATCTACTCAATTTCGTTATTATACCAGCCGAATGATCAAGCCAATTAGTGTGAGAGTCAATGATCATACCCAGGAATCTAATTGAATTTACGTTCTCCAATTGAGAGCCCCTGTACTGTATTTTGATTTGAGTTGGTTTTCCTTGGGGAGCATAAAATTCCATGCAGCTTGTCTTTCTTAAGTTAACCCTAAGATGGTTTTCCTCTAGCCATTTGTTGACATCATGGAAAACATTATTGACTTCCGTTTCGTATTGCTCAGTATTATCACTTCTCACTACTATAGAACAATCATCGGCAAAAAGAAGAATTCTATGATCTGAGACCTTTGGTAAATCATTGATGTACAAAAGAAACAGCAGAGGTCCAAGCAAACTACCCTGTGGGACACCGGCCTTAATAAATCTACATGCAGACCTATACGTATTAAACGTTTTAGTACATTCAGAAAAAGCTGTTAATTCGGTGCTCTGCTGTCTGCATTCGAGATACGATTTTAGCCATTCAAAACAGTTACCTCTTATTCCGTAATGATTCAGCTTATGCAGAAGCCTTTTATGACACACCCTGTCAAAAGCCTTTGACATGTCCATAAAAATACCCAATACGGGAACTTGGTCATTTCTACATTGTGTGACTATTTTTATAAGTTCGTACACAGCCAAGGTAGTTGATTTTTTCTCCCTAAATCCAAATTGTGCACTTGAAAGTATATTGTGCTTATCAAAGAACAGTATTAATCTCTGATAAACAATTTTTTCAAATATTTTTGAAAATACTGGAATAAGAGCAATAGGGCGATAATTGTCCATTTCCGAGGTAAGACCTTTTTTAAAAATTGGTTTTACGATTGTGTATTTTAATTTGTCTGGAAAATATTCATCTGTAATCGATAAGTTTATGATGTGATGAAGGGGAAATACAAATAAGTCTGCGTTCTCCTTTATAATTAATTATTATTTTTGATTAATTAATTATTTTTGAATAAACCGATACCTCCCCTCCATACAAAGTTTCACCCCCGTTTCCCACCTTTAAAATTCGAAAGTCATAAAAGCCTGAAACACATAATTATTTATTTATGATTAGTATCTAAAATTCAAAATTTCAAGTTCCTATTAAAAACCCGATATCTCCATCCATACAAACTTTTACTCCCCGTTTCCCCCTACAAATTTGAAAATCCAAAAACCCTGTGACGCGTCATTATTCATTTATGATAAGTAAGCTGTATTTCAAAATTAAAAGCTCCTATTAAAAAAATCAATACGTCCTTACAAACTTTCACCCCCGCTTCTCCCCCCTTAAATGTAAAAATGCAAAAATCCTGAAATACGTTATAATACTTATAAGCTATTTATGATCAGGAGTTCTAATTCAAATTTTCATGTTTATAACTTCAATCAACAAAGACTCACACACAAAGTTCAACCCCCACCCCCCGTTTCCCCCTAAAGGTAAAAAATACCAAATATGGTTTATTAGCGGATGCCTACGTTATAAAATAAACCTATTTTCCAAATTTCAGCTTTCTTGATTCAACAGTTTCGGATGGACGATGATCGCAAATCAGTCAGGACATGTTTGCGCGTGGCAGACAGACAGACAGACGGATAGACGGGTGGCAAATAGAGGCTTAGTAATAACATGTTACCACGTACGTTATTTTTACTTCAATACAAAAAAATTGTGAATGAACAACTTAAATACAAAATTTCATCCCCCTTTTCCCCCTTAAGGGTTGTAATTCCAATAACACCCGATATACTCGTTACGTTATAAGCCTAAATAATAAATGTAGTGATTTTGCTGTGAAAATGTAGGCCTTTCCATACACAACTTTATCCCCTTTTTCACCCCTTCAGGGGTGGAATTATCAAAAACACTGAGACCCGTATTAATTTTTTTTTTTACGTAAGCCTAACAACAAAATTTCAAGATCCTAACTTCAAAACTGATGGACTTTCATACAAACTTTCATCCCCTAATTTACCCCCTTAGGATTGGAATTTCCAAAAATCCTTTCTTAGTGGATGCCTACACTATATAAGGTATCTATGTGCAAAATTTCAAGTCTCTAGGTCCAGCGGTCTGGGCTGTGCGCTGATATATCAGTCAGTCAGTCAGTCAGTCAGTCAGTCAGTCAGGACTTTGAATTTTATATATATAGATTAGTGATGTAAATAAAAGTTTAAGCAAAATTGGAGAAACTTCCAGTACAACAACAGCTGAAATCGAAAGAAATATTTTTTTTTACTTAAAACTACTGCTAGCCCACACCCGCTGATTCCGCTGTATTAATTACCCAACTGCCGCAACAAGGGAGGGTTATCGAATAATTGATCATTATACTCCCACTGTATACTTCAACTGCCGCCAGATTGTCTTTCAACTATCCCTCTACAAAAAATAACAAATGATTCTGGCTTTTTGTTACGTACGACGTTAAGGAAGGACAAACAAACTTCTTTTTTGATTTACAATATTACTACGGATTGATGGAAGTATGGATTACGATGCGATTCATGCGATCTTTGCTAGATCGATTCAAACCCATGCGATCCAGATCGTAGATCGATTCAATGGATTACTATCCATTGCGTTCCAATAGATTGTTTCAAATCAAAAAATTGGGCATCCCTTGTAGCGGGCGTCGGCTTGGCTTCTTGTAAAACCGCTGGGAAATATTCAAGTTTTGGCATAAATAAATTGACTAAAAATATAGGACTTCAGTAGAAACCCAAATTTTAGCAGGTTCTCTGTCGTATTTAAAGTGAAATATTTCCATATAAAAATGATGTGCAAACTCAGAAATTTTATTAATAAGTAATTTGATTTACACTTCTATATTAAGCTGTATTTGGATTTTTTTATGATCGAACAAAGTACACCCTGTCGTGTAACAAATTAGCACATTACTCAGACAATATCCTTAACTATATCTTATATTCAATTTAAATTTAAATTGCTATATATAATGAATATAACCTACTCTCTAAAATTAATCAAAAGGTGAAAAAAAATTTAGCGGGAGAGTTGGTTGAGTGTCGATAGCGGGCGGTTGTGTTCGAATTGAAAATTCTGGCATTTTTACGCACTGCAATTTGATTTTTGTGTTTCAAATCTTTAAAATCAGTTGCTATTCCTCTTTTTTATGGTGGTGGGTGAATTTGGTAAGTGTTTTATGTTGTGATTGTCTATAAATTAGTAGATTATTTATTTACTCTGTGGTCTCATCGTGGCAGCGTCCTCATGCTATGGATGAGGATGCTGACATAGATGATACCGGGGGATGGAATGTTCTTTCTCCAATTGTTAAAGGTAACATTTACTTGTCCGAACATGAACAATTTGAGAAAGATCGGGCTAAACAAGTGAAATTGTTGGAAATGACGAAAAAAAGCGAGGGTAGGACGTTATAAAAAAAAAGAGGTCTGATAAGCGTACCGATGACCGGTCTCGGTCTAGGTCGGCGTTTTCATCTCGTTCGGGGGTCTCGGATAACGGTATCCAATGCGGACAAAAAGCTGATGCAACAGAACCTAATTTTGACTTATCCAAGACTGAATATCAGTCCCGTCCAGTGCTCCCTCTCTAACCAGTTAGAATGTAATACCTGTCCAGTCATTTCCAAAACAAACTCCATAAAATACCTGGGTGTAATAATTGACGCAAACCTGACTTTTAGTCACCACATAGACATAGTTGCTACCAGAGTCCGAAAGTTAATATTTATTTTAAAAAACTGCGTAGCGTCGCCAACCCGAAACTACTCAGTCAAATTTACACAGCTTTGTGTCAATCATTATTATCATACTGTATATCGTCTTGGGGAGGTGCCGGGAAGACATCTCTCCTGGTACTAGAATAAGCCCAAAAAGCTATTCTAAAGGTGTCCACTTTCCGTCCGTTCTTTTTTCCTACAAAAGAACTTTACCAATCATGTAGAGTCCTAACCGTGCGCCAACTATTTGTTTTAAATGTCACCCTTAATCAGCACAAATCCGCTCCCTACAACCCCAGTGTCTATAACAAAAGGCGCTATGACATTGTTTTTAAGACACTCCGACCTAAGCATGCATTTATGCGAAAATTCGCTTCGTTTCTGGGCCCTTTGCTCTACAACAAAATTAATAGACTCCAGAATATTTATGATCTTAATTATAGTAATTGTAAAATTTAGCTGACAGAGTGGCTGCAAAAGTTGTCTTACGAGGAAACTGAAAATCTGCTGACTTTAGTCTCGTAGTTTAATAATTTAATCTGTTTAACATTAAAACGTAAACATAGCTCGTTAAAAATAATAATTTGTAATAAATAAGTATAATATTATTATTTAGCACTGTTCCAATAATTATGCACTAATCCTTTGCCTAAGATACAGGCTACATTTGTATCCTAGTTTAGGCAGTAAATTGTAAACTAGCACTCAGTAAGAGTTTTATTGTAGTAGGCGCGCAAGCGCATGTATAATTAAGTCTTGTCGTTATTATAGAACTCAGCATATTGTGTACTAATATAGATATACTAAAGTGACTACTAACCATTTATGTTTTGTTCTGTGAATATTTAAATAAATGATTTATAATTTATTTATGAATATGCATCTTCACTGCGAATGCAAACTCAATCTCAGTTGGACACTCCGCTGCCTGCGGGACAAGATTGCCGGGAACAGGCGTCGTCTTCATCCACATCTCTGCCGCATTTAATCACTGAACCGCCATCAGGCACGCAGTCACAGTCACAAACACAGAGCCCGCTGCTCACGCCCATCGGCCGAGAGAAATACAATGAACAGGATAAGGGCTCATTTGTGGTCCACGTTCAAAGAATCGAGACATCTCCGATTCTGGCGTCACGCTACACTCAGTAAAGTTTGAGTTTTTTTTTGCAAAAGAGGAGTAGAGAGTTTGCCAATATTGTGGAGGGTACGGTAAAAAAGATTGGCCGAAACAGAGCATCAGTGAATTTTCACTCGGCTCGAGATGTCAACAATTTTATCGAATCCCCCCTACTTTAACTCATAATAAGTATAGAGCGTTTATACCCACGTTTAATGTGACAAGAATAGGTCTGATGCGGGGAGTACCGGCAGACTGGTTTCCAGAGGACACGCTAGCAAATGTTCAAGTGCCGGAACATGCGGGTGGAGCACGCCCTTTAAAGGTCCGAAGATTAAATTTCAAAAAGTAGAGAAGATGGTACCTACACGTGGCTCCCATCAGAGACTGTGCTGATCACATTTGACGGCCAAATTCTGCCCAAACGCATTTTTGTATGTTTCAAGTCACTTCCACTAGAACAGTATCATTACCCCACAATCTAATGTTTCCGTTGTTGCCGGTTTGGGCACACAAGGGACAAATGCCGCTCTCTTCCCAAGTGCTTTAGATGTGGCAGAGACCACACGGAAGATGATTGCTCGTTAACAAAGGAGGATGCTATACAGCATGTAACAAAAACCCTGTACGTCCGATTAAGGGGATGTCTATTAAAATGTGGAGATACCATTTAAATTGTTTAAAAATAAATATGTCCAATAAATAAAAAGTTACCACCATTTAACCATTTAACACTTAATGCTTAAGAAAATGTTTACTACCCCTGACGTAGTATACTAAATTACAAAGTTAGGTCAATGAAACGCGCGCGGCTCCAATCGCGGCGAGGCTTTCCTTTGACAAATGCCACCCGCCGCACGCGCCGTCCTTTTTTGGTATTATTTTTTAGTTCAGTCGCCCGCAAACTTTGCTTCCGGTCGGATGTGCTGAATTTGCGCACGCGCCCCTTTACGTGTTTTGTTTTGTGTTGGTGAAAAGTGAAAATGTATTCCAATCAAGAGTATTTTAACATGCTAATGTGCTTGGGAAGGCACGACTGCAATTATGCAGAAGCTCGTAGGGAGTACGAAGCACGGTTCGCAATTCCTCTTGGACTGGAACTGCCGTCGCATAACGCGTTTAGTCGCTTGCACACGCGCATGTTTACCACGGGCAGCGTCCACGGTATCGAGCCACATCGCGTCGACGCAGGCCGGCCGCGACAGCGAGACGACATCCAGGAGGAAGTGCTCGAGCTGTTTGCCGAAGACCCGACCCGCAGCACGCGCGATGGCGCGCGGCAGCTCGGCATAAACCACATGCGTGTGTGGAGAGTGCTGAAGGACACTGGCCAACACCCGTTTCACTATCGCCGAGTGCAGTGCCTACAGCCTAATGACTACGCGGCCAGAGTTTTGTTTAGCCAGTGGGTTTTAAGCAAGGTCGAGCGAGACGCGGAGTTTTTGAAGAATGTCCTGTTTAGTGACGAGTGCTCGTTTCATCGGACGGGGGTTTTCAACTGCCACAATGAACACGTATGGTCAGTTGAAAACCCATACGCGATTAAACCAAGTCATTTTCAATACCGTTGGCAGATAAACGTGTGGGCTGGAATCGTAAATGATCAAGTAATTGGCCCTTATTTTTTACGACAAACAATGAACGGTCCCAATTACTTGCGATTCCTGCAAGAAGAGTTGAGCGAGCAGTTGGACGAACTAAGCCTCGCAGTTGTGAGGTCAATGTGGTTCCAGCACGACGGGGCGCCGCCTCACTTCTCGCGCGCCGTGAGGGAATACTTGAACGCAGAGTACGGCGAGCGCTGGATAGGACGAGGTGGGCCCGTCGCTTGGCCGCCGCGTTCTCCGGACCTCACGCCGCTCGACTTTTATTTGTGGGGTCACGTAAAAGAATACGTTTTTCGAAAAAGTTGCGAGAGTGAGGCCGAGATGCGAGCCCGGATAGTCACAGCGTTTGACAACATTAAATTCGACACAATGGTGTTGCAGCGTGTCCGTGCTAACCTAATCAAACGCTGTCGACGGTGCGTGGAAGTCGGTGGCGGTCACGTCGAGCATGATCTTCGTGGCGGTCGTAGTGAACAAGTGGACGTAATAATAAATTAAGGTGTTAGCACCTACAGTTTTAAAAGCTCTTTTAAGTGCTATAAAATAGCTCTTATCAGAGCTGAAACATTTCATTGTTTCACAAGATGTCAATCAACCATACTAGTAAAAAACAGCTGATCGGTCGATCGCTGTTTTAACGTAGGGCGGACGTCGGATGCCCCGCCCCAAAGCTCCCACCTCCCCTCCCGCAGGCTGGGTGAATGAAGTCAGCAGGGCAGTTGGCAGGGCTGCACAACATTTTGAAAACCGGTATGCTTCAAATTTTTTTTCATGACCTTTTTTTTATGTTCTTATTTAATTGAAATAAATACATATTCGGTATCACAACCTGATACTGATATACGCCTTTAATGGACGTACAGGGTTTTTGTCACATGCTGTATGTTGCAATTGCCCTCAGGGGGTAGGTCGAGGTCATTTTGCAAACAGTAAGGCTTGCCCAGAATATGTCCGCCAAACGGCTATTAAAAAAACTATGGCTAAAGAAAATATATCCTACGCAAAGGCATCAGGTTTACACGCAAAAGTCACTCGTCGGTCCTATGCCAGTGTCACTATCTCGCCTCCCATGCAAGCGACACCGACGATCTCATAAAAAAAACAGTGTTCCAAAAATCCCGCAACCCCCCTCCTATGAGAAAGGGGTATGACAGAATAGCTCATGAAGAGATTACGAAAGACCCTGACATTAAATCAGGTCCTGCGTTCTCCGAAAACCCCACTGCTTCGAATGACAGACGTATAAGGGAGTTGATCAAAATCCTCTCGTCTTTCGTCAAAATACTTTCCCCTTCAAGCCCGCTGGCTGACCCCAGTATGTTGTCCCACGTTGCTCCGTTTATTTCCTCATTATTATTTTCTTCGAATTATGAATCAGACAGTCCTACAGTGGAATTGCCACAGTATTAACAACAAAAAACACGAGTTCATATTTTTAATTAATAAATTCTGTCCATTTCTATTTGCCATATCAGAAATATGGTTAAAACCATGTTCTAGCTTTAAACTAACAGGATATGTTTCTCTTATGAGCTGCCGTGAACGGACGTGCTGGATGCGCTTTGTTTATCAAAGAGCATTTATCATTCCTCTCGGTTTCTATTCCACACCACAGCTCAAGTTTTCATGCGGTATGTGCTCAGGTGAAGGGTACCACATTCTTGTCTTTATATTTACCTAGTCCTACTACGGTCATTCTTAACGAATTAATGGATATTATTGAGTCACTTCCTAAGCCAATTATAGTTCTAGGTGACTTTAACGTTCATCACCATGTATGGGGCTGCGATAGGTCCGACGCACTTGGCGATAAACTATTAGCTATTTTAGACTGCAAGAATTTATGCCTTTTAAACTCAGGTATGCCAACACTTCGGACTCTACCGAATCAAGCCGCTAGTGCAGTGGACTTGTCCCTGTGCTCTCCCAGCCTAGCATCGCAAGTGACCTGAGAAGTCTTACACAGTACATATGGTAGTGACCATTTTCCGATTCTTCTTGATTTCCTGTCTATAGGAAAACGGCCTGTTATTAAACCTTTTCTAATTTATAACATTAATAATGCTGATTGGGGTGATTATAAAAGTTGCCTAGACTCAAAAGTAAAAAATCTTCCCAGTATTAATCAAAGCGCAATACAAGCCTGTTCGGATGCAATAATCGCAGCTATAAAATCCACTGCTGATAGCATATTTCCTCTTAAAAATTCCGCGATAGCCAAGCTTCCTTCTCCACCTTGGTGGGATAAAGAATGCACAAATGCGATTAAAGAGAGGAAAAATGCCGAACGTGCCTACGCAATCAACTTGTCTACGGAAAATTATGAAAAACTGAAAGAAGTCATGGCTAAAACTCAATCGTTACTCAAAGATAAAAAATTTAATGGTTGGCAATCGTTTTGTGCAACTCTAAATCCAAACACGCCTGATACTGTAATATGGAACAATATTAGAAAATTCAGGAGATCATATAAACCTCGCTCCTGCCAGTATCCTACATCCAACCCATGGGCAGGGGCGTATTTACCCTAGGGCCATCCGGGCCATGGCCCGGGGCGCCAGGCAGCGAGGGGCGCCGAAGGCGCCTCTTGCTGCCTTCTCTGGGTGCCTTTTATTGTCAAGCTTACCTACATTTTTTTTATAAAATTTTGTATTTTCATCGACATTATCATACATACACAAACAATTGCATAAATGAAACATACAGTTGCAGAGGTCAATCCTATGACAATGTCTGGCCAGTATAATGGCCTCCAGGCCAAGATAAAAGAAATATGCCAATATGCGACATGTACATTACGCGGCACATCCGTTAAGCCTCGGCACATCAGCAGCTGAATGTTGCCTAGAAGCTACAAAGTTTTTTGGATTGCTGCAGAATCTGTATGTATTTTTTACAGCGTCAACAGAGCGCACTAAATACTGCAAGATTTCTTGACGGTGCCCGAAAATGTAACTTTGAAAACCTTATCCCAGACCAGATGGCCAGCTAGGGACAACGCTTGTTCCAGTCTTAACAAGGACTGGAACCAAGTATTAGCGGCCCTTGAAGCCACTAAATGTGACTTTGGAAACCAAACCACTTTGATCAGAAATGAAGCTGCAGGGCCTGCAAGGTTGATTAAACAGTTGAATTCCCTGGAAACAGCGATCTTGTCAGAATTTTGGCGCGCTATTTTATCACAATCATAATCATTTATTCAATTCAGACAAATAGGCCCATGGCAATATCATTCATAATTTACAATAAGTACATATATATTTTAAAGCATTTTCTTATGTTTTCGCGACCTGTAGAGATTGAAATAAAACAATTTAAACGGTTTATATCGCGTGTATTATGTAACGAATCTAATTCCCGACCTTTCGAGCCCTAAACAGGTCTCATGTTCACGGGCGGGCGGACAAAAAATTTTTAGAATACAAACTACCCAATTTTGAAAAATAATTGAAAAAATTAAAAAACTAAATGTGAAATCGTTCCAATTAACACAATAAGACTCTACCAGCGCTTCGGAAGTGGCATCTGCTGAGAAGAATGCGCCGCAAAAAACTCAGCACTAAGCCTTTTTTAAACCAAATATATATTTTTTTGAGAAACAATAAGTTACATAAAGATAAAAATAAAATTACAAAAATGGTAATTGAATATTCAAAATAAAAATTAAAATACCAACAGTCATACAATTATTTTTCAAAATTGGGTAGTTTGTATTCTAAAATTTTTTTGTCAGTCTGCCCGTGAACATGAGACCTGTCAAAGGCTCGAAACGTCGGGAATTAGATTCGTTACAATAAACCGTTTAAATTGTTTTATTTCAGTATTTTAAAGCAGTTTAATATTGCTTCAAAAGTTCTGCAAGGGGTTGGCTTGGACCTGGAGGTCATCGTTTCTAACCTTTATGACTCTTTAATAAATTTCATTAAAAATAAAAGAGAACGTTTTGACGATTTCGAAGAGGTGGGTAAAGCCAAATCACCCGAAGAATACAAGCACAAAAAAAATAGTTGTCAAAAGGAGGAAACATGACGAAAGTCGCGAAGGAGAAGTGTTACTACAGGGACGTGGCTACGTTCGACCTTTTTCCCAATATGTGACCAGTTTTTGGACGAGTTGAGGAGGCGCAAAACGTCATATATGATATAGTGACCGCCAATTTTACCTTCTTAGGGAAATTAGATACAATGTCCGAGGCAGAAGTTAGAAGGAATGCCGTAAACCTTCAAAATGTATACCCGTCAGATCTCGCGGTAGACCTACAAGATGAATGTGTTCTAATGGACCGCTTCCTGGCGGCCTATAAAAATAAAATAAAATGAGTCTAAGGCAACTTCGCTTATTTATAAAAAATAAGGACTTAAAAGAAGCTTTCCCATGTGTAGAGATTGCATTACGCATTTTTTTTGCACCGCAGTGACGAGTTGCAGTGCAGAACGTTCGTTTTCTGTACCCAAAAGGATAACGAATTAAGTATGTACGTTCCACTATAAGCGAAGAAAGCCTGAACAGCTTAGCTGTTCTGAATATAGAAGCTGAGCTGACGAACGTCATAAATTATGACAGCGTCATTGATGATTTTATCAACCAATTTGTACACAGAAAAATAAATGAACATATTTATCTACTTAGTTCTTTTTTTTTTCGTTAAAGAAAACCCTGTAATACCTGCAATCCACATAGGTACCTATTGCAGGTTTTTCTCTTAATAAAATACTTTATCGTCATTTAATGGGGCGCCAAAGCTAAATGGCCGCCAAATTTTTAAATACGCCTCTCTGCCTATGGGCAGAAACTTTTCTGTCTGGCATAGCACCTCCCTATGCTCCTTCTCTTTTAGACCTTCCTGCAAACACTCAGGTAGAATCAGCAGACCCCCTAGATCAACCTTTTTCCAACCAAGAGCTAAATAATGTGCTTTCTTCAGTTAAAGATTCTACACCAGGTCATGATGGAATAACGTATTCATTTATATCCAAAGCTGGCCCACACTTTCTGAAATATTTTCTTAACTTGCTAAATTGTATTTTTCTTTCTGGATGCCCCCATTCCACTTGGAAGTCTCAATTGATTATGCTTTTTCTTAAACCATCCAAAGACCCCAATGATCCACGGTCATATCGCCCTATAGCCTTATCGTCGGCCCTGATAAAAATATTAGAGCATCTGATCAAAAATAGATTGGAGTGGTTTTTGGAAAGTAAGGGTCTTCTAGCGCAATCTCAGTACGGGTTCAGAAAGGGGAAGAGTACAATGGACAGTTTAAGCATATTTATTGCTGATATTAGGATTTCCTTTGCTAAGGGTGCATCTGTAGTCGCCGCGTTTCTATGAAAATGAAAATGAATGAAAATGAAAAATTTATTTTGCAAGTAGGCCATATAGGCACTTTTACATGTTTGAATCTACTAGCGCTTCGGAAAATGGAAGAATCTGCTGAGAAGAAACGCCGCAAGAAACTCAGCAGTTTATCTTTTTTTTCTTCTCTTTTCAAAACAAGATTACAGAGCAATATACACAATCGTAACAATAGTTCACATAAAGTGTGAGGAAAAAAAAGATAATAAATAGCACAGCAAGCTTTAAGCATATTGAACGAACTGGCACTAGTACAGATTGACCAGGAGATGTATAGGGTCCCCAGGTCAAAGAAATTAGAATCGGGATGTATGTGGTCCCTGATCAAATACTTAGTCTAAATAACTTAGAGATGTATAGTATCTAAGGGTCTAGATGTGGAGGCGGCCTACGATAGGGTCCAGCTCCCTATTCTCAGGAACAAGTTTCATCAGCTGAGAATTCCTGGGAGGCTGGCCAATCTCGTGGGTAACCTGCTTTCCGAACGCCAAATTATATTTCAAGGTATGGACCCCAAGGTAAACCCATCTAAGTTGGTCTGGCGAGGGCTACCGCAGGGCTCTGTCTTGAGCCCTCTGCTCTATAATGTATATACATACGATCTGGAGAGCTCCATTGATGGATGCCGTATACTACAATATGCTGACGATCTGCTAATTTATTCCATGAGTCCTGGTGTCCAAACGGCTGCTGGGTTAATCTCTAATTCCCTGCAGTCCCTAAATGACTGGCTCATTAACAATGGATTGTCACTCTCGCCAACAAAGAGTTGTGCAGTGATCTTTTCCCGAAAAAAGGTAATCCCAGACGTTAATGTAACCATTACAGATACACCAATTCCCATACGGTCGGAGTATAAATTTCTCGGGGTATTTTTAGATGCCAAGTTGACTGGTTTCCTTCATTTCGAATATCTCGTTAAAAAATGTGAATGAAGTTTAAATGCTCTTAGATGTTTATTGGGAGTTTGGTAGGGTGCGCACCCTACCTCCCTCAGGTTATTGTATAATGCCACTATACGAAGTGTGTTGGATTACGGCTTATTTCTTCTTGAACCAGGTAATAAAGCAGGCTTAAAAAAGTTGGACCTTATTCAGTTTAAAGCCCTTAGGATTATAACAGGGGCTATGAGATCCTCCCCAACAAATGCCTTCCAAGTGGAGTGCGCTGATCCTCCTCTGAAATTACGTAGACAGTTTTTGGCTGATAGATACCTTTTCCGCGCCTTCCAATTCTCTCATCATCCTATTATTCACAGATTGATAGAACTCAAATCTGCTCCTTGCTGGGCTCATAAAGGTCCACCTTGTCTGGTAAATAGCTTAACAAAGTTCCAATCTCTCAAGGACCCTGTTTATCATACTCCAAAGCTCCCGTTGTATGAGTTCAAGTACGAGACTATCACTCATCAACCTCGTGTGATACTTGATTTCGATATATGTCGTAAGGACCCTCACGCCGATGAATATCTTCGACAAATCCTTAGCCGGGATTGGCACGACTTTAATACAATCTACTGTGACGCTTCAAAACTTTCACCGGCAGGTTGTGTAGGAAATGGAGTATACCATTCCCAATATAATATTGTCCAAAAATTAAAAAGCCCCCCGGAGACCTCCGTGTTTACGGGTGAATGTCTGGGGGTTCTAGAAAGTGTTAAATATATACTGGTATTTAAACTGAGGAAAACCATATTTTTTTCGGATTCCCGTAGTTGTTTAAAAGCTTTAATATCAAACCCTTTTTCGGTTAAATTTCACAACCCAATTATCTACCAGATTAAAAGCAATTTAATTTCTTGTGAAGGGGATACGAGGTCGCACTAGTATGGATTCCGGGCCACTCGGGAATCAGTGGCAATGAAAAAGCAGATCAAGTCGCTAAGGAAGCTGTAGTGTGGGGTGATAAGGTGCCCTTCAGGAATTATTGCCATGACTTGATTTGTTTAGCTTCTGAATTCTTAATGCAATCATGGTCCCACTGCTAGACGATATCAAGTAAAAGTCGAGGACGACTTTTTTCCTTAGTGCAACCTGTCAGAGTGATCCTACGTCACACCATGGCGTCACCGCATCGTCACCGGGCTATGTCGCCGCAGCACATCGAGGCTTCGATCGATTGCGCAACACAATCAATCAATATCATAAAAACTCCCTACCACGACGACTCGTGGCCATTTGTCTCTTCCAAATCAGATTCATTGGACAATTAGTAATTAAGACCCTTTCTTTTATTGTAATAATTTATTTTAATTAATTACACCTTAGTCTATTCTGAAGTAGAGACCTTTTTATTTGATCTCCTCCGCTGCTGCCACTCCCTACTACATATATATATAATTGGCGCAGACGTTGAGTTGAGCCGGTCTAGTCGCGAATAGATCATCGAGATCTCATTCGGGCACCGTTCGACGAAAGGACCCTGGCAATCAGACGAGGCGTTCAAGAGGTATAAACTGCGGAACAGACAAGGCGTTCAAAAATCACTAGGTAGAACAGACGAGGCGGTCAAGAATTATAAATAGCGAAATAGACGAGACATTGCGGCGATGAACTTAGCGTGGTGAGTACACATATGAGATTGGTTGCAATTTGCCTTCCCAGTGTTCCTCCCCGTCAAGATTTTTCATCCCCGGCAGAATAGTTCTCCTAGATTAAGTAGTATTTCTAGAGACGTTATTCAAGACGCAAATAGGAATTTAGATAGTAGTTTTGAATCAGAACTAGAATATAATATGGCAGATTTAGACACTATTTCAAAGGCTCTCCGCCTAGTACCGGAATTCGACGGTAACGTAAATATATTAACTAGATTCATAAAATTGTGTGATCAACTTGTAATAGAGTATGTAAAGGAAGAAAATGGATTAGCTAGTATAGCACTAATTAACGGCATTTTAAACAAAGTAACTGGGCCTGCCGCCCGATTGATTAATTCAAATGGAGTACCAGAGAATTGGGTTGGTATACGCAATGCCCTTATTCATAATTTTGCGGACCAACGCGATGAAACCTCGCTTTATAATGATCTTGCTCTCTTAACACAGGGATCAAAAACCCCTCAAGAATTTTATGAACAATGTCAAAACCTTTTCAGCACAATAATAACGTTTATAACACTTCATGAGACCGTCCAAACCACCATTGATTCGAAACGTGACCTCTATAAAAAACTTACTCTTCAAGCATTTGTTCGAGGACTTAGAGACCCTCTCGGTTCGCGTATCCGTTGTATGCGCCCCGACACAATAGAAAAAGCTCGTACATGAGGAAAGTAAAACCCTTTACCTGCAACAACGCAATCAGCACCATATAGAATCAAGACAGATGATCCATCAACGTCCTAAATTTCCTATTGGCCCTATGCCAACGCCCTTTTCTATGCAAATGAGACAACCTCAGCGTAATCCAATGTTTAACGTACCTGGCACATCCAGACCAAATCCACCAAATATACCCCAACAGCAATATGCCCCAGCTTGGAAACCAAAATTCAACCAAAATCAAGGACTCCAAGGTCCCTCACGGACCCAACAAATTTTTAAAGCACTTCCAAGATCCAACATGTCCACAGGATTCAAAATTCCACCTAGAAACCCATACGAAAGTTATCCCAAACCTAACAATAACTATCCCAGACCAATGAGTGGCATTAGTCACCCCGTAGCGAAATCGTTACCACGAGCTAACGTCATGGAGATGAACACGAATGAACTAGAATATGACTATCAATACGACTATGAACCTGACTATCAAAATTACTACGATGAAAACAATTACTATTCCTACTCTAACGATCAATATGAGCCCCAAGACTTTAATGAAAACTATTTCCCCGCGGAAAATCAACTTCCCATAGAGCACCGTGTAGAATTAGATATGCCTGGCGAAAATCAGGAAAATTCAAATTTTTGCCCGACTTCCAAGAAGAATACACCGAGATAGAAATTCATTTACAAAACCAAAAACAATTACCATACATACAAATTAAAAACCCACCGCTAAAATTATTAATAGATACAGGAGCAAACAAATCTTTTATTAGCCCTCAAGCAGTTAGTAAATACTTCTCACAGTTCCCTTTGACTTATGACCCTTTTATTGTGACGAACATACACGCAGCCACAGAAAACACACATTCTATAATGTTACCACCATTCGCGGAATTTAACAGCAGAGTTCCACTTAAACTATTCATCTATAAATTTCACGACTATTTCGATGGACTAATCGGATGTGACCTTTTAGAGCAATGGGAAGCCGAAATAAATTACGGCACTCACCAATTTAAGACACCAAATGCAGTAAACCCTATACGCATGTATATGTCTGAAAATAAAAATATGTTTGAAACGATAATTCCAGCAAACTCCTCTAAATTAATTAATGCCCCCGTAAATACTCCACAAGGTAATATTTTAATCGAACAGCAAGTACTTTGCAATTGTATTATAACGAATTGCATTAGTTCCGCGAAACAAAACAAAAGCGTATTGGAAGTTAACAATACGTTACCGCGTGATATAATTTTTTCGCTGACACAACCCGTTCATGCGGAGTTATTTAATTGTGAAACCGAGCGCATGGACAATGATGAGTCATTGTCCATGCGCTCGGTCGTGTGACCGTATTAACAATGTCTTATCCCGACTTCGCACAGAGCATTTAAATACAGATGAGACAATTAACTTGCAAAACCTTTGCAAAGAATATGCGGACATATTCTACATAGATGACGAACCTCTTACCTTTACCAACAAAATTGAACATAATATTAAAACAGCTGACGAAATTCCTATTTATTCTAAAACTTATAGATATCCCCACATACATAGAAAGGAAGTACAAAGCCAAATAAATAAAATGCTGCAACAAGGAATTATTAGACCTTCAACTTCGGCTTGGAGCGCACCTATTTGGGTAGTTCCAAAGAAAATAGACGCATCTGGGAAAAAGAAGTGGCGAATAGTTGTAGACTTTAGAAAATTTAACGAAAAAACGATAGATGATAAGTATTCAATTCCAAACATCACGGACATACTAGACAAACTAGGGAAGTGTCAGTATTTTAGTACTCTAGATTTGGCTAGCGGCTTTTACCAGGTTGAGATGAACCCTCTGGATATCCACAAAACAGGATTCAGTGTAGAGCACGGACACTATGAGTTTCTAAGGATGCCTATGGGATTAAAAAATTCCCCATCGACATTCCAGAGAGTCATGGATAATGTACTCCAAGGGCTTCAAAACTCAATTTGCCTAGTATATTTAGACGACATTCTAGTATTTTCAACATCGCTACAGGAACATACAGTTAATTTGAGGAAAATTTTCCAAAGACTACGTGAATCGAATTTCAAAATTCAAATGGATAAATCCGAATTTCTAAAACAGGAAACTCCTTATTTAGGACATATTATCACACCTAACGGCGTAAAGCCCAACCCCGATAAAATCAACGCTATCGAAAACTACCCGTTACCGAGAACTAGCAAGCAAATAAAACGGTTTCTAGGTTTGCTAGGATACTACCGAAAGTTTATTCCAGATTTTGCCCGTGTAACAAAACCTTTCACACAATGTTTAAAAAAAGGAAGGAAGATAAATATTGATTCGTAGTACATTGAGTGTTTCGAAAAATGCAAGACCAATGACCCAATTTTACAATACCCGGACTTTTCGAAAGAATTCATCCTTACCACGGATGCTTCTAACGTAGCAATAGGTGCAATTCTATCACAGGGACCCATAGGTTCTGACAAACCTATCGCATACGCATCTCGCACGTTGAGCGATTGCGAACTAAACTACAGCACGATAGAAAAACATTTGCTAGCAATAGTGTGGGCAACAAAATATTTTCGTCCATATTTATTTGGCAGAAAATTCAAAATTGTAACGGATCATAGACCTCTCCAATGGATTGTAAATCTTAAAGAACCAAATTCACGACTCACTCGATGGAGTCTCAAACTATCCGAATACGACTTAACAGTAGTGTATAAAAAAGGAAAATCAAATACAAACGCAGACGCACTCTCGCGTATCGAAATTCACAATGAAATTAGTTCGGTTGTAGTAAATTCCTCCGAAACCCCTGACATCCGAGAACTAGACGACAAACAGACTGAAACCGACCACACAAGTTCGCCTTTGTACATCACTGTATCTCTTTTTGTCATTTATGTTTTTTTTTTTGTACAATAAAGAATTTACATACATACATACATACATACAAGTCACGAGAACCCTATCCTAGAAATCCCTATTTCAGAGGACCCCCCTTAATAAATTTCCTAGACAAATTGTTTTCAACATATTAAATCGTAGATGACGCATTGGGGACACAGTAACAAAACCATTCGAAACGCATTTAAATACATATGTAGAGATATTTGAAAACAATATAGAACAAGAAATAGTTAACGCAATAATCAAGTATGTAGACCCTAAGCAACGTACCGCGATATTAGTTAAGCCCTTAAGTAAAATGTATAACATAGTTCCGATTATACAAAATACATTTCAAAATTCATCAATGAAACTAATTCTAGTTCTAAATACGAATTGCAAAATATTAGCAGTGCCAAAGAACAACAAGAAATCCTCAGTAAATACCACGAAGGAAAGACAAATCACTGCGGAGTCAACGAAACATATTTATCATTATCTCATAAATATTATTGGCCGAAAATGCGCGGCAGTATTTCTAAATACATAAACAACTGCCAGGTGTGCAATTGCGCAAAATATGAGAATCACCCAAGTAATCCTCAATTCCAAGTAGTACCTGCAACAAAACCGTTTGAAATCGTTCATGCTGACACGTTTACGGTCGAGCAAGAAAAATACTTAACAATAGTAGATTCATTTACCAAGTATGCACAAGCTTATCTATTACCAGATGGAACAGCACCTAGCATAGTAAAAGCTTTGTAAAGATATAGCACGCATCATGGTTTACCTTTTACCATAGTAACTGACCAAGGCACAGAATTTAACAACCAAATAGTAACAGAATTTTTTAAACTACACAACATAAACCACCGCAAAGTTGCTGCTCACGCATGTTTTATTAAGATAGTTTAGTATATAGAATAAAATAGAGTTTAATTAAAATATTATAATTCATTTATCCGCACATAGGTTCCAAGTATTATGTTATCAATATCCGTGCGCCGGAGCCGTGCCGGAGGCGCTGCAGACGCTACGTTGCAAATTCCTTGTCTTAGCGCTCCTCGCGACGACACCGATGCACTGTTTTAAGAGTTAGTTATAAATTACGATTAAGACGGTTCGGACTAAAACATTAAACTGTAAAGTGTATAAATGACATTGAAAGTATTATAAACTATAAAGTGAAATAATTAAGTTGCAGATTGTAAAGTGTAACTAAAAAACGAACTATTAAGCCCTGTATAATTAAATCCGCTATTAAACCTTTTTAATTACCAAATAAAGGTTTTATTTATCAACTCTACGTCCGAATCGCATATTTGGCGCAGTCTTGATAGGTGCACTAAGCCAGTTGCACAAAAATCGGTAACCGGTGTCCGTTTTAACGGTTAATTAGTGTATTTATGAACTCCCAGAGGTGAACTATTCATATTTGTGGAAGCTGCGACGCCCAGGAGGAGCAAATTTCTTTCAACGGGACCAGTTAAGGAAAAATGATAATTACTATAATTATCACGATACTGTGAGTATGCTTGGAATTTTATTAAAGGGTTCGCATAATCAGATAAACTCCATATATTCCTTGAATATTGTAATTAAAGTTCGATTGTGTTTAAAAGTGTTGTGTTTAGTGAATATTTAACAAAATGAATCAAATACAATTATTTGACATTGCTTTGAAAGTGGTACCGGTCTATGACGGTGATGTGAATTCTTTGTATCGATTTATATCAGCCGCATCTACTGTAGTTACCCAGTTTTATGATAGAGAAAATGCAGATATCTTTCAGAATGTCATTGTTACAAATGGTATAATAGGTAAATTACAAGGTAAAGCCTTAGAGGTCATTGATATTAATGCAGCTGGAAATTGGGATGAAATAAAAAGAGTTTTAATTGAAAATTTTGCCGATCAAAGAGACGAAAATTCTTTGAACCGTGATTTGATTAATTTAAGTCAAGGTAATGAAACACCACAGCACTATTATGATCGCTGCTCACGCTTGCTTAATACTATAATAAATTACATAAATTTACATAACGACGACGCAAATGTAATAAGCTGTAAAAGGTCGTTTTTCACAACACAGACTTTAAAAACATTTTTTAGCTGGATTGAAGGAACCCTTAGGATCAACTATCCGAGCAATGCGTCCCACCTCTTTGCCAGAGGCGCTGCAGTTTATAAAAGAAGAAAGCAATACTTTATATTTGCAGAAACGCAACCAAGCTAATTCGTCTGCCAATAATCAAAACAGGTTTGAGCAACAAAAAAGTTCAATGGAACTTCTAATGACAAATCCTCAAAGATTTCCTGTTCCCGATTGGAACCGTAATAAAACTTATACGCAAAAACCTGCTTTTAGTCAACTTCAGCCTCGTTTTAATCAGAATCGTAACAATTTCACTCAAAATAAGCCAAACGCTTTCTACCAAGACCCAAGAGCAAATAAAGCTCCTAGGCCAGTGCCCATGAGCGGTATATCTCATGGCAATGCAACAAATAATAATATTCCGAGTCAAGCTAACAATACCGCAGTAAACGCACAACCAAGATTTGTGTCTTTTCAGAATAATATCCCTCAACAACCTCATACAAGTAGACAAAACGTTTTCCAGAACGTTGGATATTATCCCGATTATCAATTCGAAGAACTACATCAACACGAGACATTTAATGAACCCGAAACGCATGAGTTACATGCTTCTTTTGAATCAGTAGAAACGCCACATCCAGAAAATTCATTTGAAAACGAGAATGAAAATTTTTACTTGGTTCCGGATTCCGACAACGAAACGTAATACAAATTAATGCCCACCTCAAACGTCAACTTCCTTTTATCCAAATAAATAATCCACCAATGAAACTACTGATTGACACAGGCTCCAATCAATCGTTTTTGTCGCCTCAAATTGTAAAGCGTTTCTATAGAAACTTTCAAGTAAACTACGAGCCATTCACTGTCACAAATTTACACTGTACTACTCATCACAAACATACTATAGACATTCCAATTTTTGGTGAGTTCAATCAAAATGGCATGTACAAAGTTCATATATTTAAGTTTCATAATGTGTTCGATGGATTGATAGGATTAGACTTCTTACAGAAACTCGGTGCATCTGTTGATTTATCCAGAGGGCAACTTGTTACCCAAAAAGCTACAAATATGATACAAATGCTAGAATCAGGGATTCATAATTTACAGGAAATCCTTATAAAAGCAAACACTTCGAATGTCTTAAAAATACCTGTAAATATAAAGAATGTCGAAATTTATATCCCAGAAAAAAAAATTAATCACTGTACATTATCTTCAGTGGTTACCATGGCTAATAACGGATACGCATTTGTCGAAATCAACAACCCAACATGCAACGATGTCATTATTAGTTTCACAGACCCCATTGCCTGTTCGCGATTAAAGAACAATTTTGAATGCCACAATTTTGAAGCAGCTCTGCCAAAAACTTAAGACATCGAAAATCTCATTAGAACGGATCATATGAACCTTGAGGAAAAAGAATCTATCTTACAATTATGCAAAGATTACAGTGACAGTTTTTACCGAGAAGGAGACCATCTTACGTTCACAAATAAGGTCAAACACAGAGTCCGAACTACAGACGAGATACCAATATACACAAAATCTTATAGGTACCCTCATGTTCACAAAACAGAATTTCAATCTCAGATAAACAAAATGCTTGAAGAGAATATTATCCAGCCTTCAGAATCCCCATGGTCTTCCCCAATATGGATAGTACCAAAAAAGCTAGACGTTTCTGGAAAACAAAAATGGCGCCTAGTCGTTGACTATCGCAAAATAAACGAAAAGACCATCAGTGACAAATATCCAATTCCAAACATTAGCGAAATACTTGATAAATTAGGCCGCTGCCAGTATTTTACAACTCTCGACCTCGCCAGTGGATTTCACCAAATAGAAATGCATCCAAATGACATCGAAAAAACTGCATTCACAGTAGATAACGGACATTACGAATATTGCAGGATGCCTTTCGGTCTCAAAAATGCGCCGTCCACATTCCAAAGAGTGATGGAAAATGTTTTGAGAGGCTTGATTAACACCATTTGTGTCGTTTACATGGACGATATTATTATATTTTCCACCTCATTGCAAGAGCACATCCTCAATACTCAAACTGTCTTCCAACGCCTTAGAGAAGCAAATTTCAAGATTCAACTGGACAAGTCAGAATTTTTAAAACACGAAACTGCTTACCTTGGTCACATTGTCACTCGTGATGGTATAAAACCAAATCCAGATAAAGTCGCGGCTATCAGAAACTATCCAATCCCAACAACTCAAAAAGAAATCAAGTCTTTTCTTGGATTAGTGGGTTACTACAGAAAATTCATTCCTAATTTTTCTAAATTAACGAAACCTCTAACCTCCTGTTTGAAAAAAGGCACAAATATCAACCCAGACAATCCAAATTACATGAATGCATTCAAAAAATGTCAAGAAATCCTTATGAACGACCCTGTTCTCCAATACCCTGATTTTGATAAAGAATTTAACCTAACCACCGATGCCTCAAATTTTGCAATCGGCGCAGTTCTATCACAAGGACCAATTGGATGTGACAAACCGATAGCATTTGCCTCTAGAACTTTAAATGAAAGCGAAATTAATTATAGTGTCATAGAGAAAGAGCTGTTAGCTATCGTCTGGGCAACGAAATATTTTCGTCCATATCTCTACGGTCACAAATTTAATATCAACACGGATCATAAGCCACTCCAGTGGCTTATGTCATTAAAAGAACCAATTTCTCGCTTAACGAGATGGAGGCTCAAATTAGAAGAGTTTGATTACAAAATATTTTATAAAAAAGGAAATGCCAATACGAATGCCGACGCTTTGTCTAGAATACAAATTAACATAAATGAAACAGTAAACGACCTTCATGAAGTTGACGAAGAAAATCTTTCTATGATTGGCAATGCTTCCGAATTTCCCCAATTAAGTGATCTCAATGCACATGAAGAACCCCAAACCATTCACCCAAATCATGAAAATCCAATTCTAGAAATACCTATCGTTGAAAAGCCTGTGAATACGCATAAAAATCAACTAGAAATAAAATTTGTACTATACTCTCCTCGCAACCCTGTAATTGAAGAAATACACCCTGGAAAAAACCGCATAACCGCTCAAATCAGCATAAATAATCTTAAGGAGGATACTATCAACCTGTTCAAACACTATGTACGACCTGATATTCAATATGGTGTATGGCTAACGGATTTCAAATACATTCCCGAAATCACAACAACTTTACAAGAAGTTTTCAAAAACTCGGCATACAATTTAATTTTCTGTAAAGAAAAGTTAAATGATGTTACTAATACAGACGAACAATTCAGACTTGTAAAGGCATTTCATGAGGGCAAAACCAATCACAGGGGCATCCAAGAAACCGAAAAACAGTTAAGAAGAACTTATTATTGGCCAAATATCACAAAAATTATAACAGAATGCATTAATAATTGTAATGCATGCCAAACAAGTAAATATGAACGCCGACCAAACAAGCAACACCTACAGATTGCACCAATTCCTTCAAAACCATTTGAACTTGTTCACATTGACACTTTTACTGTCAGAGGCCACAAATTTCTTACAATAATCGACACATTCTCAAAGTATGCCCAGGCATATCCCATCGACAGTGTGACAGGAGTGAACGTTATAAATGGTCTTACAATTTACATGACTCATCACGGATTACCCTTAACTATTACAGCCGATCAAGGGACAGAATTTAAGAATTTACCCCTTAAAGAACTTGCCGAATTACATAAAATAAATTTGCATTTCACTAGTGTCAGCAATCCACAGTCTAACGGCGCAATAGAGCGGTTTCACTCAACTATACTAGAACATATACGATTACTACAAATAAAGCACCCCCAGTCCGCTGTAACTGAACTCATGCTTTTTGCAGTTTTGGCCTACAATAATTCTATACATTCCGCTACAGATCAAAAACCCACCGAAATCATTAATGGACATTTGGACAACCGCGACCCCTTCGACTTATTCTTAGAAAAAACATGTCTTCAAAACTATATTCATAGACACAAAGAAATCACAACAGACTTGTACTCGAAAATTAATGAACACTTAAACGCCAAACACACCTCTATAATAAATAAACACAATGAAACTTTAGAAGAACCACTTGAATATGTTGAAGGCAAAGTCTGCTATATAAGAAATCCTTTAGCTGTTCGACATAAAGAAAAACCCCGCTACATAACTAGAAACGTTGCAAAAAACTTAGGTATAAATGTCACTGATCAGAAAGAACAAGAATACCATAAGCGTCGACTTCGAAGACCACTAAAATTGCAACACGACTTGTTACAGGATGACGAGCTGCAGGTCAGCATGGGCCGAAGAAGCGATGATGACACGCTTGAATAAAAGTCCAGGCATATTGCCATTTAAACTGGATCCAGCTAGAATTCGCCAATCCGACCACATATTCCTGCACTACATCAATTTAAGCGATTTTAAAGACCAAATTCGTATAATTGAGGACCAAACTCAAACATTAGAAGCCTTGTATAAAGATTTTGATAGCGTTTTTAGATTTAGGTTTAGTGTTTTTCTTAAGCATATTAGTACTAAGTTGAAGCTTGTTATAGACAAATATAATTCTTTAGCAAAACAGAGATACAAACGAGGTCTTATAGACGGCATGGGTTCTATATTTCGTAGTATTACAGGCAACCTCGACCAAACTGATGCTACAAAATACGATAAAGCCATATCCATTCTCCAAACTAACCAAGCTGAAATAGCTAACCATTATAACAAAGACGTAACACTGAACCACTACTTTCTTAACAGTTATAATGAAACAGTATCAACATTGTCTCGAAACCAGAACCAAATTACAAATAAAATAACTGAAATACTTCGCGAAATAAATTACACAAGACTAGAACTATCCGACTATATAAAGATAGACACTTCCTTCAAACTAGTTAAAATAAATCTACAGCTCATTCTAGAAACACTCTCCAATTTAGAAACCGCACTTTCATTTTCAGTTAAAGGAATAGCCGACCATAATATCATTACTTTTAAAAACCTACAATATTTCATCCAATTTCTGAGCAAGCAATACGACTCTAAACAACTGATAACTACAGATGCTAAAGAATCTCGTACATTTTATAATTTTGTAGAATTAAGCTCGTACTTTAGTAACAATAGAATAGTATTTGTCATTAAGGTGCCTATTTTGTATAAGTCTACTTACGATTACTATCATTTGTTCCCAGTGCCTACCCCAAACTCTAATATCCTTGTGCCTCCTAAACCTTATTTGGTTGCGAACGACTATGCGTACCAGTATCTGGAAGAAGAATGTCAACATTATGAGAAGATATACTATTGCCAAAAGCAAATAAACCTATACAATGCGTTACAACACGATGACTGCCTGTATAAACTGATAAGGTCCCAAATTGTATCAACGTCTTGCAGTCTCCATAGTATAAAAATTGTGGAAGAGATATTCGAAAAGATCAATGACTACTATTATTTAGTATACTGTCTAAAACCCACCAAATTTCATCTACGTTGCCACAATGAAGAATATATCACTATTAATGGGTCTTATTTACTGAATCTTCCGGAAAACTGTACTGCATCAAGTGAAACGACTTCTTTCACAAACATAAAGAGTACTTACAAAGGGACTCCTATTAAACTCTACTCTCTCGATATCAAGAACATTCAAGTCCGGAATCCTGTAGAACCACTAAAAGTCGATAAAGTTTCAATGAGTCAGTTATCTATATATATAAAATGATAAACTGACTGACTGACTGACTGACTGGGTGATATATCAATGCACAGCCTAAACCGTTGGACCTAGAGACTTGAAATTTTAAACATAGATACCTTATACAGTGTAGGCATCCACTAAGGAAGGATTTTTGGAAATTCCACCCCTAAGGGGGTAAAATAGGGGATGAAAGTTTGTATAAAAGTCCGTCAGTTTTGAAGTTACGATTATCAAATTTTGTATGTAGACTGATGATTGAAAATTAGTTTATACCTGTTTCAGGGTTTTTGATAATTTTAACCCTAAAGGGATGAAAAGGGGGATGAAGTTGTGTATGGAAAGTCCTTCATTTTCTTAATAAAAATCACTTAATTTATTACTTAGGCTTATGGTTGGAAAGTAATGCAACGGAAATCAGTTTTGTTGGAATTTCAAGCCTTATGGGGGTAAAAAGGGGGATGAAATTTTGTATTTAAGTTGATAATTCACTAAATTTTGTATTCAAAGTAAAAATAATGTAAACGTGTATCGTGTTATTTACTAAGCCTCTACTGCCGCCTGTCTGTGCGTCTGTCTATCTGTCTGCCATGCCCAAACACGTCCTGACAGATTGGCGATCATCGCCCAGCCGAAACTACTGAAGCTAGAAAACTGAAATTTGGAATATAGTTTTGTTTTATAACGTAGGAATCCGATAAGAAAGGACTTTTGGAAATTTTGATTTTAAAGGAGGGAACTAGGTGGGGGTCGAACTTTGTATGAAATCTTTGTTCTTTGAAGTTAGAAACGTAATAATTAAATTTGAATTAGAGCTACTGAGCATAGATAAATTAAATTGTGTTACATGGTTTTTGGATTTTTACTTTTTAGGGGGGGTAGCGGGAGAATGAAAGTTTGTATGGGTGCAGTTTATTTTAAAGATAAGAACTTAAAACTTTCAAGTTTAGCTACTTTCATAGATAAATAATGAAGTGTTTTGAATTTTTGCATTTTAAGGGGGTGAAACAGAAGGTGAAAGTTTATTTGGAGGCATCTTTTTTTTTTATAGGAACTTGAAAGTTTTAATTATACTCATCATATATAAATAGTGACTTGCTACTGGGGTTTTGGATCTTCTCATAGGGGGAGAAACGGGGGGTGAAAAAAGGGGATAAACGGGGAAGAAAGTTTATATGGGTGGTGGTTTTTTTAATGATGAGAACTTGGAAATTGGATCTGTTGCTATTCATAATAAATTAATAATGACGCGTTTCACCATCTTGTGATATCAATATTAATAGGTATGTACTTCGATTCTTTTGGATGCCTATATGTAGATTTAGATAACCTACACTACACGATTATGTGCTCTAAAATTTGGTGCATATAGTGCTGTTGCAAAAAAAAAGGATTTTGCGGTGAAAGATAAATTACTACATATTAAGCTATATATATACAGTTTTGGTCTTTTTAATGGAATAGGGAGAAAAACGAGCATGTGAGTAACTGATAGGCAGGCCGCCCTCGAAAACTAACGTTTTTAAGAGAGTCGCTGATCCGTTGCCCACCTTTAGGTCCCCCCTCCCTGTGGGCCTCCTGGATCTTTTACTCACTGTCCGATATCCAGCAGCAAGCTATTACTTCACGTCGGCATTCTGTGAGAGTGGAATACTACCACGGTCGGACCAGCACACTCCTACTACAACCGTAACTGGCTGCAGTGTGGCTCTAACACTCCAAATCATCTCTTAACGCCTTGGCTGCCTCAATTGAAATTTTAAGGGGGTGAAACGGAGGTAAAAGTTTGTATGTAGGTATCGGTCTTTTTTAAATAATAAATTTAACAATTGAATTACAGCTACATATCTTAAATAAATAATGGTGTATTTCATGATTTTTGGATTTTCACATTTGAAAAGGATAAAACAGGGGTGAAAATTTGAGACAGGGTGAAAGCGCTTATAATGTCTGTTTGTAAAGAAAAACATGTCATTTGATTCCTGTAGGCTACGCGAGCGAAGCCGCGGGCATAAGTTATTTATAAATTAATAATAAAGTGTTTTTGGATTTCTGCATTGTACGGGGGAGAAACATGAGGTAAAAGTTTATTTGGATGTATCTTTTTTAAAAATAGGATCTAGATTTTTTGATTTTATTCGTCATAAAACTGGGGTTTTAGATTTTCACATAGGGGGAGAAATGGAGAGTTAAAATTACTTTCTGGGCAACGGTTTTTTAAAAGTAGGAAATTCGAAATTGCAATAACAGCTAATACTGAGCACAAGTAAATGATGAAGTGTTTCAAGGAAGGGGCGGGGCGTTGAAAAGTATGTGTAGGTGTATAATTTTTTGAAAATTGGAATTGTAGCTACACTCATCATAAATAAACAAGGACATATCTCAAGCTTTTTGAATTTTCAAATTTGAAGTGGGCAAAACGGGGGGTGAAAATTTGAGAAAGGGTGAAAGTGCTTATAATGTTTGTTTGTAAAGAAAAATATGTCATTGGATTCCTGTAGGCCACGCGGGCGAAGCCGCGGGCATATGCTAGTACAATACAATTGGACTTATACAGAAAGAACAACAAAATATACAGCTTGTCAGTTCTACGGATCAACAGCATATCTATTGGACCACACCACTCTTCATCATCTTAATGATCGCGGCAACATACATTGCATTTATGAAAATAAAAGCACGAAGGCTCATATCCAAACCCATCGAGATTGAATTGCAACCACAGCCAAGGGAAGGATGTCCGAGGTCTTTCTGCAGTTAAGAACTACGAAAAAGACCTCTGTTTTGTAGGGAAGTTGTTATATTAAGTTTAATTAAAATATTATAATTCATTTATCCGCACATAGGTTCCAAGTATTATGTTATCAATATCCGTGCGCCGGAGCCGTGCCGGAGGCGCTGCAGACGCTACGTTGCAAATTCCTTGTCTTAGCGCTCCTCGCGACGACACCGATGCACTGTTTTAAGAGTTAGTTATAAACATAGAATTAACTAGAAGGAGTGTTCAACTTAAATGTCATACCCTGCGCTGTGTCCAAAAGCAATGCGCACGTCCCGCGCAAGCCCCGCCCCCCGCCCGCGTAATGTTGCCAGCGCGGGAGCAGTTCCACACTTTTTGTGGAAACATTGCACCCACCCAGGACGCTTGTTAAAAATATTTAACAAATATAATTATTAAGGCATAGGGTACTAACTAACGTTGTATAAAACTAGTATTCAATCATTTTACCTAGTTGCTTTAAAATCATTTAGTTAAGTTTAGTTAGTCATACAAATAATAAAACATCATTCAAAGTCTAAGTCTAAATCTTTTTAATTATTCTTTCCAAAAATATATATTTTATTAAATTTTTGTAACCGAAATTTCTTTCGATTTTTATTTTAAATGTTTTTTTTTTAACATTTTAAATTATTAAATTAAAATTGTAATGACAACACAAAGAAAAATTAGGGCAATGGCAGGACTTGAACCTGCAATATCAGCATTCCGTGCCTTGCGTTTTCCACTTTCGCCACATTGCCGCTGCCCTACCCTGCGAATTTTCCAATGTGCTTCGTCTTACGGTCATTACATTATTGATTTTAAGGGTACTACTACCCTCGGTGTCATCTATATGAAACTTTTTAACAAAGTTTGTTTATATTATTGTTCGTAGCAATTATTAATTGCCCAAACTTTTAGTTATTAGTAATAATTTTAAGATTGGAGAGAAAAGGAAATTACTTTAATTTTTTCATGTGTATCGTATACGTCCGTGATCGAAGTGAAGTAGGCAAGATGGCGGCCGGACGTGCCCCGCCTTGCCTCACGCGCAGCTGTCAAATCAGACGGTGTTGCCAGTGGCAACATGCTCCCCCCCCTTGAAAGCCTGACTTTCAAGGAGCTCATGGGAAAGCTCCAGAGCGCAGATTCTTGACACGGATCTTCTGATAACTCCGCCTTTAGTGCGTACGTCGACCACCCTGCAGACGCCATCTGGACCAGGGTGTAGTGCATGAATCCGTCCCAAAAGCCACTTCATAGGCGGTAGCTGGTCATCCATGATCAGTACCAGATCTCCAATTTTGACGTTAGGTTTGTCCGTCTTCCACTTGACTCGCTGCTGTAAGGTTGATAGGTAGTCCTTGGTCCAGCGAGACCAGAAGTGTTGTCGCAAGCGTTCAATCAGCTGGTAGCGGTTAATGCTGACTCGTTGGGTGACAGGTGAAGGTAGTGAAGTCAACGGTCGACCCACTAGGAAGTGCCCAGGAGTAATAGGAGAAAGATCTGAAGGATCGGCTGACATTGCAGTAAGAGGACGCGAGTTCATAACTGCTTCAATTTGCGTAAACAGTGTATACAATTCTTCGAAGGTTAAACTGGTGTTACTAGCAATACGTTTTAAGTGGAATTTGGCGGATTTAACTCCGGCTTCCCAAATCCCGCCGAAATGCGGCGCGTATACAGGTGAGAATTTGAACCTTATACCTTCATTGCACGCGAAGTCGCCAACTGGCTCTTTACAGGATTGTAACAGTCTGTTCAGTTCGTTATTGGCACCTACATAATTTTTTCCATTATCGCAGTATATCGTGTGAGGTTTACCGCGTCTAGAGATAAATCTACGAAGGCACAGAATAAACGCATTAGTACTTAAGTCGCTAACAACTTCTAAGTGTACTGCTTTAGTTGAAAAACAGACAAAGACACATAAGTAGCATTTTGAGGATTTAGCTCCTCTACCCTTTCTATTTAATATTAAGAATGGCCCGGCGAAGTCGGTGCCACAGGTTTCAAACGGCGAAGCAGGAGTTACACGAGGTTGTGGTAGATTTCCCATTATTGGGGACAGAGCTTTACATTGAAATCTTTGACAAATTATACATTTTCTTACAGTTGTATTAGCTAATATCATGCCACCAATAGGCCAGAATTGATCGCGTATAGAATTTAGTAGCAGTTGCGGACCACAATGTAGAAGGTGATTATGCTCTTTTATAAATAAAAGTTTGGTGAAAGTATGTTTACGATCTAGCAAGATAGGATACTTTCTATCATAGGGGCAATGAGCCGCATTTCCTATTCTACCGCCGACACGTAGGATTCCTTGATCCAAGAATGGATTGAGTGAGATTATAGAAGACTTTCGATCTAAGCATTTGTTTGTTTCAAGTGAGGCTATGTCCTTCGCAAAAGATTCTTTCTGCGACGCCTTAGCAAGCACTATAAGAGCGTTATTTAATTCTGTGCAGGTAAGTTTACCATTCAATTTTATGTTAGTTTTTGTAATCTATATATATAAAATGATAAACTGACTGACTGACTGACTGGGTGATATATCAACGCACAGCCTAAACCGCTGGACCTAGAGACTTGAAATTTTAAACATAGATACCTCATACAGTGTAGGCATCCACTAAGGAAGGATTTTTGGAAATTCCACCCCTAAGGGGGTAAAATAGGGGATGAAAGTTTGTATGAAAGTCCGTCAGTTTTGAAGTTACGATTATCAAATTTTGTATGTAGACTGATGATTGAAAATTAATTTAAACCTGTTTCAGGGTTTTTGATAATTTTAACCCTAAAGGGATGAAAAGGGGGATGAAGTTGTGTATGAAAAGTCCTTCATTTTCTTAATAAAAATCACTTAATTTATTACTTAGGCTTATGGTTGGAAAGTAACGCAACGGAAATCAGTTTTGTTGGAATTTCAACCCTTATGGGGGTAAAAAGGGGGATGAAATTTTGTATTTAAGTTGATAATTCACTAAATTTTGTATTCAAAGTAAAAATAATGTAAACGTGTATCGTGTTATTTACTAAGCCTCTACTGCCGCCTGTCTGTGCGTCTGTCTATCTGTCTGCCATGCCCAAACACGTCCTGACAGATTGGCGATCATCGCCCAGCCGTAACTACTGAAGCTAGAAAACTGAAATTTCGAATATAGTTTTGTTTTATAACGTAGGAATCCGATAAGAAAGGACTTTGGAAATTTTGATTTTAAAGGAGGGAACTGGGGGGGGGGGGTCGAACTTTGTATGAAATCTTTGTTCTTTGAAGTTAGAAACGTAATAATTAAATTTGAATTAGAGCTACTGAGCATAGATAAATTAAATTGTGTTTCATGGTTTATGGATTTTTACTTTTTAAGGGGGGGGAGGTAGCGGGAGGACGAAAGTTTGTATGGGTGCAGTTTATTTTAAAGATAAGAACTTAAAACTTTTAAAGTCTAGCTACTTTCATAGATAAATAATGAAGTGTTTTGGATTTTTGCATTTTAAGGGGGTGAAACAGAAGGTGAAAGTTTATTTGGAGGCATCTTTTTTTTTATAGGAACTTGAAAGTTTTAATTATACTCATCATAAATAAATAGTGACTTGCTACTGGGGTTTTGGATCTTCTCATAGGGGGAGAAACGGAGGGTGAAAAAAGGGGAAAAAGGGGGAAGAAAGTTTATATGGGTGGTGGTTTTTTTTAATGATGAGAACTTGGAAATTGGAACTGTTGCTATTCGTAATAAATAAATAATGACGCGTTTCACCATCTTGTGATATCAATATTAATGTATGTAAGGTATGTACTTCGATTCTTTTGGATGCCTATATGTAGATTTAGATAACCTACACTACACGATTATGTGCTCTAAAATTTGGTGCATGTAGTGCTGTTGCAAAAAAAAAAAGAATTATGCGGTGAAAGATAAATTACTACATATTAAGCTATATATATACAGTTTTGATCTTTTTTATGGAATAGGGAGAAAAACGACCATGTGAGTAACTGATAGGCAGGCCGCTCTCGGAAACTAACGTTTTCAAGAGAGTCGCTGATCCGTTGCCCACCTTTAGGTCTCCCCTCCCTGTGGGCCACCTGGATCTTTCACTCACTGTCCGATACCCAGCAGCAAGCTATTACTTCACGTCGGCATTCTGTGTTAGTGGAATACTACCCCGGTCGGACCAGCACACTCCTACAACCGTAACTGGCTGCAGTGTGGCTCTAACACTCCAAATCATCTCTTAACGCCTTGGCTGCCTCAATTGAAATTTTAAGGGGGTGAAACGGAGGTAAAAGTTTGTATGTAGGTATCGGTCTTTTTTAAATAAGAACTTCAACAATTGAATTACAGCTACATATCATAAATAAATAATGATGTATTTCATGATTTTTGGATTTTCACATTTGAAAAGGATAAAACACAGGGGTGAAAATTTCAGACAGGGTGAAAGCGCTTATAATGTCTGTTTGTAAAAAAAATATGTCATTTGATTCCTGTAGGCTACGCGAGCGAAGCCGCGGGCAAAAGCTATTTATAAATAAATAATAAAGTGTTTTTGGATTTCTGCATTGTACGGGGGAGAAACATGAGGTAAAAGTTTATTTGGATGTATCTTTTTTTAAAATACGATCTAGATTTTTTAATTTTATTCGTCATAAACTAATAGAAACGTGTTACTGGGGTTTTAGATTTTCACATAGGGGGAGAAATGGAGAGTTAAAATTACTTTCTGGGCAACGGTTTTTTAAAGGTAGGAAATTCGAAATTGCAATAACAGCTAATACTGAGCACAAGTAAATGATGAAGTGTTTCAAGGATTTTCGATTTACACATTTTAAGGGAGAGAAACGAGGAGTGAAAGTTTTTATCGATGCATCGGTTATTTAAAGATATAAATATAAATATTAAAATTCTTGCCTCCCATCATGAGACAGAAATAATGAGGTGTTTTAGAGTCTTTAGATTTCACATTTTCAGGTGGGGAAGTCAGAGCACAAATAAATAATGATGTGTTTCAGGGCTTTTAGATTCAAGGGGAAAAACCGACAAGAAAGTTTATATGGGTGGCGGTTTTTTCAATGATGAGAACTAGGAAATTGGAATTGTTTTTATCAACGTTTTTGGATCTTTAGATTTTAATGTGGAGGGAAACGGGCGGAGGGGGGGGGGGACGTTGAAAAGTATGTGTAGGTGTATCATTTTTTGGAAATTGGAATTTTAGCAACACTCATCATAAATAAACAAGGACATATCTCAAGCTTTTTGAATTTTCAGATTTGAAGTGGGCAAAACGGGGGGTGAAAATTTGAGAAAGGGTGAAAGTGCTTATAATGTTTGTTTGTAAAGAAAAATATGTCATTGGATTCCTGTAGGCCACGCGGGCGAAGCCGCGGGCATATGCTAGTGTTATTTATAAATCTCAGTACATAGGCAAACACTCTTTGTAGTTTATCAAGTTTGGAATATTTTTCAAATGGTATAATTGAATTGAGCACAACTTGAGTAGTTAACCCTTTTTTTGTTTCAGGTAAAACTTCAGGACAATACTTATATGACGGCCATTCACTCTCAGGCTTCACTAAGAACGTGGGGCCATGCCACCAGAATTTGTTTTGAGCAAGAAGATGAGGTTGAATGCCCCTTGAGGCCATATCAGCTGGATTGAGCTCAGTGCGTACATGCCGCCATGCATTTTTATCAGTTAAGTCACGAATTTCATCGATTCGGTTGCATACAAAAGTTTTAAGTGTTCTGGGTTGAGTGTGTAACCAGCCTAGAAGTATAGTAGAATCAGTCCAAAAGACAGAACGAGATATATTTATTTTCAGTGACTGAACAACCTTTGCATGCAAGCGAGCACAGAGTAATGCTCCTAGAAGTTCTAAACGAGGTATAGTTTCTGATTTTAAGGGAGCTACTTAAGTTTTAGCGCAGAGTAAGTGAACTGAAATTTTACCAGAGTCATTATTTGATTTTAGATATATGCAAGCCGAATAGGCATCTTTTGAAGCATCAGAAAAGCAGTGAGCTTCTATTTTATTAGGAGAGCTGCAAAGAGTGTATCTTGGTACTTGAACATTGGCAAAGTGTTTAGTATTGTTATGAAATTCAATCCAAGAATGTTTTATGTCTTCTGGGATATCATCATCCCAGTCAGTCTTTAGCAACCACAGCTTTTGCAAGATAATTTTGTGGAATATAGTGCATGCTGAAAGGAGACCCAAAGGGTCAAAGATTTTACAGGAGTTGGACAAGATAGAGCGTTTGGTAATTTTAGTAATGTCGTCATTATTGACGGAGAATTGCAGAGTGTCAGTATTAGGTGCCCATTTTAGTCCCAGCACAGAGGACTCTTTGCAGAAGTCTTGAGCCTGAGCAGTAGTAGGAATTTCTTTAAAGATCTCTGGACAGTTAGTGCGAAATTTTCGTAAAGGAAAGCAACCTTCAGAAAGTGTTTGTATGACTCCTTGTATGGTATTCTTTAAGTCTGATTTAGAGTTTGATCCAGTGTTAAGATCGTCTACATAAAAACTATGTCTAATGGTATCGGCGACGACCTGATCCTGACACTCTGTTGCCAGTTGCTCGAGACACCTTGTGCTCAAGTAGGGAGCAGAAGCTGTCCCATAAGTAACAGTGTTTAGCTGTAAGACTTTCGGCGGTTGAGTTTGATCGTCTCGCCAGAGAATCAGTTGCAAGTGACGCTGAGATTTATCTACTAAGATTTGTCTATACATTTTTTCAATGTCACCTGTCACTACGTAAGCATGCTGGCGAAACCTAAGCAGTATGGAGAACAAGTCATCCTGTACCACGGGCCCCACCATCTGGATATCATTCAGAGATTTTTGAGAAGTTGTCTTACAGGAGGCATCAAAGACCACTCTTAGGCGAGTAGTCTCACTGGTTTCTCGAATCACAGCATGGTGAGGTATGTAGTATCCAAAGCTTGGACGACTTATTTCAGTTAAGTGCCCTAGGCTTTCATACTCCTTGATAAAAGCTGCATAGTCGCTCATCATGTTAGATTTAATTAATTTCTTTTCAAGATTAAAGAAACGCCTCTTGGCGATGTGATAAGAGTCGCCTAGAGCATCCTCGGGGGCCTCACGAAAGGGTAGTTTGACACAGAAACGGCCATCGTTCTGGCGAACAGTATTATCAATAAAATGAGTTTCACAATACTCTTCATCTTTGGTAAGCTTTGATTCAGTTCGATCATTAGGAATATCTTCCACTTCCCAGAATTTTGTAAGAGATTCTCGAATCTCACGAGAAAAGTTGCAACGAGTAGCAGAGCTAGAAGTTTGACCTGTAGGGCCACAAATAAGCCAACCAAGTTTAGATTTCTGGAGAGTGGGTTTGTTTTTTCCCAGTTTGATTTGGCTAGAACCCACAAGATCCCAGAAAACATCTGCCCCTAACAGAATATGAATGTCAGAAGGACGGTAGAAGCTAGGGTCTGCTAGCTCTATAGAGACGGGTAGATTGAGATGAGAGGTGTCAACCTCTACACTTGGTAACTGACCAGTGATCTCCGGAATGACAAGACAAGAAACATTCATAATGAAATTGTTGGTTCGCGACTTCACTTGTACATCACAAACTTTAGTAGTGTTAGTCAAGCTGTTGTTTATACCAGATATGGATATAGTATTTGAGCGAGAACATTCAAGATTAATTTGGCTTTGCATTTTTTCAGTAATAAAAGAAGACTGACTTCCTACATCAAGAAGAGCCTTAGCCAGATGAGTTGTATTTGTCCTAGGATCCACTAATTCGACTTCAGCTGTACAGAGAAGGACCTGACCAGGCACACCAGCAGAGAGAGACACAGGATAAGATTGGGTGGTGCTTGGAGCAGGACCAGTAAAAACAGTGTCAGTATCAGGAGGTGCCACAGGACGTGTAGAAGTTTGAGCAGGAGCCGCTACTTGAGAAGGTAAGGCTTGAGTAGAATTTGCATGAGAGGTACCCGCAGGTAAATTTCCATTATTAGTCTGAGTAAATGGTTTATGCAATAGTAGGTTATGTTTTTTGTTGCAGAATTTACAAGCATTATGCTTGCAGCTTGAAGAATGATGTCCAGGGCGCAAACAATTTTGACACAGGTTGTGTTTTGACACCACATGAAACCGAGCTTCTAAAGATAAACCCTTAAATTTGTCACATTTGTATAATAAATGGTTTTGCATGCACAAAACACAGTTTTTTTCATCACTTGAAGTCACAAATGATTTCACAAATTTGTTATTTTCTTTAAAGTGCACAGTATGACAATTTTTTTCAGGTTTTTGCACATCGCCTTTACTAAATTGTAGAGTTTCTAAAACGTCCGCACGGTTCCGGAGAACAGTATAGAATTCTTCAAGAGTGGGAGAGGATTTTAAGTTTCTTTGTTCCTCCCACCTTCGGCTTGTGGCACCATCCAGCTTAGATGCCATTAAGTATATTATAAGGGTATCCCAGCTAGAGGTAGGCTCCTCTAATGTATTTAATGCCCGAAGATTTTTCGAATAGTAGTCTATCATGAATCGAAGCGACTTATGAGATTCTTTGTTTATAGTTTCAAAGTTAAATAAAGCCTTCAAGTGGTTATTGATCAATATCCTGCTATTATCATAGCGCTCACATAGAAGTTTCCATGCCAATTGGTAATTGTTTGAAGTGAACTCAAGTGATTTAATGACATTAGCCGCACCAGCCTCAAGCGAGGACCGGAGATAGTGAAATTTATTAATTTCAGGAATGGTATCATTTTTATTTATGAGAGAGTCAAAAGTGTCTTTGAATTCCATCCATTTAATGTAGTTTCCATCAAAACAGGGCAAATGAATGGTAGGTAGCTTTATATTGCAATTTAAATTGTTTCCACTTGCATTCGATAAAGCTGAAGACATTTCAGGTAAATTGCCAGGTGTAAACTGGTCAAGAAGGCTTTGAGCCACAGAAATGTGAGTGCAAAAATTATTTTCAATGCTTTCATGCTCCTTTAATGTCTCCTCAATGTCAGTGGATACAATTTCAATTTTTATCTTTAGTTCGTCAAACTGAGTTAGCAGTTCACGAAATCTTGACAGTTTTAATTCAAGTTCAGTGAGTACCTGTTTAGTGAAAGACTTTTTCTCAAATTGTTTCACAACTTCTAAGTATTTAGCAAACATTGTTATTCTGGCCTTGATAGAACCGCGTTGTTGTATTAACGTTTTTAATTCTGCCATAATGACAAAAATTCTTGAGCACTGCCTTAATTTTCAAAGTATTTACGCACACGCGAAATGATATAGTTAATATTTGTTTATAAGTACACAACACACACAATAATTTTCACTGAACAGACCGCACAATAAAGTAAATAAAAGATCCAACCTTAGTCTCATCAAAATGGCGTCGATTCGGCAATCAGCTGTTCGCGCGCAACTCGGGTCATGCGAGGTCATGCGCAGGTCTCAGCGCGAAAAAAGTACCAACCGCGAACCGCGTTCCGACAGAAATTCAGACGCAAGAATCCCAGGGAACCTGGAATGTTTAGTTTAGATGCTAAGCAGAGTGCAAAAGCGGAGAATCAATAGGTATAGGTACGCAGTTTGCGTAGTTTAATAACCAAAATGATGCTTTCAAGTATTATGTTAGGTTAGCGGCACTCAAAAGTATTTAGTGAGAAAGAAAAGTATTAGTACTTTGAGCAAGTATATTAGTAAGTATAATATAAACAAGACTTCAAGAAATTCACTTCAGTGGTTTCAAGTAGAGTAGGTAGATTATTATCACGGAAATAGCTTCCAGTTTCAAAATTAGATGCAGGTTTGCATAAAGAAAGTTTACGAGTATAGGCAACCTAGGGGTTATGAGAAACCTAGTACTTCGAAGTATAGTAGCAGTAGTGTTGTATTGTTCTTAAGAAAACAATGTTTTTCGACTTTAGAGGTAGTAGTAGAAGAATTTTATCTGACTCCAAGAAAGAAAGCGTAAGATGCGAACACCAAAACAGTTAAAATTAGTGCACAATGATGCGGCGTGCAAATTAGTAAGTGATGCTGCTTACAAAATGAAACAATCATGAACACACGTCTTTAGCATTGTTTGTCAGTGTTAAAGTTATAACTAAAAATGGGCGTACTTCCCTTTAGAGAACGACCAACAGACAACATAAGCCTTTGTCACCATATAATTTACAGCTTGCGGCTCCCGCGTCGATCACACAGCAAATCCAGTGGCCGCCATTAATGGTTGAGTGTTGAGTGAGGTCTTGAGGTACAGCAGCAAGGTAGCAGAGCACGCCACGCCACGTGTTTTTCTTGAGGTATTTAGTTCGTGCACATATCACGTCGGAGGTCTCCAAAATGTTCGTAGCAATTATAAATTGCCCAAACTTTTAGTTATTAGTAATAATTTTAAGATTGGAGAGAAAAGGAAATTACTTTAATTTTTTCATGTGTATCGTTACGTCCGTGATCGAAGTGAAGTAGGCAAGATGGCGGCCGGACGTGCCCCGCCTTGCCTCACGCGCAGCTGTCAAATCAGACGGTGTTGCCAGTGGCAACAATTATATATACATATATGTCGCACATTTGTTCATGCAAAAACCCACCCTCGACCGCTTCCACACGAAACAACATATATCACACAGACTCAACTACACACCACCGCCATTAAACACTAAACTACACAATCGACGCGCGTTTCGCCTCTATACGAGGCATCATCAAGATCAAAGGAACGGTACGACCGCTCGCTACTTGAACGAATGGCGTACTGACAAACTAAAACATTTTTCTTTAATCCCGCCTACCGCCAACCTTTTTTGCACAACTACCCTTATTATTTTTCTCAAAGCCTACCCTCAAAATTTAAAAATAAAACAAAAGTACCCTCATATATTATTACGAACTACCCACATAAGGTTATAAGGTTGGCGGTAGGCGGGATTAAAGAAAAATGTTTTAGTTTGTCAGTACGCCATTCGTTCAAGTAGCGAACGGTCGTACTGTTCCTTTGATCTTGATGATGCCTTGTATAGAAGCGAAACGCGCGTCGATCGTGTAGTTTTAGTGTTTAGTGGTGATGGTGTGTAGTTGAGTCTGTATGATATATGTTGTTTCGTGTGGAAGCGGAGGAGGGTGGGTTTTTGCATGAACATATATGTGTCGCACAGACGCAGCTATTTTGCACGAGCCCGGCACTGGTTTCGCGGAGTAGCAAGGTAATTTGTTCCAGTTTGTTCAATATGGACCTCCGCAAAGTAACGCCTGAATCTATTAATTAACAAAATAAACTTAACAAAACTAATTCAACATACTTTGTTGAAACAGCTTGATAGATGAGCAATTCACTCCGAAGCTTTATCTTCAAAATACCGCACCAGCGGATAGAGGACGCCAATAAAAAATAAGTAAAGGCTACACATTTCTGATCTTGGGGACTTTAATAGTAGATTGTTTAACGAGGGGTGAAAGACACCTATTACATATGAGATGTTTACTTTCCGCAAATGTGCCGCCAGATATTATATTCTGCTGGCTTATATCAGCTATGTAACGCTCCATTTTCTGAATATAAGAGATAAAAATATTTTTCAAATAATGTCCCCTTTTTTTCATTGCAAAATCAATTTGAATGCACCTAATATTGAAAAGCTCTGTTTCCCGCCTTTTTTTTCATTTCGTGGTACTGTACTACCAGGCCGCATGCAGCTCATAATAATATAAATCATCCTCTTTAACAATTCGTCACGTTCTAAATTCAAATTTGTACACAGCGACGGTCGATATGTTATTCTCGGTTGTTGTATATATTCACATATACACGGTATTTTCACCCTCTTGATCAAAGTTAAAAAATGAAAAAAAAAATGTTATGGAATATTAGTTTATGCAACTTAATAATGAAAATTGGTGGTGGTCCCTATCTCTGAACAATTAAAAAAAATGCTAATTAATATATTACCATTTAAAGCGACAGTTGGATGTTAATATTTTTTTACCAATAAACCTAAGTTACTTACGTATTCTATCCAAGTTTCATGAAAATCGGTTCTGTGGTTTAGATAAAATAAAATAAAAATATTTTTTTTCCTCGTAAACCTGTGGTATTTTAGGGTTAATATTTGGTGAATCAGCATCTTATATCTGGGCTAATAAATCTGGGCAATCAATTGACGTCTGGGGCCGATTCCCCATACTTACACGGTTGATCCCATTTTTGACTACACTGGCAACACTTACAAAATGGACGCCCTCTTTTCCAAGTCAATCACAATAAGTAAAATAAATTAAATAATTAAATAAATTCACTTTTAAAAGAGCTACTAGCAGATGAAATGTGATCCTATGCTGTTTTTTTATATGTCCAGCAGCATTTTTGCACGTCGGAACGGCACAAGTCGGCATTTTAAAATTAAAATTGACACTGGTATGATACGTCACAACGCGCTTGTTGCAAAGGGGTGACTAGTTTGCCTTTGTACATCACTGTATCTCTTTTTGTCATTTATGTTTTTTTTTTTGTACAATAAAGAATTTACATACATACATACATACATACATACTAATCGCAACAGCGGGAAACCACTCCATTTAAGAGTGGTTTTAGTTGCCTCAGTTTTAGGCGCGCTGGTGGTTTCTGGTTAATTCTATGGTTATAAATTACGATTAAGACGGTTCGGACTAAAACATTAAACTGTAAAGTGTATAAATGACATTGAAAGTATTATAAACTATAAAGTGAAATAATTAAGTTGCAGATTGTAAAGTGTAACTAAAAAACGAACTATTAAGCCCTGTATAATTAAATCCGCTATTAAACCTTTTTAATTACCAAATAAAGGTTTTATTTATCAACTCTACGTCCGAATCGCATATTTCGCACCAAATGAAAATGGTTTGATAGAGAGGCTTCATAGTACACTCCTAGAACACTTACGCTTGTAGAAAATTCAAAATAAAAACGAACATTCGCGAGATTTAATACTTTACGCACTGTTAGCATACAACAGTTCAATTCATAGCCTGACCAAATGTAGACCGTTAGACCTTTTGACAGGACATTTTGATCCACGAGACCCTACACATGTTGATATGACGGAAATTCTTTGCAAAAGTATATGGACAGTCATAAAAGTAAGATGAAGGTTGTCTATGACCTAGTCCACAATCATTGCACGACCGAGCGATCTCGCATCATGGACAGAATAAATAAAAATAGGAATCCTCACATTGATTATTCCCCTAACCAAGAAATTTTCATACAAAATCCAGCAGCCGCTAGACAAAAATTAGCCCCACGATTTTTACAGGACAAAGTTACGACAAACTTACCTATACATATTTACATTTCGAAAAAACGCGGTCCGGTACCTAAATCCCGATTAAAGAAAGTACCCCAATCTCGATTGTTACAGGTTCCTAATTTAAATTGGGACCGACTAAAGTAGTCTCGCACTACCACACGTTCTTACAATACATACACCTAGACGATACCCAGAGGAACATTGACTTGACAAAGACACAACTGAGCGAAGCGACTAATACTTTAAAGAACACCACCTTCAATTTCTTCAAATATCAAATAAAATATTTTTATTCAAAAGTTGATAAGGTTTCGGCACAGTTAAACACTTTTTCAAGTAGAAGAATAAAGAGAGGTCTCATTGACCCTTTGGGCTCCTTGATTAAAAGTATAAGCGGAAATTTAGATTACAGTGATGCAATAAAGTATGATAATGCAATCAAAATTTTACAAAGTAACGATGAAACTTTAACGAAAAATTTTGATCAGCATATTAGTTTATTTAAGAAATGGATCGTAGAACAAAACAAAACATTACCAACCTTAATCACAAATCAAATGAAATTGAATGAAGCTTTGTTGACCCTAAAAAATAGAACTTTAATTATTAAAGACGAGTTTATAAATTATGCACATCTGAATCAATTGTTCAGCATTATGACTGATAATGTAAATGACTTGTATGATGAAATGTTACGTATAGAAAACATTATTGCGTTTAGTAGAGTAAGTAACGTGCACCATTCTATTTTAAGTATAAATTTGATAAAAGATTTGATTAGAAATTTGCACACAATATATAATGACGACCAAATTTTAAATCTAGAGTTAAGAGACTACTACACTTGTATTAAGATAGGTTCATATTTTTCAGGGAATAATCTAGTAATTGCCCTGAAAGTACCCATTATCAATAAGAGCACATTTGAACTATATAAGCTATGTCCACTGCCGAATAAAAATAACCAAATCCTTATTCCCCCATACCCCATAATTGCAACCAATTCTCAGGAACATGTGTACATGGAGGCTGAATGCCCGAAGTCCGGCGACTGGTACATCTGCGAGCAGAAACTAAACTACCAAATACGCACCAACCAAGATTGCATCCAAAAACTTATCCACTCACAGGAGGTAGATGAAACGTGTTAAATCCACGCCTATCTCTCTGTCCCAGGAAGCTCTATTGGAGCTAGACGATCAACATTATGCTGTCAATTTCCCAAAATCCACCAAAGTTCAGATAAAATGCCAGCAGGAACAACACGTAATCTTAAAAGGAAGCTATATCGCCACTATCCCACAATTTTGCTCCATGAAGACCCAACAATTTACGCTAATAAACAACAAAAACAGAATTCGCGGTCAACCGTTAAAAATAATGTACGTGCCGCCAAGGACAGCCACTAGCAGAAAAGACAACACCGGCGTACTAAAAATGACCTCCGTTAATCTCAGCAACCTGCAGAACATCGAACAACAAATATCTTTAGAAAAACCTGTGAAAATTGACAAAATCCAGTCTACGAGTATCTACCATACCTCAATACCGCTATACTTACTTACGTTATTCAGTGCAGTTGCACTCATATTCATACTGTATCGAAGACATCGGGCCGCCGCAAAAACCAAAGCACCAACAACAGATAACGTCGAAATGCAAGAAGTCGCAACATTTGCAGTAGACTCAGCAAATAGTTGCTTAGCTTAGAGGGGAGGTGTCAGAGTGATCCTACGTCACACCATCGCGTCACCGCATCGTCACCAGGCTATGTCGCCGCAGCACATCGAGGCTTCGATCGATTGCGCAACACAATCAATAAATATCATAAAAACTCCCTACCACGACGACTCGTGGCCATTTGTCTCTTCCAAATCAGATTCATTGGACAATTAGTAATTAAGACCCTTTCTTTTATTGTAATCATTTATTTTAATTAATTACACCTTAGTCTATTCTGAAGTAGACACTCCCTACTACAAATATATCGATGGGTCCTACGAATAAAGGCCTAAGTGTAAAATTTGAATTTTACAGGACGAAGCCTCAAAGTTAAAAAACGTCATAACATTGAGATGGTACTATCGTGATTTCTGAAACTTGGCATACGTAGTTTTAGCACCATGATCTTTAATCGTATCACAGAAATTTGCATTTAATATTATTTAATTAATAATTAGTGTACTTAAGCCTTTGTACGCGTTTTATTACAATTGAATTTATAAATAAATAATTGTACAAATGCCAATGTGTCACTTAGGGACTTATACGTGGATGGCCTCAAAACCCTTAATAATATTTTGTGTGTGATGAATCTCATGTTAAATAACTTGAATTGCATGGAAGACAGATAAATAATTTGAACATTATAAAACTTGGCTAATTTAAACGTATTGAATCAGTTTGGTCTTTATACGTTGACTAATTTTAAAATTTGTACAGTTTGTTTTTGGGTTTATAAGAATCAAAATAACTGAAATTTTATAATTTATTTTTAATATAATAATCTCACATCCAACTTGGTACATACTTATGCTTCATTATTCGAAAAATAACAAAATTAAACATTCAGGCTTAATACTAGTCAAAGATAAAACTTCTATGAAAAATAACAGGTTTTATTAATGGTCTTTTAAGCAATCACTCCTTTTTTTTTTACACAATTTTTTGCAGTAGCATTCGTAAACACCTATTTAACAGTCAATCAGTTTATAAAATCACAAATAAAATATTCTTTTCAGACTTATATATTCTTATGAGACTCATTATTTGAGATCATAATAAAATCGAGAAAATATCAATATATTTATTATAAGGAAACCTTATCTTATTTTAATCACTATCGTCGCTTTCATTAATGCTATTAATATTATTATTATCATTAGCCACAACCAAACCTTCGTAAAAACTGTGGTAAACTTGTGGAATAATATTTTTCCGACACAAATCAAGTAAATCTTTTTTTTTCGATTGTGCAATTGGTAACGGATTATTGTAGCATAAAACCACACTTTCAACTGGTCTACTTACTACAGTTCTTCTTGTTCTGACAGAAGGAGTTGTGATGTTCAGTCTGTACTCGGGCGCATTGTCCGACAAGTCATACTTATAAAAAAGAACATATTCTTCATCTTTACATGCTCGGACTTGTTTGATTTTTGTCCATTGGATTTTATCGCCAGCAAAATTCTTAGTCCAGTTATAGAAAGAATTTGATTGCATCTTTTTGAAATCAAATATCATATTCTGCGACACGTCTATAACGTTATAAGGAGTACCCTTTACTTTAGCCCATCTTATCAAAGAACTCTATTCAGAGGGCGTATATATATTTTTAAACTTCGCAGCTTTCTCAATTGTAGCATGTATGGAATCTCCCTCATTTTGAGTGTGACCCTTTTCAAGAAACGTGTGTTTAATGTTTACTTTTAATTTCTTGGCAGTATGGAGATACATGAAGAACATGATTCGGTTCCTATTTTGACCGGTACAATTATCTGACCAGAATCTGAAGTCATCATAGCCGTCAGTTGCTTTCTTCAGTATTATATCGTAAATACAGCTGGCTATTTCGTTTGACCCGTTCATGGCTATTTGTTCGGTCCACAAATAACAAGTACCCTCTAAATGTCCAATGTCAAAAACAGATAAGTTATGTACTTTCAGTCGTTTACAATAATAAAAAAGACTAACTCCGCCGTGAGGAGACAACAAAACTTTTTGTAGATCATACGTTGCACAAAATACTTTAGGGTTGTTCTGTGACTCTCGTTTGTCAACGTCTTTTAAGGATCTCGAGAGATTTTTGTTTTTAACATGAATTTCATAGTTATCTCTTAGATCTGCGGTTACAGGACCATTCTTAAAAGTGTGACAAACATGGCATTGGTCCTTTTTGGGCCGATGGAAGGACAGATTGATATTTTTGTTGACAATATCTCTGTATTGTCGTAGAGAGTCGCATTTAGTTCCATATTTAGTAGGATCAAACCATTCCTTGTATAAATTGTACATACGAGAAAAACTCAAGTCTCCCTCCAAGTAAAGTTTATTGGTATCTTTGCGACAATAGTGAGAACTTACTGGCTCAAATGAACGCACATGATCACATACACTATTTTTCATTTCTTCGTTGATTGACGTGTGGTGTTTATTATGTCGACCTCTATTATCAAGTAACAAAAAATCGTTTGAATTACTCGATTTACTTAAGGCAGTTCTGATCATTTTCGCTCCACAACTGAGCGTATTCAAAAACATCTTCTTACAAACAATTAGTTTTAAATTTTGATTATTTTCTTCGTAGGGCAAATGATAGACATACGTGAATGACCTTCGGGACTCACTGTTAGTGACTGTCTTCTTCTTATTTATTTTTGCTACATTTTTTATGATGAAGTCGTATTGCCTACAATGGTCACCAATAGCCCAAAATTTTTTGAAAATATTTTGTCTGGTGCCTTCGTCTAGTTTATTGAAACATTTCAGTTTGCATGTGTTTTTACAAGGTTGACCCACAGTTTTACCACGTCTTTCTTTACCATCTCTGCTGCTATAAGGTCTTCCCGAGTTCTTGAGTCTTTTTCTTTTAGAATCTATCCATTCTTGTTTGTGTTGTTCTCGTAATCTTCCACTGTCCTTTTTTTTTGTATATTTTCTCTTTCTGGGCCTTCTTGGACTGCAAGGTTCATCTGATGAATACGGACGCGACGACGAAGTTAGATGGGGATCTGTTAGCAATGATGACACGGATGGTATAGCTTCTTCTTCGCCATAATACATTGTACTACCCGCTGGTGACGGCATCGGAGTCGTATCACCAATAGTATTAGCATTATCAGACACATTTAAATTTTGTATAGTTTCTTCAGCATCACACACAGGTGGAAATGTATTGTCAGCACACGTTGAAAATGCTTCACGTATAGGACTCAACGATACAACGGCGTCGTTACATATTTTTTCAAGCTCTTCATTATTAGGCAAAGCAGGCGTTAAAGCAAGACGGTTGTCTAAGGAGACGTCGACACATACATTGTTTGTACTACCACCAGTAGACGGCATATCATAATCATCATTAATATAGTCAATACCAGACTCAATCAAATTTTGTACTAGTTTTTGAGGCTCAGATGTATTTGAAACTAAACTCTGTAAATTGCACGTCGAAAATACTTCACTTCTAAAAGTATTCGATAATACATCGTTGTCATTATGTGTTGGTAAGGACTCCTCATTATCAGGCTTTGATGAATTTTCAGGGGAAATATCAATAATTATATTGTTTTCTTTGTAACAGTAGCCTTCTTCAAGCTCTGAACCCTCATCATTGAATAATATATTTTTTAATATATGTAAATCTGAGCATTCCAATATCTCACTGGCACCAAAAGGCAGCGGAGAAGCTTAAAAAAACATAATGGAATTGTAGTCAAACTATGAAAAGTTAAAAAATAGTCATTCAAAACCAATCTGTTGTTTATTTATGAAAATAAGACCCGTATAAGGGCCAAACTACCAGTTTAGCCCTTAATACCTAACAAGACATTATTATTGTAATCATTTGTAAGTGTTCTTCGTATTTTACCTTACCGGCATAAAACAAGTTACATTTTATAATTTATTTAATAAAATGATACTCACAGGTTTCTGCGTAAACGTTGTCGGAGCTTTCATAACCTACACCGTCATTCTCGATGTTATTATTTTCATTATTTAAAGCTAAATTCAATAAATTACGACATCTATTGGACCTCGCGCTGTTGTATTTGGATGTCATGATTCACAAAAACTGTTCATTTTAACTGATCAACAGAAAACTTATTATAGTGGTGCAAGCTCGCTGCGCGACTAGCCGTGCGGCGTACAAGTGCCAGTGTGGCAGATATACCCACAGACTAAAAAGAACCACAGCAATCTACCGCGTAAAAGTATCAATCTTGCGTTTGGCCCTTATACGTTCAAATTTACAACACATTGGTCGTTGTACTGCCGAAAACCTCAGTTAGTTATTGATATATTGGTGTTTTTGTAAATTGAGTGTTATTAAGTATGGTCCTGCCATGCTTTTAATGCAAAAAACACAAAATTGGAAAAATGCTGGTTTGGCCCTTATACGTAGGACCCATCGATATATAATTAACCTAAGGTGTCTAGAAAGCCCTGGTTCGCCAAAGCATTCATTTCAAAGCAATCTTGTTCGACCATTATACGAATGCGGCTAGGACATTGCTGTACTGCTTTCCATTCGGCAAAAATTCACATTAGGGACTCGTCACTGTGCGAATGTGGTTTGGATGAAGGTGACCTTGACCATATTTATTTCGTTTGTCCCCAGTACGATAATTCCCATCTCTTTAATGAATTGATAAGGCTAAAGGTTCCGCTTCCAACGCAGATGTTAGAATTACTGAAATTTGTTGATAAGGATATTTTTGTTGCATTAGCTGCATTTTGTCAATTGAACAAATTAAAATTATAATTTTCGTAATGACGGAAAATAACTGTATATTTGGGTATATGAATATACGTATGTATGGATACTTGTATAATTGTATTGTAAATAGTTCCGTGGTTTTTATAAATAGCTATTCCATAGTTGTTTTTTTTTATAATTTGTAGTTGTGCTGTATAATAATGGCGTAGTATTATCACTAACTACCAATAAGTGTATTTATTACTTATGATTGAAATTACTAATCAGTAACTAGTATTGGGTAGGATACTTACGGGGTATAATATGTTTTTTTTTTCAGGAATAGCAACTGCCTACATTTTAAAATTATCCGATCCCTTTTTTAATACGAAATCGACATGACACTGGCTCAATCGAATGAGGTAGCCACAAAAAAAAAATAGCGGTGGATTCTGAGGTTGCAATTGTTCGCAATGTACTATTTTCTTTTTATTTGACATGAATATTCTTCTTCTTATTTTCTTTTGACATGCGGAGACTATACATCTCCAAGTAACATTGTACAATTTGACCGTGGAGGCGTTTTACACCTCTGCTAAGCGTTAATTAAGGTAATTTATTTGTTTTTGACCCTTAGAGACTAAACATATCTAAGTTATTTAGACTAAGTATGTATTTGATTTGGGCTTAAGGTCGCCCAAAGAGCGATAGAGAGAGCAATGCTGCGCGTTTCACTTAGGGATCGCATTCGAAACGAAGTCATCAGGAGGAGGACCGGCGTTACTGATATCGGAGAGCGAATAGCCCGACTGAAATGGCAATGGGTCGGGCACCTGATGAGATGTCAAGACGATAGATGGAACCGAATCATTACAGAGTGGCGGCCCCGCAGTGGATGCAGAAAGCCCGGCCGACCTAGAGCGCGCTGGTCCGACGATGTCCAGAAAGTCGCTGGCAAACAGTGGAGTCGAGAGACTAACAGCAGAACAAGATGGCGAGAATTAGGGGAGGCCTATGTCCAATACTGAACTTATCACGGCTGCGGATGATGATGATGATGATGATGATGTATTTGATTATTATTATTTCAGGGACCATATACATCCCTATCTAATTTCTTTGATCTGGGGATCCTATACATCTCCTGTTCATTCTTAACTAGTGCCAGTTCGTTCGATATGCTTAAAGCTTGCTGTGCTATTTATTGTTATCTTTTTTTTGTGTACCTATGTGTGTATGTCATGTACTATTGTGATAATTATGTATATTGCACTGTAATCTCTTTTGAAAAGAGAAGCAAAAAAAATAACTGCTAAGTTTCTTGCGGCGTTTCTTCACAGTAGTATCTTCCATTTTTCGAAGCGCTAGTAGATTCAGACATGTAAAAGAGCCTATACGGCCTACTTGCAAAATAAATTTTTCATTTTCATTTTCATTTTCAATGGTAATGATGTCGATACCAAGGCATTAGTTGCTAACATACTTAAAAACACTCCTTCAACTGGATGTATTTCTGTTGGTGGAGACACGTTTTTATTGCGTTCCATTCAACAAAAAGTGCATGATAATGATTTGGTGGTTTCAAAGGCCGATAAAGGTAGTTGCGTCGTGATCTTGCAAAGAAACGAATATAATCAAAAAGTTTTGGATGTTGTTCAGGGTGAGGGTTTTTCGGTCTTACGCAAAGACCCTACTGGCGGGTTTCATAAAGATCTAAAAACCGTCATCAAAAATTCTATGTTTGTCTTTGAAACCGAAACAAAGACGAATAGTGTTATACCTATGAATCCGCTAGCACCAATTCTTTATGGCCTACCGAAAATTCACAAGGACAACATTCTTATTCGTCCGGTTGTTTCATACATAGAGGCTCCAGCATATAAATTAGCTAAAAAGTATAAATACTAGTCAAAACATGTAGGATTGCACTATGTATAAAGGATATTAAGAACGCAGCCTTGTGTTTCGCTTACACAGTAGGTACTATCCTACATTTTGTGGACATATTATATAGCTAAACGGTCTTATTCATAAAAATTTTCGCACCGTTTACAAACTCTCCGTAGGCTAATGTCGCAAAAACGTTATTCATAAACGATTTTTAGCGCTAACAAAATTTTTAAGCATTTGGTAACGGATATTTTAAGCTAGTTCGCTATTGGTTTGAGATAGACGATATTTAAATAAAAAACACATATCAGTTACAGCAGGCAGAGAGACGGAAGAGAATTTATTTTAGAAAACCACAGATAACATATAAAACAGGTAAAAAACAGATAGGTACAAGAATCAAGAAAACATACAATTAGAACAGGCAGCCAACATTAGCAAACGAGATTAATTTATATTTCAATCTTTAATATACTCCCCCCCTCTTTAAATACACAAAAAACAACAGGTATTACACAGATATACTACTAAGGCATCAAAGGTAAGGTACAAAACTAAGTAATTAAAAATATTAAGCAAAGGCACATTTGTTTATATACTACTGCAACAGTCTAATAAAATAAACATTTTTTAAATCTAAAACAATAAACAGCAGTTCTTATTTAAATTTTCCCTTAGCATACCTACTTAGGAGGCAACGGTCAATGACCTCAGAAATTGCAGTAACAATTCTGTAAACATTATTAGTGCATGACTACACAGAGATAATTATGTAGTTTTACCGAACATTACACATATTCTTTTCATATGTTTTAAATCTTAATGATATCTATATAGGTACTTAGTTAGTTACTAATACACTTATAGGAGGAATAACTATTCCTTGGAAAGGAACAGAATGGTGGCTCTTTTGCCTTGGCATCATAGGCGGTGGCAGTATGCATCGGGGCCTGCGGTAAGAGAACCATCATTTTGTATACATTAATGGCAGTGTAATGGTTTAAATGTAAATCACATCTTAATTAAATTATTGGAAGAGGTACAATTTTTGTAATTGGCCTTATGTAAGTGCTATCTTTAGTTTTAATGCTACAGCTCTAACATTATCATCTTTGCCATGAAACAATTGAACTATTCTTCCCATTAGCCATGACAATGGGGGAACATTATTTTCTTTTAAGAGCACTACATCATTTAAAGTAACATTTGGTTTATTATTGTACCATTTGTACCGCATTTGCAGGGAATTTAAGTAATCGATTTTCCATCGTTTCCAGAAGTTTTGTTTCATTTTTGTAATAAGTTGATAAATTTTTAACCTGTTATCAGGCATGCTAGTCAAATCAACTTCTGGGAACGATGTCAGTCTGTCACCAATTAGAAAATGAGCAGGTGTTAAACACTGCTCATCTGCAGAGTCCTCGCTTAAAGGGGTAATTGGGCGGCTGTTAAGTATTGCCTCGATTTCTATCAACAAAGTGTTGAGGTGTTCATATGTGTGCACATGATTCCCCATGATACGTTTCAGGTGATGTTTTACCATCTTGACGCCAGTTTCCCAGTAGAACCCCAATGCGGCGATGCGGGGGGAATAAAGTGCCACTCAAAACCCTCAATGCTAGCAAATTCAGATAGCTTTTGTTTATTTTTATTGAATAGATTGTAAACAGCATTCAACTCATTTTTAGCCCCTTGAAAGTTAGAGCCATGGTCGTTGAACATTTGGATGTATTTCCCGCGACGGGAAATGAATCGTTTGAGGGCATTGAGAAATTCCTTACATGTCATGTCAGTGACAAGCTGCAGATCAATAGCTTTGGTCGACATACAAATAAATAGACAAACATACCCCTTGTGGATTTGTGGTTTCCTACTGCGCCATTCCTTTACCTGGGGAGGACCAGCAAAATCCACACCGCTTAGCAGGAACGGCCGGGCCGGTGTCACTCTGTACTTTGGTAAGTCGGCCATAATTTGAGACAGCGGCTGCCCTTGAAATCTGAAACATTTTACACAGTCGTGAATAAGTTTTCTCACCGCCAGAACCGCGTTCGTAAGCTGGACAATGTCGTTTGAATTCCAGCATGCAATAGGCGCTCATGCTCCTGCAAAATAATAAGGTCTGTCACATGATGCTTTGCGGGCAGCAACAGAGGATGCTTGTGATCACGAGGACGACTAGAGTACTTTAATCTGCCCCCCACACGTAAACACTCATTTTCATCAATGAAAAGATTGAGATATTTTATCTGGTTGACAGTGAATTTACAGTGATCTGTGTCTACCACAGCAGTCAAAATCTGAAACTCTTTACTAAATTGTTCCTTCTGAACAAGTAAAACGATTTTATTAGTGGCCTCATTCATTTCTTTGACAGACACTGGACCAGTTAACTTGTTGTTAGGATGTCCAACATTATGCAAAAAATTATATACATACGCAAATGTACGAAGGAGACGCCACCATTTTGAAAACCTTTGAAACAAGATAGACGTGTACAGCTCTGTCGCGTCCTGCGAGTACAGCGCGACATGCTTGGAGCCAACAGCAGACTTCGCCTCTTCAGTCACCGCAGAACACAACTGGGGCTGCGGTGGCCACTGCTCTCCGTCAAGTACCAGCCAGCTGGTACCCTGAAACCATGAACTGTTTTTAACAAAATCTTCAGGCATTTGACCTCTAGACACAGCATCTGCAGGATTTTCATCAGTCCTGACATACCGCCAATTGTCTTTCAGTGTCAGATCCTGTATTTGAACAACCCTGTTGGCGACAAATACCTGCCAGCGGGACGGGTCCGCCTTAATCCAGGACAAAGTTATCATGGCGTCAGACCAACAATGGACGTTCATCAAGTCAACATTTAAAACCTTGGCAATGTTGATAATCAGCTGAGCCAACATATGAGCTGCACATAGTTCCAGCCTTGCAAGCGTGACGGCTTTAATGGGGGCCACGCGCGACTTCGCGCAAATGAAGTGGACTGTATATTGGTTATTAGGGAGAAGACATCGCGCATAGACCACACAAACGAAAGCCTTGGTGGAGCCATCTGAATAGCCATGGAGCTCCAACTTGCAGCGTTCAGGATGCAGCATCAGCCTGGGTACTGAAACAGAATTCAAGAGTGGCAAACTACTGCAGAAGGCTCGCCATGTTTTTAAAATATGATCGGGGACTTGATCGTCCCAACCAACATTTGCTTTCCATATGGAAGTAGTAGGGATTCGCCGGTTCTGGATCACTTTTTTGTAGCTCAAAATTGCGGCTTAGGGGGCAACGAATTGTAAAAAAAAAAAGGTCAACACCCCATTTAAAGCGATTGGACGGGGTCTCATCACGCTCCGCCCACTCTTTCTGGTATATATATACTTCCATTGCAACATAATAGCAACACCTAATCACATACTCATAAAAGGATAGACCCTTTCCTTTGTTATCGACTCACCCTTTGTTACGTTCAACTTCTTACCTGCGACCACTCGGGGTTCGGTGCCTACCTTTTTTTCCTGGGTACCTGATCGCCCGCCACGCTCCGTACAAATAATACCATGTCTTTTCGTAAGTCCACTTTCAATTAATTATTCTATCAGCACATAAATATCCTATCGCATTATTTGCAGTACACTTTTATTCGTAACCCATAACTTTTAGGACTATCATAATTCTAACCTAACCTAACCTACATTTTGGAGAAATTCAAACCAAACCGAACCTACATTTTGGAGAAATTCAAACCTAACCTAACCTACGTTTTGGAGAAATTCGTAAGCCACAACTTTCAGGACTATCTTAAATCTAACCTAACCTAACCTACGTTTTGGAGAAATTCGTAAGCCCTAACTTTCAGGACTATCTTAAATCTAACCTAACCTACGTTTTGGAGAATATTGACACGCTATATGGTACTTGGTTTGTACTTTTGATTCGCAACTCGATGTTTCGTAGACATACCTTTTGACAAATTCTTATTTTGCAAACTACTTATTTTATTCTGAAGCCATAACTTTCAGGACTATCATAAATCTAACCTAACCTAACCGACGTTTTGGAGAATATTGTTACGCTAAATAGTAAATGGTTTCAGTTAAAAACAAGAATTTTGTTGCTTTATTGCTTTTTACTTCTAATGTTATTAAGTACTCCTTAGAAATACTAGTTTTAACGTGTTTGTTACGCAATTCGATTATTTAAATACTAGTCAAAACTTGTAGGATTGCACTATGTATAAAGGATATTAAGAACGCAGCCTTGTGTTTCGCTTACACAGTAGGTACTATCCTACATTTTGTGGACATATTATATAGCTAAAGTTTACATAATACAGTAAACGGTTTCAGTAGGTTTATTGTTTTCTTTTTATCAAATGCACCACGATCTTTTGTTATTCAATTACTTAACATCAATACACTTTGCAAAGAGAGCTTTTTGAAAAAACAGCTAGTTTGAACGTGTTCCCTAAGCGAACCGTTTATTTACCTGACTGTCGTCAATAAGAGGAGCGTTATGTTTTTCGAGTGTATAGCTTTGAAGATACTGGTTTAAACTTGTTAAATTGCACTACGCATAAAGGACCTCAAGAACGCGGGCGGCATTGTATAATTGCTTTATTGTTGTCTTTGTATCAAAAGAACCGCCGCTATCTTTTGTTATTCAACAACCTGCGTCTGGAGAATACGAGTTTATACCTGTTCACTAAGCGAAGCACTTCTTTCAAAAAATACGTGTCCCAACTTGTAGGGATTGCACTGGGTATAAAAGCCTGCCATCACATCTCGGCTTCATTGCGCCCCAAACAATTCTCCGAGCAAGATCTTCCAGTAAGAGAGTCGTGAGTCGTGAAGTTTAGTGCAAGGTTGCTGAAAGCAGTGTTTCGTTGCTGAAATAGATGTAAGTATGTAGTCATAATTTTATGTGTGCCCACTTATTTCAGATTTTGATTGATTGTAACATAACCTTCATCTATTTTTGTGTTTACCATGTCCAAGGACCGTTTGAATATTGTTTTTATATTGTTACAGGAAAACACATTTAAAAATTATTATATTACGAAGCAAGTGATGAAGAAGGAACGTTGGCCTATAAAGTCAAAAAAGCTATTGCTAACACTAACAAGAGGCCTAATAACAGCATAGATGGCTTCTTTGAAAAACGGAAGAAAAGGAAAGTTGCAGTAAAGTCGTCGAGCGTCAGCCAAGCCACTGCGGAAGGCGTGGCTTTTATAAAGTCCAATAAAGACGATGCATCATACGCCTCACATCTCATCAAAATTGAGGTGTATGATGCGCGGAAAATAAAAAATATTCCGCCAACGGAGCATTGGAAGCATGCGGAAGTGCGTGTTAAATACTACGCTCACTCCGAAGAGGACGCTCACGTCGAATCTACTAGGGATGTGATTTACCAAATCACCAAACAGTTAGCGGACAAAAGTGATTGTGTAAATTACGTTATAGACAATACAAAATAAGTGTAAAAGTAGTTTTAAGATCTTAATTTGTTCCTTTTATCCTTTTTTTCTCGATTGTTTGCGTTTTGTTTGTTTAATTGCTTTATAACTCGTACCGAAAATTTTTTTTTGTATAGCGAACACCTTTTGTATTCTAAGCTTCCTTTCTAGTTATTTTTTTCCGACAAAGAGTCATTGTCTTTCATATTAGATAAGTAACACATGTTCCAAGCGCCGATGTTCATAGTATAAATAGACCATAGCCTTGACTTTGAATAAAGTTTTAATGAATATCATGTTTTCATTTTTATGTTTTATTCACAAATACACTTCCCTTGACGAAAACGTAGACTTAACTTAAAATAATAAAAGAGTTTTATATTTAATTAAAATTGTTTATTTAAAATATAAATGTAAAAATAGACTTAAACATATTTCTTACAATTAGATCGTTACATGGAGAACTCTCAGTAAACAAATTTACCAAGTCGCGCATAGTTTTTCCTTTAATCTTAAAATACAGATAGACTAAACAATATTCCCCGCAGACCGAGGTAAAAGGATTTTGAAATAAGTAGTGGATATAAACCCATCTCCTGGAATTTCTTTTCAAAAATAGCTTATGACTACCTGTAGGTTTTCGACCAAATGAGTCAAAATATTCACCAATGCCATTAATATCAATGTGTATAGCTATCCAGTGAGACCCCGGCTTTGAGTCGGGATCTAAATTGCTTATAATAAAAGCGGGTAAATTTACCCAAATAGGCAATCGGTTTGCAGCAATAACATTTGATTTAAAACTGGAACTTATTTTATTCATACAGAGCTGTATTTCATTTTTATCCATGATAAATATAAATTTAGCTGCTTATTAATGATTCTGTTAACAACGTTTAAGAACAAATGATGTATCCCTATTAAAAACAAAGTATTTATTAACTGTTATAATCTACAGTTACGTCACGATTTTTGTTTATTTCAATTACATTATCAAATTCTGCGTATACAATACAGTTAACAGTTTGACTAAGAGACGAATCAAAGCGAACTTCTAACCGAACACTTCCATGTCTGACGAGATTCCAATGTGACGTTGAACTAGCAGATAAATCAGGAGTCAAATCAAAACATAGCAAACAATATCCGTCTTCGTAGTCTGTTCTACTTATTGCGTTACCTTCGTTGTGAAAATGAATACCAGTCCCAGAAAATAAAGTGTGATATTGTGATGCTATTAAACCAGAGCTAAATGTTGTAATGTTCTAGAAGGTATTTCATGACCGTCTACATACAAACTGAATTAATTCATATTAAAATGTTGAAAATTGAAAGGATTCAGTGCTAAATTACCGTTAAACGCTGAATTTAAGACAAAACCGACAATACATCTTTTAGGAACTTGTCCAAGGAATATATTATCTAATGTTTTACCTTGCACACCTGCCGGTATTGTCAGAACCTTAACTTCCGCTCTTGTTAAAGGATACTTTGCAGTTGTTGACGCTAGTACTTTTTGATGGGCTAACAAAACGCTAGGGTTGACTCTTCCTCTTCTTATAATAAGACTAGCATCCATTATTTGTACTTTAAATTTTTTATCTTGATGACAAATAAGATTAAATGTTTCTTTTAAGCGCACTAACTTAACACGCATTTCTACGCCATTTATTAAAAATTTCTCTTGGTTAAACATGTCACCATGCAAGTGACCAATCATTTCAACTTGTCTACTTTCTTTAACAAATTCCATTCTTTTGTGAAACCCTTTGTTCGTTGCGTCAACGGCATCCATATGATGTGCAGTATCTTCGTACCACAATCCACAAGTTAGATGAGATTCTTTGGCTGCTGGACCATAGTTAAGAAGATTCTCCAAATAAGCACGATAGGAATATGTGTTGTTCGGAGGTGATATGAGTTTTTGATTTAAATATATGTCTAGTTGATTGAAAAGGGAATGCAACCAATTGTTAACAGGCGAAACTTGGACATCTGCTTTTAAATTTGTGCCATACTGATTCAATACTTTTGCATTGACATGCAGTAACGTATGTGACAAGTCAATATAGTCATCACCTGATCCGGGAACTTGAAATTCTATAGGGCCGTCGTCGTTTAAAGATGAAATTGGTTTGTAATGAACCCACTGTCCACTTTCAATACTGGTTTGAGTTGACGGCAGGGCAAATATGTCTAACTCAGATTTTGCACATTCACATGAATGATTATGTAAGAATGACATTATTTAATATGAAAGTATATCTTCGACGTTATACTTTTTAATTTTTTTACTTCCTCGTGATGCTTTTAACGGAATGAGTCGTTCTTGTCTTTTAGTTGACTTTTTATACCCAGATCCTGACATTAGAGAATCAATTTTTTCATCAGCTTTTCTTTTTAAGTTAGCACTTGCATCTTTGAATCGAGACTTAATCGAACTCTCCATAGGACGTGAATTTACCATATCAGACAGCAGGCCGATCCCCACATCTAATGTTTCTTTCCCTACAGCCCTAAAACCACTGGATAACAAAGGAATCACAGACCTAAATAGCCCACCCAAAAAGCTTCCAATCCCATGACCTCGTTGAAATGGAACACCTTTATAGACAATTCCTACACCAGAGCCAGCTTGATGTAAATAATAATGTTCATATGGACAAGAGGCAGACGATCGTTTGTGAGTCATTTTATTCGTTGAAAATGTAGCTTCACACAAGAAGATCCAAATTGAAATGGTACTCTGGCCCCGGTAGTCGTTCTTATATCTATTTCAATCGTATCGAACTCTCTACGTAAAACAGGTACATAATGAGCAGGTGAGAAGACATGCATTTTGTAAGCTCCATAAACGAACTGAGTTGGATCCAATGGAATTATTCTCAACAATGATGTTATAACATCCCCCACTACTTGCGGTTCAATGCTATCGGTATACACAAATATTTGTGATGGTAACCCTAAATACAAATTTACTGGATATTTCCCAATTGAAATTTGTTTTAAATTAGATCGTGGATTGAAACCTAACTGCAAACTCAGTATCGGTGATGTTATGATAGATGTTATATCTTCAGTTGCAGTTATAGCCACCATTTTTGATATTTTATCACACCTAAATTTCACCTTATTTTTTAATTGCGGGTTTTCATTAAACGCGTCAAGGAAAGCGTCAACGCTATCATATGTAGTAGCAGGTATGTGAGTTTTTATATCTATGATTTTGTCAAACTTTTCAATAAGAATAAGAATAAGAATAAGAATATATTTATTTGTCTAAACATAGGTAACCGTATAGAAATACATGATGTTGGTACAAAGTATTGTTTCTCTATGTTTTACCCGGAGGTGTACAAATGCGTGGTTCCATTTTTATAAGGGCACGGGCTAACTAACCATTTTAATCATAATTATTTTTATGTCACATTATTCTAAATAGGTACTAGCTCATATAATTAATTATCGGGTTTCCCACTTAAATTATTACACTAAATATTACCGTCCTTAAAATTAAACAATGTCATTCAATAAAATTTATTAATTATCAAGTTTTCCATTTAAATTATTATATATTAATTAGTTATTAACGTCCTTAAAATTAAAATATGTCATTCAAAAATTTTTTTACACTGTAGTAGCACTTATCTAATAACAGTTCGGTAAGCTTTCTCTTAAAACTATACAATTCTAATTCCTTAATTTCATTTGGGATTTTGTTAAAAATTTTTGGCGCTATACCAATGAAACTCTTCCGGACAAGGGCGGTTTTATATTTTTTCGGGCGTATATTATATTGGTATTGCGGCCTGAGTATTCTAGTTCGCCTCTGTGACATTGGTATAAATAATTCAGGGTTTGATTTTACAAAAGTTGCTATTTCTAAAATATACAAAGAGGGAAGACTCAAGATTCTTAGAGATTTAAAAGCAGGTACACAACTATCTCTCCATTTTAGCCTACACATGGCACGAATGCATCTCTTCTGGGCTTTGAAAGCAATTTCTCTGTCAACAGAGTTGCCCCAGAAAATAATGCCATATCTTAATCTTGATGCTACTAATCCATGGTAGGCGGTCAGCAAAGCTTCGCGGTTTATAATTCTAGACAAATTTCGTAGAGCATATGCTGATTTATTAATATTTTTACAAGTTTCCATAATTTGTGCTTTCCAATTTAGTTGACTGTCTAATTTAATTCCCAAAAATTTCGATTCCTTGACTTCACTTATTTGTGTTCCCTTATGATTTATGTTCATGTTTTCATTCAAAATTCTTTGGTAGAAATGCATTACATTTGTTTTATTTAAGTTTATGATTAAATTATTTTTGTCAAGCCATGTTATTATTTCATCTAAAACTAAATTGATGTCATTTTCATAGTCATTTAAATCATTACATTTTATAATGGCTGTGCTATCATCTGCAAACAGGACCATCGGATGATGCACCTCCTTGGGCAAGTCATTGATATATATTAAAAACAATAGCGGACCTAATACACTGCCCTGGGGTACACCATATTTGATGACTCTTTCGCATGATGCATACTTAATTTCATGTTTACGTTTTAAACAGATTCTGTAAATTTCGGTATTTTGCTTTCGATTGCTGAGATATGATTCAATTAAATTTAAAACATTTCCTCTTATTCCGTAAGCGTTAAGTTTATGAAGCAATATTCTATGATCTACGTAGTCAAAAGGCTTAGTCATATCTGTGTATATGGCACAGATCGGTGTCCTATTATCCATATTTTGCATTACAATTTGAAGCAAATCAGAAATGGCCATGTTTATAGTTTTATGCTTTCTAAAACCTTTCTGTTCGTCACATAATATATTGTGTTTATTTAAATAGTCAAAAATACGAGTGAATATAACATTTTCGAATACCTTTGAAAATATGGGTATGAGAGCAATGGGTCTATAATTTTTCATGTTCTGTTTATCATCTTTTTTAAAAAGTGGCTTAATGATGGTAGTTTTTAGGCTCTTTGGATAGATACCAGTATTCAAAGCTAAGTTAATGATATGTGATAGAGGTTTAGCTATGATTTCACATACAAACTTAATTACATTTGTTGCAATGTTATCATAACCTACGCTAGTTGTGTTTTTAAGGCCATTGATTATTTTTGCTACCTCATTAATTGATGTTGGGTTAAGGAACATTGAATTTGGGATCATATTTATTTTGTCAGAGTACTCTTTCCTATTGGGTGAGATTTTTATCTGGTCTACAAAATAATTATTGAACGCGTCAGCGATTTCTACAGGGTCCGTAAGTACTTCGTTCTGCTCTGTTTTAATTTCAAGTATTTGGTCTTTGGGAATGGTTTTTCTAGAGTTATTAATGATTTGCCACATAACTTTTGCTTTGTTTTTTGCTGTCTTGATTTTGTAATTATTTTGAACCCTTTGCGTTAGTCGTATAATTTTCTTGTAAGTTTTAGAATATCTAATAAAAAGTGATTTGTTAAGTGGCGTCGGAGATAGTCTGTAGCGCCAAAGTAGGCGTCTTTGTTTTTTGCTAAAATTTCTGATTCCTTTTGACAGCCATTTAACTTTTTTTAAACTAGTTAGATATATTTTTTTTCCATGGAAAACAGAGATCGTACAGCATTTTAAATATATCCAAGAAAGTATCGTAAGCAACGTTGGGATCTTTGGCATTGTATATCTCTGAAAAAGAGAAGCATTTTATATGTGTTTTGAAAATGTTTAGATTTTCTTTACAGTAGTCTCTTTTTGTCACACTCCAAGAGTTAATGAAGGGGATATTCCTTGCAGGTATCTTTAGTAGCTGCGCCGTATGGTCCGACAGTCCAAAGTCAAGTACCTCGGCCGAGCACCCTCGTTTAATATTGTGTGCGAAGTTATCAATACACGACCTGCTGGAGGGTCTTGTAGGGATGTTGATTTCTAACTTAAGGTCATAGTTTAGTAAGAAGTATTCAAAATTTTTGCAGTACTAGTTCTTTTTAAAACGTCTATGTTGAAATCACCATTTACTATTAGTTTTTTTGAAGGCCTATTTTCATTAGGTAGTCGTACTTTCTTTTTTATATACATGATATTTTCTTGATCTTGAACATTGTACATGGGTATTGAAATTCCACTAAACCAACAACCCATTCTCCTTCTAATTTACCGGTCTTAGGTAGTTTGGTCATGAAATGGGCTGTTGTATTATCAGTATAATAAGCCGTCGAGCTATTGCTTAACAAAGTTATATAAAAACTTCCTTCACTCATATTTTTTCTAAGTTTGATGCAAGAATCCAAGAATTCAATTTACTCGGATAACCTTGCCACTTCACTAACACTTCCTTTCTGCCACCAACACGACGTGAGCGTATTATTTTATCAATTTTATACTTCATGGAGGGGTGATAAGTTGTTTTTTGTAATTCTTTAGAATAAAATGTACCTACGATTGGTTCACCATCTAAGTCCTTTAAGCTATAAACAAGTCTCGGAGATCGTCTAATGATTGCATCAATTATAAGAATTGCATCACTCCAATTAGTTTCATAACCCTTTTGAAATATGTGTTTATATTTAGTTATTCGAACATGATCACCTATATTCAGTTTTGTGGTTTCTAATGAAATTTGTTTGTATAATTAATCGATTCAGGCGTTACTTTGCGGAGGTCCATATCAACAAACTGGAACAAATTACCTTGCTACTCCGCGAAACCAGTGCCGGGCTCGTGCAAAATAGCTGCGTCTGTGCGACACATATATGTTCATGCAAAAACCCACCCTCCTCCGCTTCCACACGAAACAACATATATCACACAGACTCAACTACACACCACCACCACTAAACACTAAAACTACACGATCGACGCGCGTTTCGCCTCTATACGAGGCATCATCAAGATCAAAGAAACAGTACGACCGTTCGCTACTTGAACGAATGGCGTACTGAAAAATTAAAACATTTTTCTTTAATCCCGCCTACCGCCAACATTTTTGCACAACTACCCTTATTATTTTTCTCAAAGCCTACCCTCAAAATTTAAAAATAAATCAAAAGTACCCCCGTATATTATCACAAACTATCCACATAATTTATCTCAATCTCAGCTACCCCCATTGTTAAAGACAGAATTTAAGCATACCCGCAATAAAAGAGAAGAAGGAAAATTAACCTGTTCATTGACAATGGATCCCGCGTTGTTGTACCTAACTATTTCCAAATGCTCCAAAACATTCAGACGAAATCCCTTTTTGCAAAAGTGTAATATTTCATAAGAATGAGCATCTGATAATGTATGATCTGTGTCTATCAAATGTTTTGCAAAATTGGACTTCTCTGCGTGCTTATGCCTATAAGATGAAACATGCTCCTTATATCTAATATTAAAACTACGACCGGTTTGTCCTATATAAACGCTACTACAATCGTCACAAGTGAGCTTATATACTCCTGATATACTCCCTCTTTCTACTTTATCCTTACCATTACAAAGTCTAGAATACAAAGAATTATTAGTATTAAAAGCAACAATTATTTCCTTTGATTTTAAAATATTATAAATTTTATCTGACAAAGGGCCAACGTAATTAATACTTGCTTTATATTTGTTAGTATGTTCAGTAGATGGGCCGCTATATAACATGCTATCAGCTATACGCCTCTGTTTCTTTTTAACCAGACTATTTACCATTGTCTCATTCATTGTCTCATGTCATTGTGTGTTGCTGGAGGGGTAGTATGAGACAATTGGATTTATTTGTGAGTAGTCTTAATAACAAACATCCGAAAATAAAATTTAAGAAGGAATTAGAACAGAATAATTCACTTAACTTCTTAGACTTGACTATAACTAAGGTAAATAATAAGCATCAGTTCCACATTTATCATAAGCCTACGCAGACCGATACAGTTATTCCAGCTTCTTCTAATCACCCTTGGCAACATAAACTGGCTGCTTTCCATTGTTACATACATAGATTGTTAACAGTACCTCTTTCTAGGGAAGATTTTGATTTAGAGTTAAAGACGATACACATGATTGCAAATTCAAATGGCTACACTGACACAATGGTAAATAGTCTGGTTAAAAAGAAACAGAGGCGTATAGCTGATAGCATGTTATATAGCGGCCCGTCTACTGAACATACTAACAAATATAAAGCAAGTATTAATTACGTTGGCCCTTTGTCAGATAAAATTTATAATATTTTAAAATCAAAGGAAATAAATGTTGCTTTTAAGACTAATAATTCTTTGTATTCTAGACTATGTAATTGTAAGGATAAAGTAGAAAGAGGGAGTAGATCAGGAGTATATAAGCTCACTTGTGACGATTGTAGTAGCGTTTATATAGGACAAACCGGTCGTAGTTTTAATATTAGATATAAGGAGCATGTTTCATCTTATAGGCATAAGCACGCAGAGAAGTCCAATTTTGCAAAACATTTGATAGACACAGATCATACATTATCAGATGCTCATTCTTATGAAATATTACACTTTTGCAAAAAGGGATTTCGTCTGAATGTTTTGGAGCATTTGGAAATAGTTAGGTACAACAACGCGGGATCCATTGTCAATGAACAGGTTAATTTTCCTTCTTCTCCTTTATTGTGGGTATGCTTAAATTCTGTCTTTAACAATGGGGGTAGCTGAGATTGAGATAAATTATGTGGGTAGTTTGTGATAATATACGGGGGTACTTTTGATTTATTTTTAAATTTTGAGGGTAGGCTTTGAGAAAAATAATAAGGGTAGTTGTGCAAAAATGTTGGCGGTAGGCGGGATTAAAGAACAATGTTTTAATTTGTCAGTACGCCATTCGTTCAAGTAGCGAACGGTCGTACTGTTTCTTTGATCTTGATGATGCCTCGTATAGAGGCGAAACGCGCGTCGATCGTGTAGTTTTAGTGTTTAGTGGTGTTGGTGTGTAGTTGAGTCTGTGTGATATATGTTGTTTCGTGTGGAAGCGGAGGAGGGTGGGTTTTTGCATGAACATATATGTGTCGCACAGACGCAGCTATTTTGCACAAGCCCGGCACTGGTTTCGCGGAGTAGCAAGGTAATTTGTTCCAGTTTGTTAAATTTGTTTGTCTTTTTTTCTTCCATATAAGTTACACCAAACAGTCAAGATATTATTAAAATTAACATCAATTGGTCGCATTTTGATACTAGAATGATAACTACGGTTATAAGAGTGAAGAAGATCTTGTAATATATTAGTGTAGTTGTAAGTATTTCTATGAGTAAAATAACGCCACATTTTCATTTTAAGAGTTCTTTGAAACCTTTCAACTATACTTGCTTTAATGTCTGGATTATTAGTGGTGTAATAATTAATGGTTTTGCTTTTAAAGTAGTCTCTTACCACCTTTGAAACAAATTCTGTGCCTTTATCGGATTGGATGTGATGAGGGGTAGATTTGGCTTCTGCAAATATGCTTTCAAAACATTGTTTAACTGTTTCTGAATCCTTCTTTTTCATGGCTCTTGCAAAAGCATATTTACTAAAAACATCAATAACACAAAGAATATATTTATATCCATCATTATATTGACTATAAGTACGCATATCACTGAGATCAGCCTGTCAGAGTTCATTATAATTAGATAGGATGTATCGATTCCTAGTAAATCGTCGGTGGACAGGTTTATGTAAAGTATACGTTTCCTGAGACTGTAACCATTTTTTTACTTCCTCCTTGCTCATATTACCTTTCATTTCCTTCGCTTACTTACCTATACTGCTGTAACCAGCTGGATTGGACACATCGTATTGTAACGTTGTGTATTTTTGGTACGTTTTCTCCAGTGACTTGAACAGCTTAAGTTTCGATTATTGTGGTAACATCGGTAGGGTTTTTCAATACTGGCAACTTAATTAGCTGTGTTTACGTACGCGGCTACATATGATTGGTAGATCATATGATAATAAAAATTAGGACTGTCAGCCGCAGATTTTCCCCCTAATTATGGGGATATAAAATGAACATTGCGTTTTCATACATACCATTTATTTCAGATATTTCAGGAAGTACTTATTGTAACAAGGTTTTGCACACATTCAGGTAAATTTCACTTGAAATTTTCAGGGGATAAATTTGGGGGAAATTTCTTCATCTGAGGGTGCTCCAAGGTGCTTCTGTCGCAACTTCCTCCAGCCATTTTAGAATCATTCCGATATAACCAGGGCTCTATGATGGTGCGCAAGAGAAGCTTCAATAATCTGGTGCAAGAAGGAGGTCCGCGCCTGGATGAACAGCTCGAGTGGCTCATGTGGCGTCGGAGCAGCCTATTTAAAATATATTTTGTAGCAGTTAGGAAAATCGTGAGTCAGGGGAATTTCTCCCCTGGTAAATTCATGTGGCTCCAAGTTGAATAGTTCTAACCTCGTGGTTTATTTCCAGCTCTTGAAGGATTCTTCTTGACGGGAAGGAGGGAGAGCCGGCGTCTGAGATAGTCCATATAAATTACTAGATGGTCTCCGGTAAGAATCCTTTCCTCATGTCTGTTTCGCTATCGCTTAAATTTTGCAATGTGCACTATCTAATCGAAGCAATGTGTTCTTTCCAGCTGGATGGGTTTTCATTAAATTAATTAATTTTGTTAGGCTTCACTTAAGCTCTATTTAATTTCGTTTAGTAATCTCTTTATGCCTTAGGCTTTCTGATCTTTTGCATTGTGAATTTTGTTTTGTAGGGTTAAGTCAGGGGTTGCTTATTTCGATTATTTCGTAATTGCGGGCTTGGTCATTTCCCCAGCCGCCATTTTGTAAAGCCAACCCTTGATTTTCCATATGCCTTCTGCACCAAGCTTCTACCACGTTTCGTAATTTGGGGATTGCACTGCTTGCGCCGCCTGAATATAATCTTCACGTCTTCCTGTGTGGCTTGAGAGCTGAGCTTGCATAGAGTCGACACCCCGAGCTTCGTGTTCGACTCACACTGCCCTGTTCCAGTCTGCAGCCGGACAGCTTGCCGGGAAGGTTTACTTCAGCGCCAGGTCTGTGAAACAATCATTCATTAATAAAGTAGGGAATTAGGATTTAAAGTCATTTAGACAAGAATTGGAATTGATGGCATTTCGATTTACGTAGGGACTAACATCTTTAGACACAGTTAATTGTGAACCTATCATAAGAACCGCCTTCAGCAAAACACCCGCTTGCGGCTGAGCTAAAACATATATTTACTTTAATTGTCTGGTATTTAGACGCTAAGGTTCCACAATTACATTACTGTATACATGTGAATTTGTAGGAAATAAAGATTGTGCTTAATACTAACATTTTTCTTTTACCTCCATTTAGCTAAGCCCTAAATATTCAAAGCACGCCTCCAGACAATATTTCGATTTTGTGATAGCTCCGGCTATCTGTTTAGTATTTTGATATTTCGTTTTAAACTGGTGTTCCTCCCTCCGGGCAGGGGAACGCCCGTGTCAATGGCGCCCAACCGTTTTGATTAATTTTGAGTGCTTTGAGTGATTATTTGGCTAATTTTTGTGTAAAAATCAAATGCCACCAAGTTCCAAATTTTAAAGACATATTTTGCCAAGTTGAAGCCGAATCTTACCTTTGTTCTTGACGATATAGCACGTTTACACATCTCACTGTCTATTTGCACTGTTTTCAGATCCAAATTTGTTTCTTTTTCTATTTTCCATTGTATTTTGAGTTGTTAAAACAAAGTTAACCTTAAAGTTGAGTAAAACTTTCTTTTAGGTATTTTCTTTGCAAAAGTGACAGTTGTGGAAACGTGGCAGGTCATTAGTACTTTGACATTTAGAAAACCTAGCTATAGGTACATTTTGTGAGGTTTATTTGTCCTTGTCCTTGAAAGTAAACCGTTATACAATTGAACAATTACTATTTCAAAATTATGTGATATCTTCTGAAACTTATGAGACTGAAATTTACAAAAAACTGGCTAATTTAAAATAAATTATTAAAGGTGTTAATTAATTAAGTTTTGTGACCTTTGTTATGAATCTATAAAACATTTTTTTTTATAGGTTCATGCTTTGGTATCTTATGATATAAATTTCAATAATTCTGCCTTTTAAGCAGCATATTAAGTAATAAAGCAACTCTAATTTAGTCAAGCATTTTGCTATTAGTGTCTGTACACAATAAATATAGTGTAAATTAAATATAATGTTGGTATTTAAAGTAAAAACACTAGTTATCAGTTGAGTGATTGGTTTTTTCATCTTTATTATAAACTTATACTTACATAGTGTATTTTTAAATAAAATTGATTTCTAAAAAGTAAAACAACAGTTCTCAGTTGCTAATTGTTATTAATTCTTTAATATTAACGTAACAACACAAATAAATAAACATTAATTAAGTTTAAACATAAGTAACTTAAAATTTTGTAAGCCATTAATTTCAATTCAGTATACAGTTCAACAATTTAGTTCAGTATGGAAAGATCTATACAGTTTCATTCACTTATAAAGGATGAGTTAACTTATGAAGTTCAGATTAGGTCAGAAACACCATTGAGTACAGTTGATGGATTAAGAAAAAAACTTAGAAAATTGAGCTTAGAGTGTCCTTCCGAAGCAGTTTTAGACACAGATCGGCCAGCCGATTCTGAATTAAAAACAATTTCAGAAAAGTTAGTTGATTTAGGTACAACTGTCGACAGGTACTTGAAAACACAGGACACAGATGTCAGATCTTTCTTAGAGCGTATTGATGAACTCAAATTAGCGTTTGGCGTTTCAGATTGTAAGTTGTTCAATTCAGCGGCACAGTTGTTTACAGACAAGGCATTATTTTGGTTTCGAGGTATAAAACAGGAGGTTTCGACTTGGAATGATTTGAAAACAACATTATTGAGGGAGTTTGATCCCGTTGATTATGACTACAGGTTGTTAGGTGAAATTCAGTCACGAACACAAGGTGCAGATGCACCAGTTCACATTTATTTTGCAGTTATGTCTTACCTGTTTGCGCGTCGCAAGGTACCGCTGTCTGAGGAAGTGAAATTGGAGATTTTGCAGCATAACATCCGGCCCAATTTATCACAGCAGTTAGCGTTAGTCAATATCACCTCAGTCGCGGACTTGAAAGAAAATTGTAGGAAAGTTGAGGCAGCGCGACAGCGGACCGAAATGTTTTCGGAACCGCCGTCAAAGGCGTCATCAAATATCCTTGGCAGTGAGTTTTTATACAAAGGCAAGACAAAGCCCGTCAACTCAGTTTCAGTTCCTACTGCCAAGAGTTCCGAAGGCAACTCGTCATGTTTTGCTTGTGCGCAGCGCGCAGGTTCATATGTTCCGATTCCGAAGCAACGCGAGAGTGCATTTAGCGTTCCGAAGCAAGCGCAAGTTCCATCCACACAGGTGCGGGAACCCGTTTGTTACAAATGCGGTAAAACACGACATAACTTTAGGTTTTGTAAAGCAAAACCTCAAAACAGACGAATCAGATGTTTCAGTTGCGGGATGACAGATGTCATGATTGCTAGTTGTCCGAATTGCAGTAAAGATGCATCTAAAAAGCCTGGTTCACACTTCCGTACAAAAAACTAATAGGTTCGAACCGCAGCGAATTAAATATTAATAGTGAGTCTATTTCGAAATTTTGTAATTTTAATTTAATCGCTACGGTTCTGTTTGCACCAAATAAAGATGATGTTCGGCCATATTTAAAGTTTAAAGTTAGTAATTTTGAAATCTACGGATTATTGGATTCTGGAGCATCCATTTCGATTTTAGGTAACAATGCTCATTTAGATTTTGTGAAATTCGGTTTTAATTTACAAAAAACACAACCAACATCTTGTCATGTTGCAACAGGCGTTGAAGTCCAAACAATAGGGTATATTTTTGTTCTGTTAACATTTAATAACGTAACTCACGTCATAAAATTTTTTGTTATACCCGACATTGTTTCGGACGTTATTTTAGGAGTGGATTTTTGGAAATCATTTCGATTGGCGCCTGAAATTTTTGACAACATAGACTACATAGTGACACCGAATACTTATTTTAGGAATTGCAACGGTATAAATTCAGAACAAGTTAACACGATACAGTCATACGTGCATTTGAACGCGAACCAGAAGGAACTGGCTGACGCAGTGGTAGGTAAATTTATGGACATTTCTTTTGAAAAGGTAGAGTAAGGTAGGACCGGCCTGATTGAGCATGTTATCGAGACAGGTGACGCATCGCCTGTGAAGGTGAAGCCGGGTACTGCTTTCACCTGAAAAGCGAGCAGTATTAAGTGCTGAGCTCGATAAAATGCTACAATTGGATGTGGTCACTCCCTGTGAAAGTCCATGGAATAATCCTGCGTTACTAGTGCGTAAGTCAAATGGAGACTGGCGTTTTTGTTTAGATTGTAGGAGGTTAAAGGCGGTCACGAAGGGGGATTCGTATTCCATTCCGTACATTCCGCAAATCTTAGATAGCTTGAAGGAAGCGAAGTACCTGACGTCGATCGATTTAAGTTCCTCATTTTGGCAAATTCCGCTAGCAGAAAGTTCACAGGAAAAGACTAGTTTTTGCGTACCGGGTCGCGGGTTATTTAAATTCAAGGTCATGCCATTCGAATTGTGTGGAGCACCTGCTAAACAGCAGCGACTCATGGACAGGCTGATCGATCACAATTTGACAAGTGACATCGAAACCGGTTTAGTATTTTGTTACATCGATGACATTGTGATCTGTTCATCGGATTTTCAGACCCATTTAGTACTTTTGAATCGTGTTTTGGAAAAATTGAAAATGGCAAATTTAACAATAAATTTTGCGAAGTCCAAGTTCTTCAGACAGTCGCTTAAATACCTAGGTTACGTCGTAGACGAGTTCGGGTTGCGCACTGATCCTGTAAAGGTCGCTGCCATTTTGAATTTTCCCATTCCGACCACTTCTCGGGAAGTGAAGATATTTTTAGGGGCGTGCTCATGGTATCGTCGATTTATTCGAAACTTTTCGACTATAGCCGCTCCTTTAAATAGACTCACGGCTAAGGGGAAGAATGTTCCTGCCTTTCGGGGGTCTGAAGAAGCAGAAGAAGCCTTTAAGTCGTTGAAGAACGCATTAGTTTCAGCTTCTATTCTGGCAGTGCCTGATTTCGACAAGCCTTTCGTGGTGCACTGCGATGCTTCTTCATATGGACTGGGTGGGATGCTTAGTCAGACTATCGACGGACACGAACAGCCCATCGCGTATGTTAGTCGTTCTTTAAACAAGCATGAACAAAACTACAGCGCGACCGAAAGGGAGGCTTTAGCCGTTTTGTTCTCTGTAGAGAAATTTTAGGCGTATTTAGGATCGCGTCATTTTAAGGTGATTACGGATCACGCGTCACTTAAGTGGTTTATGAACCTAGAGAACCCATCAGGACGTTTAGCACGTTGGGGATGTAGACTGTCTCAATTTGATTTTGAAATTGAGCACAGGAAAGACACCGATAATGTGGTACCTGATGCGTTGTCTAGGCTCATGAAAGTTGATGCCGTGAACGGTTCGAACACCGATGACATCGAAAAGGACGAATGGTACGAGAAGATTATGAACGGTTGTAAATCTTTCCCCGCTAACTTTCCGAATTTTTGTATTAAGGAGGGAAAGTTACTCCGATTTTGTAAGAGATTTTACTCAGTGAATTTGACTGGAAAGTGGTAGTGCCAAAGTGTGACCGAATTAAGGTTTTAACAGAGAACCATTGTGAGTCTACAGCCGCCCATCTCGGTGTATTTAAAACACATCGGCGGTTGTCTTTGACATATTTTTGGCCTGGCATGCATAAGGACGTAGTCGACTTTGTGAAGGCGTGTGACGTATGCTCCGCCTATAAGCATTCACAGCGACAAACTCCCGGGTTGATGGGTCAGCCAAAAATATGTCATAGACCGTTTCAGGTAGTTTGTGGTGACATGCTGCTTTTCAAAGTACACGTTATTGTTTCCGCTTCGCCGCGCAACAAGTGCTTTAGTTGCAAAACATTTTGAAAACGGTGTTATTTTGGCTCATGGGGTTCCTGAAACTGTAATAGCCGATAACGGGGTTCAGTTCACTGGTTCAGAATTCAGGCAGCTTCTGAAACGATACAATGTTCCTAGGGTTCATTATGGACCACGGTATACCCCACAGGTGAATTTGGTTGAGCGTCATAACAAAATGGTTTAAACCCAGGTGGGTAAAAACCCGGTGTTTTGGGTGTTTTGGGTTTTAACCCAATAAACACCCAAATTTTTGGGTGTTTACGATTTTTAACTTAAATTTGATAATTGTGCCACTTCTCGACCTGACCAAGTGCAAGCTGGTACAGTGGGCCACAGTTCCAGCCACCCCCTTTTGTCGTTTTTTTCTTTCGCTCTCGTCAAACGAGGCGATATGACCGGAAATGGGTACCTTAAGCTGTGGTCCTTCGTACTTGTTAAAGCAATACTAAATATAGGTCAATGAAACTACGTGATCGGATTCCAACTGTATGTTATTTATTTTATTTGCCTACCCTCGCATCGTACATACAATACAATATTATAAACTACCGACAACCCCCTTTTTAACAGTGATCATTTAAAAGAAGTACAAATGGAACATTTGTGATTTGTATGTGAAAATGCAATTACTACATAAAGTAAAATAATTTAATTTAATTCAACTTTAAACTTAATCTGCTTCATGCATTAAATTTTTTTTTTTTACTTTTTTTTTTTTTTACTTACAGTACTTACACGATTAAGACAAGTTTAATAATTGAAAGCTGATAACATTTCATATTTTTGTAATATGCATTAAACATCATTTTAATTAATTTAAATTTCATGCGTTTTAATTTATAAATATATTAATTTCACACAATTTTCTAACATGCATTAATATATAATAATATATAATATATTATATTATATTAATATATTGAATTTTATTATGGTTAGCATCTTAATTGGTGGTGACCATAGTAAAATTTTTACAATTTTTTTTTCTAATTTATATTTTTATAATTCTTATACAACTTGTTCATTTATGATTTATGAAAAAGTTTTTATTATTTACAATCAAAATAATTACCTTCCATTGTTTTCGGTATAGCATAAATTCATGATTTAAGATGAAATTAACTATTTGAATGTTAAGATCAATCATTAATATAATAATAATTACCTAACTATTATTTTTAAATTACTATTTTATTAAATTATTTTCCTGGTCATTATTCTTATCCGAATTGGCATTAATGTTTTTTTTTTTTTTTTTGAGACATACAGACAAACAATTATTAAAATACTGTAAGTAGGTGTTATGACTAGTGCAGAGGTGCTCGAATGCGCGGGGCAGCAGCTAGTAGCCCCACCGATCAGGAGGAATCACCACCCTGCCGGAACGAGTGATATAGTTATTGGACGTGGAAGCATTAGCACACTCAGACACCGGGGCCGTGTGGGGGTCAGAGCTACTCTGTTGCGCGCGCGGCGGCGAGCGCGCCGCTACTGATGACGTCACGCTGTTATCGCACGGCGAAGTAATGATATCGTCATAAGGCTGAGCTCTCACTGCATATTTATATGGGAGTTGTTCTAATCGATGATTGGAGTCATATATAAGGTGACGTCGGTTGCGTATTAAAGTACCACCGTAGTCCATTTTTATTACGTATGATCTTGTACCCTTTATCGCGGAGATTGTGCCATTGACCCAGCGTTTATCTATCCTTACCTTAACGTTTTGACCTGGGCACAGAGATGTGAGATCGCGCGCACCTTTATCGTAATATTTTTTCTGTTTTTTCTGTCGCACCAGTAACTCACGTTTGATATGTTTTTGAATCTTTGGCCGAAAAAGTTTTGGCTTACACGGGACAATACCCCTTAATTTGCAGTTATTAAGTAATTCTGATGGTGATGCTAAATTATTACTAATAGGTGTATTTAAATATTCTAATAAAGCCAATCTGAAATCTACATTTTCTAACCTCGTTTTTTTTAGAATGTTTTTAATCGTTTGGACGACTCTTTCCACTTGTCCATTCGATTGAGCATAATGTGGTGATGATGTAATGTGCTGAAAACACCATTCACATGAAAAATCTCTAAATTCAAATGAACTAAATTCGGGTCCGTTGTCAGACATAACAACGTCCGGTATTCCTTGACGACTGAAAATTGACTTGAGGTGCATTATTACATGTGAAGATGTTAATGAATTCAGCTGAACTACTTCTAAAAACTTACTGAAATAGTCAACAACAACTAAATATTTATTTTCATTAAAATGAAAGATATCCACTCCGACTTTCGACCATGCTCTTTCTGGTACATCGTGAGAGATAAGCGTTTCTTTTCTGTTCTGGTTCTTGAAAGGGAGACAAGCTTGACAATTGTTAATGTAATCCTCGAGCTGTGTTGTTACATTAGGCCAAAACATTGTCTCTCTAAGTCTCAATTTGCATTTCTCTAGTCCTAAATGTCCAATGTGTACGCGCCTTAACATTTCCCTTCGCATCTTAACTGGAATGATAATTCTATCGCCTTTCCATAACATATCGTAGGCTACTGTAAGTTCGTTTCTATAGCCCCAATATGGTTTAATATTATCGGGAACCTGATGTTTGTGCTTAGGCCAACCTTTTTTTATGTAGTCCGTGAGCATGTTAAGCTCTGAATCTTCCTGAGTTAATTTCTGAATTGCTACAAAGTGTGTATCGACAAGCGGGTTGCTGACGGCAACGGCGCACACCTGCGCGCGCTCGTCCAGCTGATCGCGCGGTGCTGCGATCGGGGCGGGAACCGGTTCTACCGCGCGGGATAGAGTGTCAGCCAAGTATAAATATTTACCTGGTTTGTATATTAATTTAAAGCAGTACGGCTGCAAACGTAACAACATTCTTTGCAATCGGGCTGGAGCAGTGGCTATTGGCTTACGAATTATACTGACGAGAGGCTTGTGATCAGTCTCAATTACAACATCACTCCTGCCGTAAATATACGCGTAAAACTTTTCGCAGGCGTACACACAAGCCAACAGTTCTTTTTCGATTTGTGCATACGCTTGCTCTGCTTTAGTGAGTGACCTTGATGCGTAACAGATAGGCATGTTATCTTGTCATAGTCATAGTCATAGTCATATCTCTTTATTCCATTGACATAAATTATGCACTAGAACATGTCTTAAATATAAAATTAGGTTCATACATTGTAAAGTGAGTGTGTTATACTCATTAAACGTGGCTATTTTATACAATTTAAATCAAATTAGAATTGAATGTCAAAATAATCCTTAATACTATACAGAGCCTCCTCTGTTAATCTTGTTTTTAGATATAATTTAAATCTTATGTCATTTAATGAAGTAACGGAATCAGGTAGATGGTTATACATTTTTAAACTTTGGTACATAAAACATTTCTTAGTTTTTGACAATCGTACTCGCGGCAGACAGAGCCTATCTTTTCTTCTAGTAGAAAAGTTATGGTAGTCACTTTTTTTGGGGTGTTGATAAGGTGCTTTCGTGCATACAATAAGTTTTTAAAGACAAAGAGCGAGTATAAAGTCATTATTTTGGCTTCTTTAAATAACATTCTACAAGACTGTCGCATACGTAAGTTGTAAATATTCCTGAGCGCTCTTTTTTGCAGTCTGAATACTCTGATGGAGGTTGCCGCGTGTCCCCATATCAGAACGCCATAAGACATTAAAGAATGGAAATAAGCATAGTAAACAGTTTTACCTGGTGAGCTTCCGCAGAGTTCTCTAATTTTTTTTACGGCAAAAGCTGCTTTACCTAACTTTTTACACAACAAATTGATATGCTGATCCCATTTTAGTGCACTGTCTATTGTAACTCCTAAAAATGTTGTTACTTTTGTATTTAATAGTTCATCATCGTTATATTTTATTTTTAGTACATTTTCTGATGGCCTTAAACTAAAATACATGATTTCTGTCTTGTCCGCATTTAACTGAAGTTTATTTGCAGTAAACCACACTTTGATTAGGTCAAGAATAGATTTAACATTACTTATTGTATCTTCCAACTTGTTTTCAAATGTCAGAAATGACGTGTCGTCTGCATATTTAACAATATTGCATTTCAGGCAATCAGGAACAACACATGAAAGATCATTGATGTAAATAATGAACAGTAAGGGTCCCAATATGGACCCTTGGGGCATACCTCTGGTTATTTTAACACTCTCTGATCGCTCATCGCTTACTTGCACAGTCTGATCTCTTTCCCTTAAATAAGAATGAATTAACTGGAGATCTGTACCTTTTACACCATAATATGATAATTTAGCCAATAAAATATTGTGGTCTACCATATCGAATGCCTTTGACAGGTCACAAAAGACACCTACACATTTTTGTTTTTTCTCAAGCGCTGAGTGAACATATTTAACAAAAGCTGCAATGGCATCCTCAGTGGAAAGACCCTTTCGAAAGCCGAACTGATTCGGAGTAATTATATTATGTAATGTAAAGTAAGTACTAAGTCTGGAGAACATAACCCTTTCAAAGATTTTGCTAAAAGAAGGAAGAATTGAAACAGGACGATAGTTATTGGGTGACGTGGGATCTCCTTTTTTAAAAATAGGAACTAGTTTGGCTTTTTTAAGTAAATTTGGAAAAATACCACATTCAAAACATTGATTGATCATGTCTGTAATTACTTGTGCTATTGGTATGACTGTCATTTTTATAATCTTGGTCGATACATCCCATAAGTCGTAAGTGTCTTTACTTTTTAAACTTTTACAAGCAGCTAAAACCTCCTTTACACTGACTGTTGAAAATTTGAATGGTTTAGAAGGAGGGTCAATTTTCAGAAAATCGATAGATAGCATTAGAGCTAAAACCAGTATCTGTAGATGTCATTTGTACACGAGAAAAGAAGTTACTCAGTATCTTTGATACCACTTTGGGATCTTGACACAATTTTCCCTCTTGAGTAAGTATGATAGTGCCGTTTTTTAGTTTTTTGTAGCCGGTTTCACCACTGATCACATCCCAAGCTGTTTTAATTTTGTTTGTTGATCTTTGTATCTTATTATTAAGCCAATTTGACTTTGCTTGTGTACAAACTTTTTTAAAAATACGATTATATTTATTAAAGTAAAGCTTGAACGGTTCATTTGTTCTGTTCAAATTAAATTTAGAGTTTAATTCAAACAATTTTTCTTTACTACACCGAATACCTGCAGATGCCCAATCATTAAAAGTCTTTTTTTCTTGTATATACTTTTTTAGGGGTAAAACACTGTTAAGGACTCGCATGTACATGTTGAAAAACTTATTGTAGTTATTATACACTTGCATTAAGCAGGCTCCGAGCCCGTTCTTACATGCGTCTACGCTAATAACTACAGATTTATTTAAACTGTAATACTGATATATTGGCACGGTTATTAAACACTCTTTAAGACCATTAAATGACTTTTCATGTTCTTGGGTCCAATGCCATTCAACGTCTTTCTTTAACAATTCCCTAAGTATATGATTTCTGTCTGAGAGGTTTGGTACAAAACTACCTACATAGTTTATCATGCCGAGAAATCGTTCTAAATCTTTAATATTTTGTGGTCGCGGCATACTTCGTATTGCGGACGTATATGAACTATCAGGATAAATTCCGTTTGGAGTAATTATGTGTCCAAGATACTTGATTTCACTTAATCTAAATTTACACTTCTTTATATTTAATTTTAGATTAATCTCACGACACCTATCTAGCACTTTAATAAGTCTACAATCATGTTCTTCTTTCGATGTGCCATAGACGAGGAGATCATCTACAAACAAACAAACACCCTGTAGGTCGTCGAAATGTTCATACATTTTTTTGTGGAACACCTCCGATGCTGATGTAATTCCGAAAGGTAGCCGCAAGAACTTATACCGACCGAAACTTGTATTGAAAGTACATAAATCCGTACTGTTTTTGTGTAAATGTAGTTGCCAAAACCCCTGTTTGGCATCTAAGGTGCTAAAATATGTAGCACCACCCAAATTAACGGTCATCTCGTCTAGCGTTGGTAGCCTAAAATGCTCACGCTTAATAGCTTGATTTAAATCTCGCGGGTCCAAACAAATCCTTATATCACCATTTGCTTTTCTTGCCACTACCATACTATTGACCCAATCTGTTGGGCCTTCGACCCTCTCAATAACACCGTCACCAACCATTTCATCAAGTTTACTTTTTATATTATCTTTCAATGCAATCGGGAGCTTCCGCGGTGCATGTACAACCGGCCTAATGCTCTCATCAACCTCAATTTTATACTCGCCTGGCATGCATCCCACGCCTTCAAAAACATCCGAATAGTCGCTATATATGTCGTTTGCTAGATCGCCGTCCTGATTTATGCTAACGGATAGCACTAACTGAACAGCATTCAATTCACAGCACGAATCTCGCCCAATAATCGGCGGTGAAGACACGTCCGCTACTAAAAAATCTAAAATATAATCACGGTCTTTGTAAGTTACTTTCAAATTGCATCGCCCTATGACTTTAATATCATTACCCGCGTATGCTTTTAATTTTACGGATGCCGAATTTAATTCGTGTTCACTAATACCCAGCTCGGCTAAACAGCGACGCGGTAATACGTTTACATCGGCCCCAGTGTCTAATTTGAATTTAATATAGCACCCATGTATCAACAAGTCAACTGTCCAATCACTGTGAGATCCAGAAAAATAATAAATTACTTGCTCGGGGGAGCCATCCGCTTGCACCTCGTAAACTCTACACATTCGGGAAAAATGATCAAATCGATTACATTTTAAACATCTTCTGCCTACAGCTGGACACGCTGCATTGTTATCATGCCCTAAACCACATCTAGAACACACCGCACTTGGTCCACTTTTTGAATAATGTCCTTGTTTCTTAAAATACGATCTAACCTGGCGCGCTGGCCACTGAGTTGTAGAAAAATGGCGTTGATCCCGCGCCGGGACGGGCGCGGACGGCCGGCGCCCGCGGCCCCGTCCCCGGGTCCCGCCACGGGGAGCCGGAAACCCTCTGCGCGACACCCAAAAAACTTGACCATCATCTTCTGGATTTACTTCGTACTGATCGTCTACGTTGTCATGTTCCTTGTTAACAATATAGGCATGATGCTCCACAGATTCCTTTTTTAAAGTTCCTGCTTGCAATCGAGACATTTGGGCGAGGTTGCAGATATCAACTGATTTTGTTAATGTCAGATCCGGTTCACGTAACAATCGTTCACGCAAAATATCATCTTTTATACCGCATATAAGTCGATCTCTAATTAAATCATTGGTCAATTTTTCGAATTCACAGGTACCGGCCAACTTTTTTAATTCATGAGAGTATTGCTCAATCGACTCACATTCTCGCTGATTGCGTGTAAAAAATTTATGTCTTTCTATCGTTATGTTTTTCTTAGGTAAGAAAAATGCATCGAATTTCTCAAGCAAACTATTCACTGTTTCAAATTTCGCATGAAATTGACGGTAAACTTCGCGGCATTGTTCGCCGATTACGTGCAACAATATACTTATCCGAACCTTTTCAGCCTTTTTACTCAGCTCACATGCCTCGGAATAAATGTCGAAAGAACTCTTCCATTTTTTCCATTCCACTGATAAATTACCAGATGTTACATTCTCCAGATTATTGGCAAAATTAAATGGCGGCGGGGGTGGCAGAATAGATTCCATTGCACACAAATTAATCCACTCGAAAATTCACTGCAACACTTTTAAAGTTATGTTTTCTACAGAATGCAATAACCGTTATCTACGACTTATAACTGTACATAAATCCAAAGGTTCGTTTAATTCGGCTGCGCCATGTTAAAGCAATACTAAATATAGGTCAATGAAACTACGTGATCGGATTCCAACTGTATGTTATTTATTTTATTTGCCTACCCTCGCATCGTACATACAATACAATATTATAAACTACCGACAGTACTCACATGGAAAAGGTCCGCACTATGGAGGTATCTACATGTTTTTACTAGAAACAAACTTAATATTCAGACGATGTTAGTCTTGAAACATAAAAACATGAAAAAATTAATTGAAATCATACGACTAGACACCTAAGCAATATTCTCGAGGTTATTAAGGAGTATGTTTACCTCGGGCAAACTATGCAATTGGTTAAAAACAACTTCGAGAAAAAGGCCAACAAAAGAATACAGTTGGGATGGGCAGCGTATGGGAAACTGCCGCAGATTTCAAAGTCACTAACACGCGATATACGTCACTTCAATATAAAACGTATTCAAGAGGCTATTGAGCAAAACAAAGGTTCTAAGGTGTTCACACGAGATTTGACTATTGGGTTGCTGCTGACGAGACTGAAAACTGATGACGGCAGAATGGTATCGGCGAAGCCCGAGCTTTTGGATGAGATTGAAAGGTTGTACGTACAGTTGTATACGACCACACGGTCACCTGTTAGCATCTAGCACAAGACCCGAGTGCTACATTGCCCAGACACTACACCGAAGGGATCTCGGACGTCAGCCTGTACGAGATTAGTATGGCTCTGAAACAGCTTCAAAACAACAAGGCACCGGGTGATGATGGAATAACGGCGGAGCTTTTGAAAGCAGGTGAAAAACCAGTACTTAAGGCTCTTCAGAAGCTGTTCAATTCCGTCATCCTCGAGGATATAACGCCACAAGCGTGGCACAGGGGTTTGGTGGTGCTGTTCTTCAAAAAAAGGTGATAACTCAATTGAAGAATTATAGACCCATTACAGTTCAGAGCCATGTCTATAAGCAGTTTTCAAGAGTCATTACGAATCGTCTCGCACGCAGGTTTGATGACTTCCAGCCTACCGAACAAGCCGGTTTCCAAAAAGGCTTCAGTACCATAGACCACATCCATACGCTGCGGAAAGTTATACAGAAGACGGGAGAGTATAACCAGCCATTACACTTGGCGTTTGTGGACTATGAGACAGCCTTCGATTCGATCGAGACTTGGGTGCGCTGCTGTCTCTCCAAAGACTATCGGTCGTGTTCACGGAAGAAAAAAAACAGGGGAAGTGGTTTAGAGCATTATTAGTACCAGTACCGGTGTCGCCACACGCACACACTTGTGGTTATCGTCTTATACTACACTACTAAAATAACATAATCTTGATTGGTTAAAATTGTCAAACGAAATAAGATAAATGGTACACAAGTTTTCGTAATTAAAACATACCTTATGAGTAACATGTACGGTTTACTTTTTATTAACATCAAACTGATTATATGACATTTTAATATATAAACGTCAAATAAAAATTTAGTTCCGCTACTCAACACTAGATGTCACTTAAAACAACTTCACTTCAATAGTAGGAGAGCCGGCCGCAAAATTTTGTACCTACTTGATACCGCGATGAAATGCACAATGGTTTCTCATTTAAAAAGATGCTAAGTCTGAATGTAATAATCTGCCAATTATGCACTTGCAAAAGTTGTAAAGTGCCACTTTCGGTGCAAAAATTGGGGCGTATTTTACCCAAGTGACTACCCTGAAATCACTGTCACATCATCAGAAAAGAAATTCGTCGTCAGAAATTTACTGGTAGATACAAAAAAGTAAAATCGATTGTGGATTTCTAAGTGGATATCGCGGTATCAAGTAGGTAAGAAATTTTGCGGCCGGCTTTCGTACTAAAAATTCAAAGTGACACATGGTTTTGGTTCGTTTTGACAGACCGAGTAGACGGGTTATAGCCATGCTAGCTATCTATCGATATCGATGTCTTTCATCGCACACAAAATATTGTACCAGACATCGGTGTTGTTCATTTTGAATTATTAATTATATTATATTCTATGACATTATAGACAGACATGGTAAGATGTTTCGACTTCAAACCCGCCTGCCCCTGCCTTCACATGAAACAGCATGAAGTCTATTCAGCCTTACTTGTATTAGGTTATGTATAATAGGTCTACCATGACCTAAAGTTACAAATTTAGGCTATAATTAAAAAAAGTAAACGATAAATAAATACTTTTTTGACGGCAAAAACTGCAATTTTAAGTTAAATGCTTGTTATCCACCACTATTCACACTTCACACGTTTATACTTCTAGAAAGTGAAACACGACACGTGTAAAGTGTGTATACTTTGTAGTAAAACTTATTTTATATACACACATATCATAAGTGCTCTATAATGCGTTCAGAAACCGTAGGCAATGACCAGCAATATTACAACCAATTTTATTATGAGAAATTTCTTGTCTGTGGTAGTAGGTAAATCTGAACTTTAATTGGCATTGCATACCGATTTCTGTAACGATATGAGTTTAAATTTGGAACAGCTGACAAAATTCAAGTGGGTCTCTATTTTAGTATCCATAGATACTAAAACTGTTATTGATACGAAACGTCAATCCAGTATGTTTTTTTAATATAAACGCACGATATTTGATCTCAAGTGACATTAAAATAGGAACTTCATTCGTTTGTCTAAGATTAAAAAAAAAAAAACGTTCTGCTTGACGGATGAATCAAATTGCCGCCATTACTGTTGTCATTCGTTTGTTGGTTTTTTGCAGTTACGGTTTTTCGCAGTTATGATGTGTGTAGATAAAGTAATTTATCTACACACATATCATAAGTGCTCAATAACGCGTTCAAAAACCTTAGGAAATAACCAGCATTATTACAACCAATGTTATTATAAGAATTTTCTTGTCTGTGGTAGTAGGTAAATCTGTTCTTTATTGGTCATCACATTACCGATATCTCGTGACGTTATGAATTTAAATTTGGAACAGCTGTCAAAATTCAAGTTGGTCTCTATTTTAGTATCCACAGATATTAAAACAGTTATTGACACGAAACGTATCATTTTACGTATTGGGTTTTAGTAAAACGCGTATTGTTTCATTTTCATTTTTTATTCATTGTCCCTGAAATAAAACGTATTTGTTAAAAACTGGCGTTTCGAAAGTCTTAATTTTAATTTCAACAAATGATGTATGCGAACATTTATATATTTATACATTTATATATGGAGAGTTCGATTAAGTCTCGATTCAAAGATGCAAGTGCTAACTTAAAAAGAAAAGCTGATGAAAAAATTGATTCTCTAATGTCAGGATCTGGGTATAAAATGTCAACTAAAAGACGAGAACGACTCATTCCGTTAAAAGCATCACGACGAAGAGGAAGTAAAAAAATTAAAAAGTATAACGTCGAAGATATATTTTCATATTAAATAATGTCATTCTTACATAATCATTCATGTGAATGTGCAAAATCTGAGTTAGACATATTTGCCCTGCCGTCAACTCAAACCAGTATTGAAAGTGGACAGTGGGTTCATTACAAACCAATTTCATCTTTAAACGACGACGGCCCTATAGAATTTCAAGTTCCCGGATCAGGTGATGACTATATTGACTTGTCACATACGTTACTGCATGTCAATGCAAAAGTATTGAATCAGGATGGCACAAATTTAAAAGCAGATGTCCAAGTTTCGCCTGTTAACAATTGGTTGCATTCCCTTTTCAACCAACTAGACATATACTTAAATCAAAAACTCATATCACCTCTGAACAACACATATGCCTATCGTGCTTATTTGGAGAATCTTCTTAACTATGGTCCAGCAGCTAAAGAATCTCATCTAACTTGTGGATTGTGGTACGAAGATACTGCACATCATATGGATGCCGTTGACGCAACGAACAAAGGGTTTCACAAAAGAATGGATTGTCAAAGAGAGTAGACAAGTTGAAATGATTGGTCACTTGCATGGTGACATGTTTAACCAAGAGAAATTTTTAATAAATGGCGTAGAAATGCGTGTTAAGTTAGTGCGCTCAAAAGAAACATTTAATCTTATTTGTCATCAAGATAAAAAAAAATTAAGTACAAATAATGGATGCTAGTCTTATTATAAGAAGAGCAAGAGTCAACCCTAGCGTTTTGTTAGCCCATCAAAAAGTACTAGCGTCAACAACTGCAAAGTATCCTTTAACAAGAGCGGAAGTTAAGGTTCTGACAATACCGGCAGGTGTGCAAGGTAAAACATTAGATAATATATTCCTTGGACAAGTTCCTAAAATATGTATTGTCGGTTTTGTCTTAAATTCAGCGTTTAACGGTAATTTAGCATTGAATCCTTTCAATTTTCAACATTTTAATATGAATTAATTCAGTTTGTATGTAGACGGTCATGAAATACCTTCTAGAACATTACAACCATCATTTAGCTCTGGTTTAATAGCATCACAATATCACACTTTATTTTTTGGGACTGGTATTCATTTTCACAACGAAGGTAACGCAATAAGTAGAACAGACTACGAAGACGGATATTGTTTGCTATGTTTTGATTTGACTCCTGATTTATCTGCTAGTTCAACGTCACATTGGAATCTCGTCAGACATGGAAGTGTTCGGTTAGAAGTTTGCTTTGATTCGTCTCTAAGTCAAACTGTTAACTGTATTGTATACGCAGAATTTGATAATTTAATTGAAATAAACAAAAATCGTGACGTAACTGTGAATTATAACAGTTAATAAATACTTTGTTTTTAATAAGAATACATCATTTGTTCTTAAACGTTGTTAACAGAATCATTAATAAGCAGCTAAATTTATATTTATCATGGATAAAAATGAAATACAGCTCTGTATGAATAAAATAAGTTCCAGTTTTAAATCAAATGTTATTGCTGCAAACCGATTGCCTATTTGGGTAAATTTACCCGCTTTTATTATAAGCAATTTAGATCCCGACTCAAAGCCGGGGTCTCACTGGATAGCTATACACACTGATATTAATGGCATTGGTGAATATTTTGACTCATTTGGTCGAAAACCTACAGGTAGTCATAAGCTATTTTTGAAAAGAAATTCCAGGAGACGGGTTTATAACCACAATTCATTCCAAAATCCTTTTACCTCGGTCTGCGGGGAATATTGTTTAGTCTATCTGTATTTTAAGATTAAAGGAAAAACTATGTGTGACTTGGTAAATTTGTTTACTGAGAGTTCTCTATGTAACGATCTAATTGTAAGAAATATGTTTAAGTCTATTTTTTTGAAATAAACAATTAAATATAAAACAAACTCATTTATTGTTCTAAGTTAAGTCTACATTTTCGTCAAGGGAAGTGTATTTGTAAATAAAACATAAAAATGAAAACATGGTATTCATTAAAACTTTATTCGAAGTCAAGGCTATGGTCAATTTATACTATGAACATCGGCGCTTGGAACTTGTGCTACTTATCTAATATGAAAGACAATGACTCTTTGTCGGAAAAAAATAACTAGAAAGGAAGCTTAGAATACAAAAGGTGTTCGCTATACAAAGAAAAATGTTCGGTACGAGTTATAAAGCAATTAAACAAACAAAACGCAAACAATCGAGTAAAAAAAGATAAAAGGAACAAATTAAGATCTTAAAACGACTTTTACACTTATTTTGTATTGTCTATAACGTAATTTACACAATCACTTTTGTCCGCTAACTGTTTGGTGATTTGGTAAATCACATCCCTAGTAGATTCGACGTGAGCGTCCTCTTCGGAGTGAGCGTAGTATTTAACACGCACTTCCGCATGCTTCCAATGCTCCGTTGGCGGAATAATTTTTATTTTCGCCACATCATACAACTCAATTTTTATAAGATGTGAGGCGTATGATGCATCGTCTTTGTTGGACTTTATAAAAGCCCCGCCTTCCGCAGTGGCTTGGCTGACGCTTGACGATTTTGCTGCAACTTTCCTTTTCTTCCGTTTTTCAAAGAAGCCATCTATGCTGTTATTAGGCCTCTTGTTAGTGTTAGCAATAGCTTTTTTGACTTTATAGGCCAACGTTCCTTCTTCATCACTTGCTTCGTCGTCGGGATAATAATAATTTTTAAATGTGTTTTCCTGTAACAATATAAAAACATTATTCAAACGGTCCTTCAAAGTAGATTTACATGGTAAACACAAAAATACATGAAGGTTATGTTACAATCAATCAAAATCTGAAATAAGTAGGCACACATAAAATTATGACTAAATACTTACATCCATTTCAGCAAGGAAACACTGCTTTCAGCAACCTTGCACTAAACTTTTTACACTTCACGATTCACGACTCTCTTACTCAAAGACCTTGCTCGGAGAATTTTCGGGGCGCAATGAAGTCGAGATGTGATGGCGCGCTTTTATACCCAGCGCGATCCCTACAAGTTGGGACACGTATTTTTTGAAAGAAGGGCTTCGCTTAGTGAACAGGTATAAACTCGTATTCTCCAGACGCGGTTCGTTGAATAACAAAAGCGGCGGTTCTTTTGATACAAAGACAACAATAAAGCAATTATACAATGCCGCCCGCGTTCTTGAGGTCCTGCAATGCGTAGTGCAATTTAACAAGTTTAAGCCAGTATCTTCAAAGCCATACACTCGAAAAAAATAACGCTCCTCTTATTGACGACAGTCAGGTAAATGAACGGTTCGCTTAGTGAACACGTTCAAACTAGCTGTTTTTTCAAAAAGCTCTCTTTGCAAAGTGTATTGATGTTAAGTAATTGAATAACAAAAGATCGTGGTGCATTTGATAAAAAGAAAACAATAAACCTACTGAAACCGTTTACTGTATTATGTAAACTTTAGCTATATAATATGTCCACAAAATGTAGGATAGTACCTACTGTGTAAGCGAAACACAAGGCTGCGTTCTTAATATCCTTTATACATAGTGCAATCCTACAAGTTTTGACTAGTATTTAAATAATCGAATTGCGTAACAAACACGTTAAAACTAGTATTTCTAAGGAGTACGTAATAAGGTTAGAAGTGCAAAGCAATAAAGCAACAAAATTCTTGTTTTTAACTGAAACCATTTACTATTCAGCGTTACAATATTCTCCAAAACGTAGGTTAGGTTAGGTTATATTTATGATAGTCCTGAAAGTTATATCTTCAGAATAAAATAAGTAGTTTGCAAAATAAGAATTTGTCAAAAGGTATGTCTACGAAACATCGAGTTGCGAATCAAAGGTACAAACCAAGTACCAAATAGCGTGACAATTTCTCCAAAACGTAGGTTAGGTTAGATTTAAGATAGTCCTGAAAGTTAGGGCTTACGAATTTCTCCAAAACGTAGGTTAGGTTAGGTTAGATTTATGATAGTCCTAAAAGTTATGAGTTACGAATAAAAGTGTACTGCGAATAATGCGATAGGATATTTATGTGCTGATAGAATAATTAATTGAAAGTGGACTTACGAAAAGACATGGTATTATTTGTACGGAGCGTGGCGGGCGATCAGGTACCCAGGAAAAAAGGGTAGGCACCGAACCCCGAGTGGTCGCAGGTAAGAAGTTGAACGTAACAAAGGGTGAGTCGATAACAAAGGAAAGGGTCTATCCTTTTATGAGCATGTGATTAGGTGTTGCTATTATGTTGCAATGGAAGTATATATATACCAGAAAGAGTGGGCGGAGCGTGATGAGACCCCGTCCAATCGCCTTAAATGGGGTGTTGACCTTTTTTTTTAGAATTCGCTGCCCCCTAAGCCGCCATTTTGAGCGAGGAAATTGATCCAGAACCGGCGAATCCCTACTACTATAGTCCCACCCGGAAAAAAGCATGAAAGGCATGCTTTTAGTTTTTTTATTATTATTTATTATTTCTAATATATATTTTGTTAATGCCTACGTCAAGAGAGAACCTGGCGATGAAAATAGTTGAAAAAGGCTGATGCCATCATAAGTTTTAAAAGTTCTAAAACAGCTCCATTCCGCGATTTCCACGATCAAAATCTGTAGAGTTGAATATAGACGCAGCGTGCGTCCAGTCTGCGGCCAAACACGTCGACAACTTATAATGCTTATTTTTATCTTCTTCGTTTTCTATCTATTCCCCGATGATTCGATTTAGGTACTAACATCATTAAAACACAAAGAGCTAAGACACAATAAGATGTTTTCCTAAGCGATGATTTTATCATTGACAAATGGTTGATAATATAGTTTGTTTCAATATAGTTTTAGTTTATTTCTTTATTGACAGAGTTCATAAAAATAATCATGAAGGACGCTAGCTCTTGGAAGTATTTTAAACTTGTGATAATTTCCGATCTTTTAAAAGTCCAAATAATTTGAAATTGTTATAAATAACTAAATAATGAAAACTAAAGTTTTCATTTTTTTTAATTTTAGTTCTAATATATAAATTTTAACTGTTTGAAAATGGTAGACTTGTTCTACTAAATGATAATAGTAATGGTTTTTATGAATAATTTATTTTAAGACATTGTTTGTGCCACTACCTGGAAACCTAAAAAGTCGGGAATTCAAAATACCAGTCCGTATATGTAGACAATGTACATGGACGTCAGTTCACCAAAGGTACAGTGTGATACTATTTGACTTCAGTACCTATACGAAAGTACAAAGACTTAATAATACCAAATAAGTTTTTATTTAGTCCAGTAGTATTTAGTCTGGTAGGCTTGATTGTTTTCCTTAATGTTACTAATTGGGTATTAGTTATTATTCAGTCTTAATTCATTTTAAAAGTGTAAAAACACTAAGAATGGCCATCACGTTCGACAGAACTCCGGTCTCAAAACAAACATAATTGTTACACTTAATATTTATTTGCTGGCTGGCTTAATATGGGTTGATTGAGGAGCTCAGCAGCGCTGGCGTGGGTTGTTCGGTGGATGGTTGTTATGTTAACAACATCAGCTATGCTGACGACATGGTGCTGCTGAGCCCCTCAGTCAACGCACTGAAGATAATGCTGCGTATATGTGAGAAATATGTAGTGGCCCATGGCCTCAAGTATAACGTCAAGAAGAGTGAGATCTTAGTTTTTAAATCTGGCAATAAAACCTACTCCATTCCACCCATAAGTCTCGACTCCATTCCTCTTCAGACAGTTACAAAATTTAAATATTTGGGTCATTGGGTCACAGAATCTCTCAAAGATGATGTTGACCTGGAAAGGGAACGCAGAGCACTGTCGATCAGGGGTAATATGCTCGCACACAGGTTTGCACGATGTTCTCGCGAGGTGAAGATTACGCTCTTTAAAACCTATTGCCAAAATCTGTACACGTGCAACCTGTGGAGCAACTACACCAAAAAGACCCTCAGTGCTCTGCGTGTCCAATACAACAACGCCTTCAGGAGGTTGTTGGGGCTGCCTTGGCGCTGCAGTGCGTCGGGAATGTTCGCCGCTAGTAGCACTGACGGCTTCCAAGCCGTGCTGCGCAAGCGTGTGGCGTCTCTGTGGCAGCGCGTGCGGAGCAGCACCAACACCCTCGTGAGGGTCGTTGCGGAAAGGGTGGACAGTCCTCTTCTCACTCATTGGATGACCGTGCATGTGAGATCCAATGAGCATTTCATTTTTTACTAAGTGTCAATTTTATGTACTAACCCTAACAACAGTAAATATGTAATATTATTAGGCATGTGTAATTATGGATATTCGATGTCTGAATTAAATGATTTCATTTCATTTCATTTCATTTCAATATGACCACATTATATTTCTTTATATAGGTACACCATATGGTAGGTCATGTTTAGGTTGTTAGTTTTTGTTGCTTGATATTCTAATAAACAAAAAATAAGTAGTAAATGTTTTTCGAGATATTGGGTTCTGTATGAAAACTTTCTACTCGGCTCTATTTTTATTTCTATTAAAATATCAAGGACAATAACAACATTGGTGATCCGTGAGACGATAAAATAAAAATCACACCACTTTTGTATGGAGAATCGAACGTGATTGCGACTCTTCCTTATAATGTGTTAAATTTGTACTCCCAAGTACAGTCACCAACATTAATCCGCTACAACAAAGAGCACAAATTCCTGACACGACTTTATTTCTAGGGCCAAAGAGCATAAATTCCTGACACGACTTTATTGTTAGGAACTTAGGATTAAGACGTGTCAGATATTTTCAAACGCTTTGTTATGACAGATATTGATGCCGGTGGTATCATACATCCGTACGGATGTCAGTTCACCAAACAGCGCGTGATATTTTGTTTCTCTCTTCGGGCCGGTACAGACGGACTGCAACCCGACTGCAACTTGTATGGGAACTGTACGCCGGCGTTACAGTTGGCGTGCAGTCGGCGTGCAGTTCCCATGCAAATTGCAGTCGGGTTGCAGTTCATTTATATCGGCGTAATTTTTCGGTGGTTACTTACCAAATACGTCGCATGCTTAGTAATAAACGGGCTTAACTTAAAAATCGTGAATTGTGGTAAATCGAGTTTAAAGTTTAAGTTATTGGCACTTCTCATTTCCGTTGAATTATTTGGTAGGATTTTATATTGTTTGCTACGTTTTTTACAATTCTTAACGTTGTACATTATGTCTACTTGCACTTTTTATTTTTAAACCGATTTATTTCTATATTTTTAATAATATTGCTAAGGTTTAAAAAAAACATTGCACTGATAAATCACTTTATTACAAAATGTAGCAAAAAAGTTTTTTTTTAAATCAAATTAAGTCAAAATAATACTTTTTTGTACGAAAGGGATAGAAATGACCAAGGATATTAATTCGTATAAATCCAAATTATTACAAAACAGTTTTACAATTAAAATATCTCAATTATGATTATGCCGTTTTAGTAGCTATGTTCAGTAATATTAAGAGGAGCATAAATGAAAATTCAGTATGTTTTTCATAACAATACATAAAACATCAACATAGTTTTATCTTCATCATCATCATCATCATCATCATCATCTCAGCCACAAGAAGTCCACTGTTGAACATAGGCCTCCTCCATGGATTTCCAAAGTGACCGGTTAAAAGCAGCATGCAACCTGTATGAGGTCATCGGACCATCTTGTGGCTGGTCGTCCTATGCTGCGCTTGCCAATACGCGGCCGCCATTCGAGAACTTTTCGACCCCATCGGCCATCAGTTCTCCGTGCTATATGCCCTACCCACTGCCACTTCAACTTGCTAATCCGCTGGACTACTTTGGTTACTTTCGTTCGTCTGCGGATCTCCTCATTTCTGATTCGATCACGCAGAGAAACTCCAAGCATAGCCCTCTCCATAGCTCGTTGCGTGACTTTGAGCTTTCTTATAAGGCCCATAGTAAGCGGCCACGTCTCAGTGCCATAAGTCATCACTGGTAACACACATTGATCATACACTCTTGATTTCAAACACTGAGGTATATTGGACAAGAAGACATTTCGCAGTTTCCCGAACGCTGCCCAGCCGAGTTGGATTCGACGATTGACCTCTTTCTCAAAGTTGGACCTGCCAAGTCAAACTGTTTGTCCTTGGTAGACGTATTCGTCAACAACTTCGAGAGTTGAGTTTCCTACTGCTATTGGGATGGGCACCACATGCACATTCGACATGACTTTCGTTTTGTCCATGTTCATCTTAAGGCCCACCCGTTGGGAAACCCGATTGAGGTCTTCGAGCATCGTGCTAAGGTCTTCCATCGATTCTGCCATGACTACTATATCGTCGGCGAATCGAAGGTGAGTGATGTACTCGCCGTTGATATTGATGCCGAATCCTTTCCACTCCAGAAGCTTAAAGGCATCTTCCATTGTGTTGGTGAACAGTTTCAGAAAGATAACATCTCCCTTTCTCACACCTCTTTGCAATAGAATTGCCTCCGTCCTCTGGTCTTGTATTCGGACCGACATGGTGGCGTTATTGTACAAACACTTCAACACTTCGATATACCGATAGTCAATACGGCATCGCTGGAGAGACTCGAGCACCGCCCACGTCTCGATCGAATCAAAGGCTTTCTCATAGTCCACAAACGCTAAGCATAATGGCATGTTATACTCCTCGGTCTTTTGTATAACTTGCCGCAGCGTGTCGATGTGGTCTATAGTACTAAAGCCTTTTCGGAAACCGGCTTGTTCGGGAGGCTGGAAGTCACACTTTTACTTTCTAAGCTTAACTATGTTGATGTTGTGATTGGTGGGTACTTACTGGCTCGCTCAAAGCCACTATTGCAACGTGTTCAGAACGCTTTTGTTTTGCAATCCCTTCTAGAACGCACGTTTCACCTTACCTCAACCGGAGTGATTTGATGAAAATGGATGCTAGACGCTCACTTCACCTTGCCACTTCACTCTTTGGGGTCTTCAACTCTCGTCAGCCGATTTATTTGTATGAGAAACTCATCATTTCTAGACGTGCCGTTAGAACTGCTACGAGATTAATATATCCGAAACACTGTACGGCTGCTTTTCGTGGTAGCTTTCGTTATGCTGCTACGAAATGTTGGAACAACATACCACCCCAATAAGAAACACCAGCACGATTGGATCTTTCAAAAATAAGTTAAAATAACATGTGCTGCAATTGCAGAAAAACCGACATGAGCCAGTTTGTACAGTGTTTTATTCTCTAACTTTTATGTAATTTTTATTATTATTGTTTCTGGCCTGCTAACTATTTAATTTAATTTATTTAATTCAAACTATCCATGTCTTGTGCTATATCCTACATGCCACTCCTACTACATCACACATACTCTAGTTTTAGGGCCGCTCGGTAAGTCAGGACAGTTGTTATTGGTATGAGAGCGAGTGATGTAACCATGAGTGTGTACAATTATGTTCATTCCAGTCATCGCATCATAGCAGTGACTGGTGTATAACAACTTATTCGGGGTATTTCTCCTCGGTTTTTGTCGTGCAACCCCAACCAGGGCTCCAGAGAAAACCAGCGTTGCTGCACTCGTCTCGTGTAGCAACACGTGCTGAGTGGAGATTCCTTTATTGGTGTCAAATTGTGTCACCATCGGTAGTTAGGTTATAAATATTCTGTAAGTTAGTTTTTGTAAATGGTGGTGGGACTTTATGAGACTAAATAAAAATATTTTCTTTCCTTCTTTCTTTAAAATGTTTTCGGCATCCAAACACGATGTACCGGGATTTAGTTTTTGTTCATCAGCGGCACCAGCAAGCCGCATAATTTCTTTTATTCTTTTACTCGTGCTAAAATTGGTTAAAATCAAAATTAATTCGAAATCCATACATTTCTCACACTCGTAAATTGATATAACTAGAAATGAAACACATACTTTGCGTTCTATTTCATGATAAAACAACTGATGTCTTAATGTAAAAACACAATTTACAACAGCAAAAATAATAGAACGATACATCAAGACATAGTTCTATGATTAAACCTTCCCTTAAATAATAAACTGATGCATGTTTTAATGGAACACCAAGTATTCAAGTATTATTTTTAATAAAACGAGGCAATCCGAATTACATCACTTCATTTTGCGTTTGATTTCATGCTAAAAAGAAATAAATCCAAATATGCTTATATTTGACTAAAAGTTGTTCAAAATACTCACGTTTTCTTTATTACAAAAACGAAGTATCTCTAAATGTATCACGAAAGCGACGTCTTTTTCGCAAGTCGGTTGGAACATGACTGAAGGTAGCTGCTTTAGCACCAAATGAAATTTGCAATTTTGTTGAAAGTTAAACGCAGCAAGTCTTAGGCGTATCTCTTTTTAATACTCGTTTTAGGCTGGTTTAAGAAAGAGAGCCGATAGTGCTGTCAGTTATAAGCCGTTTTAATACGATAACTAATTTAATGCCAATTTTGAGTTAGGCCCGTTTACTACTAAGCATGCGACATCTTTAAGTAATTAGAGGTACCTATGGTAGCCTTGTTTGATCTCCTTAGGGCCACTTGCGCGCAAAAAATATTAAATCAGTAACCGCGAGTTAAATTTGACAGTTCCATATATTATGACACAATTTAACCCCGGGTTAGCATCTAACACGGGGTTAAGTCGTTAACTCTGGAACGCGCAAGTGGCCCTTAATGCCACTTGCACCATCCCACTAACCCGGGGTTAAGCGGTTAAACCGTTAACCCTGTGTAAAATTGTACTGGTAATCCCGGTAACCAGTCAACCCCGGGTTAGTGGAATGGTGCAAGTGGCGGTTAATAATATTAATTTTTTTTGTTTATAGTTTATTTTAAGAGATTGTGCCCTCACTTGTGAAAATCAGGTGCTGGCCATCCGCAAATTATACAGCTATTGGAACTCCGATTACATAATGGATACTTATGATACAACAATTTAATATCTAATAATTTCTTAAAATTAATTATGTTGCATCACAAATAGGTGCCAAAGTCACATAGAGTAATTTATTATTAATACGTTGAATAAAAATAATTATGTTACGTAATTTTTAGAGATTGATTTTTAAGTTTTATATAACTATTTCAGTTGTTTTTACTTATCATAACCACAGTATAGTTATAACCAGTAAGGAATCTACGTACAAACGCTCGGAACCGACGCACGCACACAGACGCACGCTGAACACGGCCGCTAAGGCTGCTAAGGCGGCCGTCAGTCGCGGCTGCCGCGTCGAGACGGGTAGACGCGGTATGCGTTTGTTTATCGCGTCGCGTGCGCCTGCGCCCCAGACAGTCCGCGAGCTTATTAAAAATACCAGGAAGGTATTGCGTTGTACATGGCTGCTTAAACTCGACTTTTTCAAAGCCAGAGCTTTCATTTTTTAGACTCCCTGGTGATGTTAAAAGGTAGGAATGATTTATAGTTATTAAATAATAGGTAGTTATTTTCTTAACACGTTTTTATTAGATCGAGATGTAATATTTATAAAAATCTAAGAAGCCGCATTTCCCCTTTGGCTCTTTTGGTGAGGTACCTAGTACCGTTAAGAAAATAAGAGAAAGCAGCCGCCATTTTGAACTTTTTAGCTATTTGACCGATTGCTATCAAAATCGATTTCTAAGGAACTTTGTGGTTTCCGACAAAAAATCCGTTTACAGAATGAGAAAATATGGCCGCCATCTTGAAATTTTGAGTTATTCGACCGGTTGCTTTGAAAATCGATATCTAAGGAGCTTTGTAGTTTCTGACAACAAATCCGTTAAGAAAATAAGTAAAAGTAGCCGCCATCTTGAAACATTTGGTTATTCGACCGATTGCTTTCAAAATCGATATCTAAGGAACTTTGTGGTCTCCGACAACAAATCCGCTAACAGAATGAGAAAATATAGCCGCCATCTTGAAATTTTTAGTTATTCGACCGATTGCGTTCAAAATCGATATCTAAGGAACTTTGTCGTCTCTGACAACAAATCCGTTAAGAAAATAAATAAAAGTAGCCGCCATCTTGAAATTTTTAGTTATTTGACCGATTGCTTTCAAAATCGATATCTAAGGAACTTTGTGGTCTCCGACAACAAATCCACTAACAGAATGAGAAAAAATAGCCGCCATCTTGAAATTTTTAGTTACTCGACCGATTGCTTTCAAAATCGATATCTAAGGAACTTTGTCGTCTCTGACAACAAATCCGTTAAGAAAATATATAAAAGTAGCCGCCATCTTGAAATTTTTAGTTATTCGACCGATTGCTTTCAAAATCGGTATCTAAGGAACTTTGTGGTCTCCGACAACAAATCCACTAACAGAATGAGAATAAATAGCCGCCATCTTGAAATTTTTAGCTACTCGACCGATTGCTTTCAAAATCGATATCTAAGGAACTTTGTCGTCTCTGACAACAAATCCGTTAAGAAAATAAATAAAAGTAGCCGCCATCTTGAAATTTTTAGTTATTCGACCGATTGCTTTCAAAATCGGTATCTAAGGAACTTTGTGGTCTCCGACAACAAATCCGCTAACAGAATGAGAAAATATAGTCGCCATCTTGAAATTTTTAGTTACTCGACCGATTGCTTTCAAAATCGATATCTAAAGAACTTTGTCGTCTCTGACAACAAATCCGTTAAGAAAATAAATAAAACTAGCCGCCATCTTGAAATTTTTAGTTATTCGACCGATTGCTTTCAAAATCGATATCTAAGGAACTTTGTGGTCTCCAACAACAAATCCACTAACAGAATGAGAAAATATAGCCGCCACGTTGAAATCTTCTAATTTTGTTTTTTTTTTATAATTTTGATTTTTTTTAATTACCCAATTCTATTTGTAATCTAGTTAATCATTATACCTAGGTAAAACCAAATAAACGTTTTAATTAAAAAAAACTTTTCAATTTTACAAAAGTTAAGAGCGACACCCATAATATACCTACTTATGAAGAGTATCTAGTTTTCGCATAAAAAGGCCTTACTAGTTGAGATACAGTGCTAAACAAAAAAAAACAATTTTACAAAAAATAAGGGGACAACCCTAACGCTCTATTGGAGCGTAGGTATCTAACTCCACAAACAGGCCTAGTTTCGGTACTGTTTATTTATATACTGTGTCATAACTATAGGGCTACCCACCTGTCTATAATAAAATAATAATCTTAAATTTGTGTGTTTATATTTCATTATTTATTATTTGGTACTGTAGAAAATTACACAGATATGGAATATGGCGCGGCATGAATAGTATACACTGTCAACTGACGTCCGTATATAGCTTCGAAGCTACGCGCGCGATACATATACGGATGCCCGTTTGACGCATACTTTTCATACTGTACGATATTTGACGTCCGTATACATGAATCCATGGCACTACTTTAGAAAAATAATCGGACGTCGAATATGGTGCTGCATAAATAATGTATACAGTCAACTGACGTCCGTATATAGCTTTAAAGCTGTGCGAAACATATACGGGTGTCGCTTTGACGCATACTTTTCATGCTGTACGATAGAAGTGCGTATACATGAATCTATGGCACTTCTTAAAAAAATAATCGGACGTCGAATATGGTGCGGCATGAAGAGTATTATACTGTCAACTGACGTCCGTATATAGCTTTCAAGCTGTGCGAAACATATACGGATGTCGGTTTGACGCATACTTTTCGTACTGTACGATATTTGACGTCCGTATACATGAATCTATGGCACTACTTTAGAAAAATAAACGGACGTCGAATATGGTGCGGCATGAATAGTATATCGACGCTGGAAAGCATAAACGCCGTAACCGACACATCCTCGTTTTTATTATTATTACATTTTTAAAATCAGTGTTTTTTTCTGCGTCGAAGGCACCAACTCTCGTTGCTATACGATAAGTATAAATTTCTGGACTGCGTAATAATTTATGTACATAACATAAGTTTACGGTACATAAAGTTCTGTAAGCCACAAAAAAAAAACAAAAGATTTTAGAGTTCTATATCTTATATCATACACGCATCAATTCATTCGCCCGATGTCGCTAACAGCGTTTACGCAGAATGAAAAAATATAATATATGTGGGTAACAGCATTGATGCTGATCGAGGAAGTATTTCAGATGTGGGTTAATTTAGTATTCACTTGGAATTAAAATAACTAATTACTTATGATTAGCTTTTTATCAACAACTTCCATGTCTGTTTTGGTATTTAATACATTTTTCTCGGAGTTTTACGATAAGATTCATGCCTTTACAGCATTTGAAAATTCGTGATAATAATGTTAGAAATAAATTTACACCATTTTTTAACGTATATAAATAAAAGAATTGGTGACTTCAAAGCGTACGACCCACGTGCCCGCCGCTTTGACTTCGCCGACTTAATGCTGTAATCGACTCGAGTGAGCCGGTTGTAGCGAGTGGTCGTGTTTTGTGCGTTCGGGTTCGTCAGCAATCTGTTGTGGCTCAGGTTTTAAACTTTAAGGTAAGTACTATCATTTTAAATTATGTGTAACATGAAGTTTTTTAATTAATAGAATGTTTTTATGGGCTTGCAGAAAGTCAAAGTCAAAGTCAAAATATTTTTATTCAGATTAGGCTTACAGGTAGCACTTATGAATGTCATAAAATTTACCACCGGTTCGGAAAACCTCTGATGAGAAGATACCGGCAAGAAACTCAACGAGATGTAATTTTTTTTAATTAATCAAAATTACAATGTTATTTTACATCTTAAATATTTATTTAGAAGAAAAGTAGACATCGACAATTATTTTAATTCTATGCAATTTATAGTTTATACTAGATTAAGTTTGATACATAAAGACGTTGTTTATTAACACTTACTACCATCTGGGGGCACGGCAGTGCCCCCGCGAAGTCGAGCAAAAAAAAGCGGCACGGCCGTACCATCCTTTTCTCGAAGCAGTTCAGGCCATTTTCGACCCCCTATAACTTCGTTGTGGATTAAACTAGAACCCTGTATTTTCAGAAACTAAGCAGGCATTGCATAAATACGGTATATTTCAAATTTCATTCAATTTGAACCAGTAGTTTAAGAATTATAACTAGTCAAAGTTTCTTAATTTGTCACTCACTGACTCACTGACCGATCATCAAAACTTTCAGGCACTTCTACTAGACATAGAAGTTTCAAATTTAGAATACAATTAGTGTTTAGTGTATAAATCAAATAAAAACCTAAATATTTTGCAATTTCTGTCACGTTTTCAAAATACACCAACTGCATAAATAACTTTGTAATCCCATATAATATGTAGGATTAACAAAGTTAACATTTGCAGTGAATGGGTCAGTGTACCTGTATAAATATGTATGAATATAAAATGGCGGCGGGTGGTAGGACCTTGTGCAAGGTCCGTCCGGATCGCTACCACCATCTTGCTCGCTAATCCCGCCGCTAAGCAGCAGTGCTTGCACTGTTGTGTTCCGGCGTGGAGAGCAAGACAGCCGGTGTAATTACTAGCACAAGCGGTATTCCATCTTAGCCCTCTGGGTTGGCAACGCATCTGCAATCTTCTTGGTGTTGTGGGTGTCTATAGGCGGTGGTAATCACTTACCATCAGGTGACTCACTTGCTTGTTTACCTTATTAATTCATAAAAAAAATATATATATGTAGCTCGTAGGTAGATCACGTACGTAGCTCGCATGGCGTTCACTCACTACACTTTACTAACTAGAAATAACACTGCACTGATTAGCTGTACAATAATCTATTATAAAAAACAGGTGAGGCCATATAGAGCGTAAGAAACACATCGTCATCTAGTTGCGTTAAGATAACAGCACCATCTGTGAGTGGCTTTTGAAACTAATTTTTCTCTTATATAATGCATAGGAACACAGCGTTACCTAGATGCACCGCGGAGGTGGCGCCCTCTCTGGGGCGTTGTGTTAAACTACGTACAGACAACATGGAAGTTTAAACACATGGCAACGTGTGTAAGTAAGGTTGCACGCGCCGCGTTTGCACATTTGAATTCGAGCTCGGCTCTCGCACATGTGAATACGATATGCGCAATAAGAAAAGCTCAATAAGACAGAGAGTGGGTTTTGAGAAAATCCGTTGTTGGTGTTTAAGAAGTAGAAGGTACCGGAAAGGAAAAGAAGAAGGATTATCTACAAAAAGAAATGAGATGCCATCAAAAACAAAACTTGTAAAAAAAACCAAGTCTCGCAACTCAGTTCTCTACCGTAAAAAGTTGTGAGATCCATGTTATACCAAGTCGGTTGGCTTATTCAGTCCCTAATTAAGGGACCTTCTGTCTTAAGTTATGACGTAATTAGATAATCTAACAACATCTTGTAGTGACCACATTAATATTAAAAATCTTTTATGTTTAAATAAAATAGATTGACTTGGCCATCGCATGTAAACACAATGTGGCTCAAAAGCAATACATATTATAGTTAATGTAACAAAAACAATCTAAACAATCTTATCTACGAGTAAAAGTAATGGTAGTAAGTGTTAATAAACAACGTCTTTATGCACCAAACTTAATCAAGTATAAACTATAAATTGCATTTAATTAAAATAATTGTCGATGTCTACTTTTCTTCTAAATAAATATTTAAGATGTAAAATAACATTGTAATTTTGATTTATTTAAAAAATTACATCTCGTTGAGTTTCTTGCCGGTATCTTCTCATCAGAGGTTTTCCGAACCGGTGGTAAATTTTATGACATTCATAAGTGCTACCTGTAAGCCTAATCTGAATAAAAATATTTTGACATTGGCTTTCTGCAAGCCCATAAAAACATTCTATTAATTACAAAACTTCATGTTACACATAATTTAAAATGATAGTACTTACCTTAAAGTTAAAAACCTGAGCCACAACAGATTGCTGACGTACCCGAACGCACAAAATACGACCAGTCGCTACAACCGGCTCGCTCGAGTCGACTACATCGTTTAGTCGGCGAAGTAGCCGGGTACTCATCATCGAGCCGTAACTGTAATATAGTGTGTACGCGTGTTACAGTTTAGGCTCACGACGTCGCCGAAACGCTTTCACCGATCGTACTCATTTTGCGAGCTGTAACTGTAACCAAACAAATACAGTAACGAGGGTCTAAAGTGTACGAGAAGGCCAGTGGCCTGACAACCGGATCTACCCGCAGTTTTGGTTTGTAACTCCACGATGTCGGACGAAGTGTCTCTCGCTTGTGCAGCATACATACTTATAGATGCCTTACTCGATGATCATAAACGGCCACGAAGATGGTGGAATCATAGTATGTATCGGGAAAGAAGTGGTCTACTTTTCATGTCCTCTGACCATCTCATGACGACCGCACGCCTACCGCTCGCAGCAGGTTTGCAAACCACGTACACACTATGTGTTTTGGTTACAGTACATGCAACGGTCAGACTTAGGTTACACGCTCATTCTGTCGTCAGTTCAGTCCATCATTCTGATCAGAATGACGAGAGAATTATCGTGTAACCTGTCTCGTGTCGTGTCAGTCTGAACTGATCGTAACCGTGTCCGTTTGTCATCATTCTGGCATCAGTCAAAACTATACCGGAATGATGGACTGAACTGACGCCAGAATTAGCGTGTAACCGAAGTCTTACGGTTACACAAATGTAAAATTACAGCTTATTAATGACCTTGAAAAAATTAGAATGATTCAGAAGGGTATTCGTGGGGGTATATGTTTATGTTCTAATCGATATGCGATTGCAAATAATAAATACATGCCTAATTATGATCCGAGTATTCCAAACAATTTTTTATTATATATAGACTGTAATAATTTATACGGTTATGCCATGTGTGGCAGTTTACCATATGCTGATTTCAAATTATTACAACAGGATGAAATCAAAAATCTCGATATCCGGTTAGTACCAGATAATTCAGATTATGGTTATATTTTAGAAGTGGATTTAGAATATCCTGAATATTTGCATGACTTGCATAATGACATTCCATTCTGCCCGCAAAAATTCATACCTCCTGGTTCGAAGCAACCTAAACGTATCCCAAATTTATATGATAAATATGAGTACGTAATTCATTACATACATTTAAAAACATGTTTATATCATGGTTTGATCCTTAAAAAAATTCATAGAGTAATAAAGTTTAAGCAAAGTCAATTTTTAAAACAATATATAGATCTAAACACGCAATTAAGACAAAAAGCTACATCTGTATTTGAGCAAAATGTATGTAAACTATTTAACAATGCTATTTTTGGAAAGACGTTGGAAGACCCCGAGAAAAGATTAAATTTTATGTTAGTTAATGTATGGCATGATAATAAAAATAAAACGAAAAAGAAGTACGGAGCCGAATGTCTAATAGGCAGACCTAATTATCATAGTTCAACCATTTTTACTGAAAATTTCGTAGCCATACAAATGAAACCAGAATCCGTAAAACTTGATCGACCGATTTATATCGGATTTACTGTTTTGGAAATATCCAAATCTCATATGTATGATTTTCATTATTCTCATATGAAACCTTTTTACGGGTCTAATTTAAGTTTGTGCTATACTGATACAGACTCTTTTTTGTATTCCATAAACACTGAAGATTTATATGCAGATATTAAATTACATTTTCAGCCTTATTTTGATACCAGCAATTATTCTGTAAGTAACACCTATGGCATAACACGTCAACATAAAAAAGTACCAGGCTTGTTTAAAGACGAACTCCGTGGCGAAATAATAAGTGAGTTTGTAGGTCTCAGGTCTAAATTGTATTGTATCAAAACAGAAAAGAAGCAATTGAAAAAAGCTAAAGGGACAAAAAAACATGTTTTGCGAGATTTAGATTTTGAAAAGTATAAAAATGTATTATTAACTAATGAAAGATTAAGAAAGACAAATATTGTATTTAAATCATTGAAACATATTATTTTTACACAATCTGTGCAAAAAGTAGCAGTATCATCAAGTGATGACAAACGCATTTTACTAAAAAACCAAATCTCCACGTTATCTTGGGGTCATAAATCTATGTTTTAATAATAACCTTAAGACTTTGTTGACTTTGTTGTGATTGTTTGTTTAAGTAAATGCTTAAGTTAGATGTAAGTTGTTTATTATGAATAAAAGGTGTATTTGTTTTGTATTAATTTCTGTAATAAACATTTTTTCCTTCAATATAATATATGTTTCATTTATTTTTCAGATCTGCCTAGATCAATAAATTCTAAAATATTGCTTTTGTGTTAAGGTGGACGAACTTTATAAATAAAATAAAAATGCATTGCTTGACAATACTATAATTTATTTTAACCATTAATATTATTTATCACATTTCCTATACTAATTTCTAATACAAATTACATTTTTCAAAGCACATTTTTTTAAATGTTTAATACAGTAAAAGTTCGTGTTACCGTCATCAGTTACCATTTTATACAATTCTTCAAAATTTGGACATCCTATTTCTCCTATTTCAGTAACATCACAATCAGAACATAATTCTTGTACCCATCTTACTTTTTCTAAGCCTTTCACAAAAATGGTCTTATTTTTTAAGAATGGTTGTACGTATCTTATGAATTCTCTATAATCAATCATTCCTTCACTCCATGTTATACCATACGTTTTTTGTATCCACCGCACTTGACGTCGTTCTTTATCAGTTAACTTAGAATAAGGGAACGGCGGTTTTATTAAATAAACTTGTGTAAAATTTTCTGTAGCCACTGCTAACTCCTTCATAATAAAATTATTGTCCTTGTCTTTGAAGCCTTGCACATCGATTATATAAATATTTGAATTCATGATATTTTCTTTACAATTGAGGTTAGCGGTTTATATTCTACTATGCACTCGTTCAGTATTAGACAGTAAGCGGACATATTGTCGGGAATTTCCGAATCGCATTCAATTTCTATTCTAACGTCAATAGGTCTTGTCTTTCATCTTTCGTTTTGTCGAGAACAGTCAATTAAAAACAAAGGACAACTTTTAAAATCGTGTATGGTTAACAACGGTTCAGTGCGACGACCGTGATATAACTGTTGAAATCTGGCATATTGTTCATATAATAAAGCATAATTGTTAGATTCAAAGTTTACATTCAGGCCTTCGTATGAAAATGAAAATGAAAAATTTATTTTGCAAGTAGGCCGTATAGGCTCTTTTACATGTCTGAATCTACTAGCGCTTCGGAAAATGGAAGATACTACTGAGAAGAAACGCCGCAAGAAACTCAGCAGTTTTTTTTTTCCTCTCTTTTCAAAACAGATTACAGTGCAATTTATCACAATAGTACATTGCATATACAAGTTACATAAAAAAAAAAAAAAAAAACCAGTAAATAGCACAGCAAGCTTTAAGCATATTGAACGTACTGGCACTAGTTAAGAATGATCAGAAGATGTATAGGGTCCCCAGATCAAAGAAATTAGATAGGAATGTATATGGTCCCTGAAATAATAACAATCAAATACTTAGTCTAAATAATTTAGAGATGTATAGTCTCTAAGGGTCAAAAAACAAAATAATTACCTTAATCTATGCTTAGCAGAGGTGTAAAACGCCTCCACGGTCAAATTGTGCAATATTACTTGGAGATGTATAGTATCCGCATGTCAAAATAAAATAAGAATAAAAATATTCATGTCAAATAAAAAAAAATAGTACATAAATATTAAGCTTGTGGATTCAAAAAAGGCATATTTAAAATAAAAATAAAAAAAACACCGATTACTAAGTAAACTGTTATAGCGACCGCATACTGCAAGTATGCAAAATGAGGTTAGTTATTAAAATCCATAAGCTTAATAAATGGACATATACAAGAAGAAACAAACAAAACAACAAAAAAAATTTTGAAAATCCAACAAAAATCAGAACCATAACAATAATAACTTAATATATACATTTAGTTATATACATAAATATAATTAAAAAGAGAACACGATGAAGTCTCCCACACCAAGTCGCATTTTAGAGTACCTACATGTTAGGCTTTTTTTGAGGGTTTTTTTTTTTTATTATTAAGTACATCCACATCATATATATTACAATCAAGAACATATTAGCTAGTTATAGGTACATTAGTCCGATATATACGACAATTACGGAGTACATAGCATTGACTATACAGCGAGTTGATAAAATTGTATTACAAAATGTCAATCAAAATTAGATGATTAAAATAATTAAAATTAAATAAGTCGAATAAACAATTAAAAATACATTCCAAACAATAATTATAACTATAAATAAGCCCTAAAATACATTTTATCGACCACGAATTTTAATAAACATAAATTTTAACAGTATTTAACCTAAATTTTACTTTTAAACAGTTGTAAAGTGTTGTGAAAGATGTCAATTTCATTATTCTTATTTGTGGTGGCATTGTATTCATTACAAATTCGCACCAAGGGCGCCTGAAGACCCAGGTTCGTTCTGGTCAAAGGGGTAGAGAAGACCCGTGAAACCGGTTGCCGGGGATAGTTGCGGGGTACAGAAAAATGCAACCTGTCAAGAATGTCAACACACAACACTCGCCCATTGACAACTTTATGGAGAAAAGATAGATCCAGCAATCGTCGCCGATCGCGTAAAGTCTTCATGTTAAACCTAGTAAGGCGAACGTTATACGGGTTACGGTGAGAAAAACCGCCGGTGTCAAAAGCAAGATGTCTTGTAAAAGCTCTTTGTATATTCTCAATACGTTGCGAGTGAATGCTGTAGTAGGGGTTCCAAACAACTGAAGCGGCTTCGAGATGACTGCGAACGAGAGTATTATAGAGGGTTATTTTGCTTTCACATTTAAAACCAATGGTGTTACGTTTTATAAATCCAAGCTTTTTAACAATCTCATCAATATGAGAGTGGAATTTTAATTCGCTGTCAAGGATAACCCCAAGATCTCTGATTTCATGAACCTCCTCTAATTTACTACAGCCAATCTCGTAACCTGTAACAAGTGGTTTTTTCTTCCTACAATATTTTATAAAGTAGCATTTATTAGGATTGAGAGTCATACCGTTATTATTACACCAGGTCACCAATCGGTTCAAATCATCCTGAACCATAGTCTCATCAGCAGCACAGGCTATAGTCTTGTAAATTTTTAGGTCATCTGCATATAACGAATATTTGCAATGCTTAATATGGTACGTAATATCATTAATAAACATTAAAAACAGCACCGGACCGAGATGAGATCCCTGTGGTACTCCCGAAACAGCGTGATAAATTTCCAGGGGTTACAGTCTTTGCAGCATGAATAGTCCGGAATAGTATGGAAAATAAATAGAATTTAAAAACACTTTAACTTCTCTCAAACGACAGTGATCAAAACGAGAATAGTCTGCATTTGATAAGTTTTTCCTATTCGTAGACAGAGATAGTATAACGAAACGTGGTTTTTCTATTTGGGTTGATGTTTTTACTGACCAGGTGTGTTTTGTGATTTTTGGCAAATATGGGTATTCATAAAGATCCCAGTTTCTAAATGCTAAGCTTAATGCGCGATCTTTTTCCAACAACTTAAGCATGTTAATTCTTTGACGGTCGGAAACTTTCATATGAGGCATTCGCCAAACAATTTTATGGATATCAATCTCATTCAAGACCCCATTAGTATTAAGTGTTACTGCATTCAAGTTGGTATTGCTACGAAGTAGAATTAATTCATGTTTATAGTTGATTATTATTTTGCTGAAGTCTTCAGCAAATCCTAATATTTTTTTTAAAGGACTAGAAACGGCAAATCGTCCTTCTTCTATATTTTTTGTACCATTTAAATCCCAGCCCCAAGCTTTCGACATTCTTGCTTCATTCTCATTCATAGACAATAAGAATTTAATAGTCGTAGTCACACCTGCATTTTTCACTCTGTCTATTTCAAGTCCATTTAATTCATATCAAATATCTTGAAATAGAATAAGAAATGGGTTATTCGTAAATTGAACACTTTTTACTTAAACAAACTGGAACAAATTACCTTGCTACTCCGCGAAACCAGTGCCGGGCTCGTGCAAAATAGCTGCGTCTGTGCGACACATATATGTTCATGCAAAAACCCACCCTCCTCCGCTTCCACACGAAACAACATATATCACACAGACCTGGTTTCGCGGAGTAGCAAGGTAATTTGTTCCAGTTTGTTGATATGGACCTCCGCAAAGTAACGCCTGAATAAATTAATTACTTTTTACTTATTCTATTGTTTCTCGGTTCTGAACATTTACGTTCCCTCCAAATACAATGTGCTCTCAGAGAGTAAGGGGCCGTTCAAGTATTACGTAAGCAGATTTACTACAATTATTTACCCCCCCCATCCCCCATACATAGACATACAAGTCTTGCTGATTAATAAGTATTCTGATTTCATCGTTTCTGTTGAACGTGGTAACATATTCCTTATATGAATGAATTTCAAAGCCTTCGATACTATTGTCTTCTACAAAGCTATCTGTCACGTTTAAATATTCACTCATTTTAATAATCCAATCAATTTTAGAAACTTGATATTCTCCTTATTCAATTTAATTTTGGTAGATGTTCTTCTTTTGAAGATGTTAGCTGGACTAATTGGCGCAGGTTGGTGTGCACAGCTTTTATTAAAATCTATCATTATTTTTACTTCTTTTTATATGTAAGTATAACTTGTTGGCGCCACTGCTTCCGTCGAGCCTTCGTGCCCAGAATCGAGTGACGTCATACCCTTTCGCCAGTAAATGCTGCCATCTATACCGAAGACTACGATCGTCACGTTGGCAGCGTTGGCCAATCACAGAGTCGATAGCGGGAGTAGAAGAGCGGGAAGACGAGTTGATATAAGCGGCGGTCCTGGAGGTCTACGGTTGATTTTCCACTTATCATCGGCCAGCAGCGGACGGTTAAAATAGAGCTAACTGTTATCCGTTATTCACGAAATAAAAGTAAAGTTACACTGAATATCCATAGCATTGCGTAATTATATTGCTTGTGCATATCTGTATCAAAGGTTGTGAGTATATTCAATAAACGATATTAATGATAATCCTTGTTAATTGTATTATTCTATCTTCCAGTCATTAACATCAGAAGTGCTAAATTGGACTCGTGCTTACAAAATGGGTCGAATGTCTCGTGCTCGAGAACGAAAAAGAAAGACAAGGAAGCGTGCACGGTCGTCCTCAAGTTCATCAAGCAGTACTTCGAGCGGCCACACACCGCCGCCCCCGCGAAAGAAAACAAGAAAATCAGTCGATGGTCAGGTAACGGGTTGCCATAACATGATTTTAAATTCAATGGTACCAGAATTTGACCCCCTTACTGATAAGGTTGATAACTGGCTTAACATCGTGGATTTACATGCTAAAACATTTAACTGGAAGGAGAAAGTCATTATTTTTCAAGCTGTCAATAAATTAAAAGGGACTGCAAAAATTTGGTATGATTCGTTCATAAAAAATGAAAGCGGTTGGGTTTTATGGAAATTGAAGGAATGGAAGGATAAAATATCTTTTACATTTCAAATAAGACGCAATATGTTCAGCTTGCTGAAAGAAATAGTGGACAGTAAACCTGTTTCACAACAATCCCTCTACGAATTCCATTTCCAACAGAAATGTAAAATCGATAAATTAAACTTGAATTTCTCCGATAGAGACATAATCTCCATAATAATAGGAAACATAAACGATCCTAACCTCAGTGCGTCAGTAGATGCTGGTAATATTCATTTATGCGATCAGCTAGCATCATTCCTTCATGGTCGATCTTATAGCATTCCTAGTTCAAGTAACGTCCCTGTTTTTGAACACAAAATGCCTCAACCTCAGCACTCCTTTAAAAAGAATGAACCGGTCAGCGTAGTGAAATCAGAACAGTCTAATAGGGTAGCAATGCCAAATCAACTGGCAACACTTGTTAAACCACCGAAACAAATAAGCTGTTTTGGTTGCGGTGGAAATCATAAAAGAAACGAATGTACAGAAATTTGCAACTTTTGTAGCAAAAAAGGTCATTCTGAAAGTTTTTGTCGTACAAAAAAGTCGTCCGAAGTAAAGAAAGAGGTAAAGTTTGTCACATCGGGTGAAATTAAGAATAAATTTTATAAAAATGCTTGTATTGGGGGTATTTCGCAACAAGTTTTTATCGACATGGGTAGTGACTGTTCTATTATAACGCAAGATCTAGTGAAAGACTTCAACTTTCCAAAATGTAAGCTTCCAAATCCAATTCACCTGCAAGGTTTCACAAGTGAATAAATAAAATAAATATCTCGGGACAATTTACACCAATTGTCCTAGTCCCAAACTAAGCAAAGCTTGTAGTATGGATACTAGACAACGGATAAACATACATATATAGATAAATACATACTTAAATACAAATTACATCCATGACTCAGGTACAAACATTCATATTCGTCACACAAATATTTGCCCATACCAGGATTTGAACCCGGGACCTCTTGCACAGTAGGCAGACACATGTGCCACTGTACCATACAGGTCGTCAAAAAGTCGTAGTGGTTCAGTAATTTTGGTAGATGAATACGTAACAACCTCCTTGACATTAGACAACATTGAGTTCAAAAACGTTAAATTGTACGTTATGAATTCTTTGTCAGGCTGTGACGTACTAATTGGCAGGAATGTGACTGAAGACCCGTCGGTTATGTACATTAGAATGGGCAATACGCTACAGTTTTATAAAACGGCGGTTGTTTCTGCGGTTTTGTCTGACGAGATAAAATTTAATGTATCTGATTAATATCAAAACAGTTTGAGAGAACTGTTTAACAAACATCCTGAAACTATTTCAACGGATTTGAGTTCTTTAGGTAAAGTAAAAGACTTTGAAATGGATATTGAAGTCGATTCCAAAAAACCGGTCTATTCTAGGCCCTACAGGTTACCGGAACCTAATAGGATACTATTACGTAAAATCATTGATGACCTTCTCGTAAATAATGTCATCCAAGAAAGTAAATCTTCTTATGCTAGTCCAGTCTTATTAGTAGATAAAAAAGGAGGCGAAAAACGACTTTGCGTCGATTACAGAGCATTAAATAAAGTAACTACTAAGGAAAAGTACCCTATGCCCCGCATAGAGGATTTGTTAGATAGGTTAAAAGGATGTAGGCATTTTACCAGTCTTGATATGAAAAGTGGTTATTATCAAATACGTGTAAATGAGAATTCCGTCGACAAAACTGCATTTATAACCGAGGACGGACACTATGAATTTTTACGCATGCCATTCGGTTTGTCCAATGGGCCCTCGGTTTTTCAGCGTATGATGAACAAGATTTTGGGTAATTTACGGTTCCAAAACGTTATTGTTTACTTGGACGATATTTTGATCGTTTCTGAAACTATTGAAGATAATTTATCTACTTTGGAATCAGTACTAAACATTTTTAAAGAATACGGATTGACATTAAACTTAAAAAAATGTTTCTTTCTATTGACTGACATAACATTCCTTGGCTATGATGTAAGTGGCGAGGGCATTAAGCCTACCCCAAAGAAAATAGAAGCTATTAGACAATTTCCAGTACCAAAAACAGTTCATCAACTGCGCCAGTTTCTCGGTTTAGTTAACTATTTTCGAAAATTCATAAAAAAAATTGCAATTCTGAGTAGCCCCCTGACAAAACTTTTAAAGAAGGGCCAACGATGGCATTGGACTGACCAACATGACGCTACTGTTAAACAACTAAAGGACGCATTAACTTCGGAGTCAATCTTAGCTATATTTGACCACGAAAAAGAAACTATCTTGTATACAGATGCAAGTAGGGAAGGTGTAGCGGGGATACTGGTACAAGTGCATGAACATGGTGAAAGACCAGTATATTACTATAGCAGGCAAACCACGAATGAGGAAAAAGGTTATCACTCATTCGAATTAGAACTACTGGCTATCGTGACGTCATTACAGAAATTCCGTTTGTATTTGTTAGGTCAGAGATTTAAATTGATTACTGATTGTAATGCGGTTCGATATGCACTAACAAAAAAGGAGGCATTGCCGCGAATCGCCAGATGGGTCTTATTAACCCAAGAATTAGATTACAATATAAGTCATAGGCCTGGTAATAGAATGCAACATGTTGATGCACTTAGTCGTAACCCAGCTTTTACAGGAGAGATATCGGAAAAACAAATAATTTTGTCTATAGCTGAGGCGGATTGGCTTTTGAGTGTTCAGGAACAGGACCCAAACATAAGTAAAATTAAAGACATTTTATTGTCAGGAGAGGCCGACGACAATAAAAGTATTTTTAATGACTATGAACTACTTGGAAATAAAGTATACCGGCGCACTGAATTGGGCCGGAGGTGGGTAGTTCCGAAAAATTGTATATGGCAGGTGATTATGTACAATCATGATAAAATCGGTCATCACGTGGGTCCCTTTGTCAAGTCTTTAAAAGGTAACAGTCACATTCTGGTGTTAGTAGATTCATTTACGAAATTTGTTTTTGTTTTTGCGGTGAAAGACACAAGCACTGCATGTGTTTTAAAAGAATTAGATAACCTGTTCAAAATTTTTGGCAACCCGAGGAGACTGATAACTGATGCAGGCTCTGCTTTTACGGCTAAAGCATTCCAAACTTACTGCAATAATAAAAATATACGTGCACACACTATTGCCACTAGTATGCCCAGGTCGAACGGGCAGTTGGAAATATATAATAAAACAATATTGGAAGCACTCCATGCACTTGGAGCCGATACCGATTATACTTGCTGGGACGATGTTATAACTACCTTACAACAGGGTATAAATAGCACATTACAAAAAACCATAAATGCCATCCCCAGCGAAGCTTTCTTTGGATATCGTCTTAGGATGGAAAGTGACATACTTTTACCAGATCAAGAAGAAATTGTAGATGTCACTAAACTTCGCCATGAAATTGATAAACGTATACAGAAAAACGCTGTACAACAGAAACAAAGCTTTGATTCAAAGCGTTGCTCTGCCAGGAAGTACGAGATTGGGGACTTGGTACTCATAAAAGTGCCAAGTCAGAATAATAATGGTAGTAGTACAAAGCTATTGCCAGTCTTCAAAGGACCTTTCAAAGTATCAAAAGTCCTCGGAAAGGACAGGTACCAGATAGTGGATATCGCCGGCAGTGAACGATCACACAAGAAATACTCAGGTACTACATGTGTAGAAAATATGAAACCATGGATTAGGATAGCTGATTGGGATGAGGATGTTGGCGTAAATGGTATGTAGATAATTATTACACCCTTATAATTACACAACTACTTTGATGTACTTGATATTTAGTTGACTATAAATCTTAAAGGATTTTATTCTTCTTTGAACTTAAGTAAAAGTGTGGGAGCTAAATTTATTATTAAATAGAAACATTTAAATAATAACTCTTTATTAAATTCACTAATCAGTTTTATTGCAGCTAATGGATACCCATTATAATATCACAAGTGAGGTTCGACCTCGAACTTGTAATGAGTGGAGTTACAGTTTGTGTTATTGGTATTGAGCTGATAAACCGGGCAGCCTCAGCCATCATGTGGACTAAGAGTCTGAGCATGCTGGTCCGAGGTCGGGAATCGTGCTCACTGTATAAACTGAAACTCTTAATGGGGACTCTATAAGCAGTCGGTTATTAGTCAAACATAAAGTTAACAGACAACTATTTATTGTGTACATTCGTTTCAGACGCCGGGGTGCCTGAGGACAGGCACAGTACAGGAGGGCCGGATGTTGGCGCCACTGCTTCCGTCGAGCCTTCGTGCCCAGAATCGAGTGACGTCACACCCTTTCGCCAGTAAATGCTGCCATCTATACCGAAGACTACGATCGTCACGTTGGCAGCGTTGGCCAATCACAGAGTCGATGGCGGGAGTAGAAGAGCGGGAAGACGAGTTGATATAAGCGGCGGTCCTGGAGGTCTACGGTTGATTTTCCACTTATCATCGGCCAGCAGCGGACGGTTAAAATAGAGCTAACTGTTATCCGTTATTCACGAAATAAAAGTAAAGTTACACTGAATATCCATAGCATTGCGTAATTATATTGCTTGTGCATATCTGTATCAAAGGTTGTGAGTATATTCAATAAATGATATTAATGATAATCCTTGTTAATTGTATTATTCTATCTTCCAGTCATTATCAAACTGAAGTTCTTCACCGCGTAAATTTACAAGTTGATTATTTGCATCAAGTGTATGTCGGCGTTGTTCCACCACCACTATCACGGGAATCCATTTTTGGGATGTATGATGCAAACGATATTCACACATAAATCACTTTTATTAATAATTCGGGCAGAGTAACAACCTTGATAAGCTTGTATTGCGAAAATGAATACAGTTCTGGTGCGCTGCGCGCTTAAATACTAAGTAGCAAACAACCCCGCTCCTTCCAATACGCCACCCGTTGTTCGAGCAAAACAAGTGACGTCATTTACAATGAATTTAGCTTTAAACAAAATAATTTTATACCAGCAATGGCTGGTACACGATATTTAAATATAATTGTATGTTTATAATTCATATTACATATATAATTTTATCATTTTTAAACAATTAGCTTTTAAGTAAACTGGAAACGGAAATTTGTAACAACAATTCTCAAGTCAAATTAAGTTTATTACAAATCATACTTATTCAGTTTTAACAGACACAATTATCAACTATTTGCATTAATATTTTAATTAATTAAATAAAGGTCCGCCGCTCACATGGCCATTCTGTTCCAGCGCGCTCTCTGCACTGATTTAGGAACAATTACAGTACAGGTTTAAATACATACGACTAAAGTACAGCAAATATTAAGAAACAACAACCTCAACTACTACGAACTACTGTAAATTACAACATAACCTCAAATCAGCATCACCCACCTTGGGATCTAGCCAACCAGACACCGGCATCACCCGTCCTAGGATCTAGCCAAGCACAAAATCAGGCATCACCCATCCTGGGATCTAGTCTCTCAAGACCAGGTAAGGAAACGCATGGTGCCCAGCCAGCGACAAGGAAGGAAGTATGGAAGGGAAATAAAGAAGATCAGTCACCACAATTACCAATAAACGCCTTTATCCTATCAATTATGTTTTATTTATCCAACGAATCATCCGCCCACACGGGTGATTCATCAGTTTCGTCACTATCATCAAATGGATCTGTCTGTCCATTTGGAGCAGGTCTTAGAAAATCGTGACTGGCGATCCGCGTAAATTTATGTGTTTTAATTTGTAACAGTCATTTTTTTTTAAGCTTTATTGCACAGTTTACAAAACAAATACAATTGGCGGACTTAATGCCAGTAGGCATTCTCTACCAGTCAACCACACTATAAAAAAGAAAGTAACAAACATGGGTGCACAAAAAGAAAAGTAAAAAGCTGATAAACAATAATCTACCTATCAAGTACATACTAACTAGTATTAATCGATACACTATATATATAAATAATATAAATACATATACATACATATACATACATATACATACATATACATACACATGTGATGACGGATCCAACTACTCCCCCTCTTCCTCAAGAAAGTGCTTACGAAGCATTCGTTTGAAAGCAACCTTACTTGGGGCCTGCCTTATGGTGAGGGGAAGCGAATTCCAGAGACGGATTGCCTGAGAAGCGAAAGAATTAGACATAAAAGCAGTACGGTGAAGGGGAACAGATAATTTTAATGAACGAGAAGAGCGCAGTTTGCAGCCCGGGCAAGGTGCAACAAAGTTAAATTTACACTTGAGATATTCGGGAGCAGAAGGCTCAAACAGTACCGAGAAAAGTGTGCAAAGGATGCGGAGAGATCTACGATGACGGATAGGAAGCCAATTAAGCTTCCGGCGAAAAGAGGATACATGGTCGTACTCATACGAGGCCGAAAATGAAACGTATGCCATTGTTAAGGAGCCGGTCTAACCGGTTCAGAGAATCTTGAGTGACATTGGTAGTGCATACATCAGCATAATCAATGATAGGAAGCACAAGTGCCTGCACAAGTAACTTCTTGGTACTTACTGGGAGAAAGTTCTTGAACCGATATAGTGCACGAAGGGTGCCTACAACCTTCCGACTCACCTCTGCGAGTTGGTTATCCCATGACAGCTGCGGATCAATGACAAGGCCCAAGTCTTTGACCTTGTCAGCGACGGGTATGACAGCGCCGTCAAACAAGATCGGTGCAACGCACAAGGTGCCCAACCTAACAAGCTGATGCGAACTCCCCACAATAATGGCCTGGCATTTTAACGGATTAACCGAGATTCCAAAGCTGTGCGACCAATCGGAAATCTGTTCCAAGTCATGATTAACAGCAGCAATCACCGAATTTATGTCGTTCACATCAGCCTGCGCATACAGCTGTAAATCGTCAGCATACAGATGGTAAGAGCATTTGATTCTGGGAGTGATGAGGTTGATGAATACCAAAAATAAGAGTGGGGACAGAATTCCTCCTTGAGGAACTCCGGTACTCAACCCGCACCAGTCAGAAATTGACCCACCAGCACGAACCGCCTGGACCCGATCACAGAGATAGGATGAAAACCACTTCGTCGCTTCCGTGGAGATCCCAAGATGAATGAGAGTAGCAAGTAAGAGATCGTGATCAACCGCATTAAACGCGTTAGAAAAATCGATAAGCACCAGAACAGTAACACGCAAGGCCTCCATGCCTTGTCTGATATCCTCGATGACCTTGAGAAGCGCAGTAGTTGTGCTATGTCCAGGGCGAAAACCAGATTGATACGAACACAGAAGCTGATTGCCGTTAATATAGCTGGAGAGCTGCTTATGAGCTGCAGCCTCTAGAATCTTAGACAGAAATGGAAGAATAGAGATGGGCCTGAATTGGTTAAGAGCGCTAGGGTTGGATATTTTTGGAAGAGGGATGACAAAGGCTTTACGCCACGACGAAGGGAAAACTCCTGTCAGTAAGGAGAAGTTAACCATATGTGTTACAATAGGCAGGATGCACTCAAGTATAAGTGTTACCATGACTCGACTGATGTCGTCATGGCCGACGGCTTTAGATTTTATGGAAGAAATAATCTTACGGATCTCCTCATCGGCGACGGGGGTGAAACTGAAAGAGGCTGAAGACAGGGTAGGAAGTGAAGCAATAAACGAGACAGTTTTGAATTTAATCACAGAATTCAGCAATGGAGTACGAGAGAAATGGGCGTTTAGGTCATTTAGAGAGAAATTGGAGGTGTCAGGGCTAGCCTTTGATTTACCCACGCCAAGGGACTTTAAAAATTTCCAAGTGTCCGCAGGGGAAGAAGACAACACATTTTCGTGTATATGGCGGCGCTTGGCAGCTCTTACCATCTGATTACACCGATTCCTAGCCGTCTTGAACTTGGACCAATTGTCATCACACCGATCCCGCTTGTAAACGCGAAACGCTCTATCACGCCGCGACATTGCCATCCGAACACCCCTGGTTATCCACGGGGCCGGAGGGCGCTTGAGCCGCACTGAGCGTACCGGTGCGTGTGCGTCAAACAGCTTAAAAATCAGAGAGTTGAAAATTGAAACTTTTTCATCCATTGATGACGCACCAAACAAAGGCTCCCAGTCGACCAATGAAGCATCGTTCCGAAGCTTCTCCACGTCCAGCCTCGCAAATCCCCGAATGTGCACCTTCCTTGGTTTTGGCTTAGCCGTTTTAATCTTGTACGTCAAGAAAACAAGATCGTGACGTGAAAAGCCTGGGGCCAAAAATTGGCCCGACTTAACCACATCCTCAATAGATGACGCGAGCATAACGTCCAACCAGGAGTCAGGGGATTCTGAATTCCGGTGTGTAGCACTCAGGGGCAGCACAGAAAAGTCAGCAGAACCAACAATGGACCTGAATCTACGTGATCTAGAACTTTCTCTCAGCAAGTCCGTATTGAAGTCTCCCATAATGATGTGATGCGTGCACTCCGAGCCAATAGAAGAAAGAAGAGTTTCAAAGGACGCGAAGTAGTCAATGGTTGGAGGACAATACACCACTCCAAGCACTACACCAACTCCACGTACCTTAGCCTCCACCACCAGGTGCTCCACTGAGGCCGAATAATTAGAGGGGGAAGAATCTAAAATCTTGTATGGAATATCCGACCGAAGATAGATAGCTACACCTCCGCCGCCTTTGCCTGTGCGATCATTGCGCAACAAAGCAAACCCTCCCTGGGTTTGCAGTAGGAAATGGATGAAAGACTTGGCTTTAGCCAGGTCTCAGATACAAGAATGGCGTGCACATTGCAAGTAGAGAAAGCATCTAGCAAGTCAGTATAATGACTCGGTATACTTTGAGCATTGATATGGCATACGTTAAAATGATAAAAGTTGTTCTGGAATTCACGCACCAACGACAGTCCAAGTGTGTTTAGCTCGCCCGACGAATCAAGTGAGTGAAAAGAAGAGGATGAGTCGCAAGCAGAATGGAAAGAGTCATCGAGTTCATCATCACACATAAAAAATATATATATAATAAAGTTAATAAATCTATAAGCTTAGTTAATAATACGAATAAACACTACTTATCAACAAACCGCCAGTGAACCCGCCGGTCAACCGCTACCACTTATAAACGAGCTATTGATAATAACGCAGGGAGTATTAGCCATCCACTAACAAAAATACAAACAAAAGCACGGTTAAACTTTAAGTAAAAATTACCGGAACAAAAATTAACACAATAAGTCAACTTGATAACAGAAGAAAAAGAAATACTTAACTAAAATTCCGCGTTCCGCTGCACTTAAGCAGTGGGACAGTTTTTGAACACATATCGCCAATACCTATGTTCACTTTAAAGTAAACGAAAAAGCTGGCTGCATAGCCTCAGTCTCCTTTGCCTTTTCTTGGTTAGGAACAAATGAGAAAAAAACAATATGACAGTGACACTGACAGTGTCACTCTGTGTCACCCTAACTCAGATTAGATTATAGCCAGGTTAGACTTACGCTTACCCACTAGAACTTACGTTACATATTAGAAAGAAGAATAATAGCTCAAAATTACAATAACTACACTTAAAGAAAGAGAAAACAGTTAAATAGTACATAGAATAGACTTAAATCACACCCATAACCCATTCAGCGAGAAGTTTTAGATTTGAGCTCTTCATCGCCTCTTTTCGCTCTCCTCGACGCACGCGCCGACGCCTCCTGCACCGGCGCCGCCGCCTCCTGCACCGGCGCCGACGCCGCCGACGCCGCCGACGAAGATGTCTGAGACTCTTCACTCGATGTCGCCAACACAGCTTGCTCCCTACCAGCGGCCGCCGCCGAGACAGAGTCCTCACGCGTTGTCGCAGACAGCGCGCTGCCCACGGAGCCAACGGGATGCTCAGACGCCAACTTGTTGAATTGCTCCTCAGTAGTAATGCGCTGTACTTTATCGTTCGGCAACTTAACGAATATAATGCCATTTAGGGCCCATACATTACGCATGCCGAAATGCTTGCGGGCGCCGACAAAGACGGCCTGCCTCTGGCGAGTAAGAAACTCAGATACCACCACCGAAGAGCCCTTCAACGCTGTTTTCTTCTTCCAAACTGCTTCCTTCAGTGCTGGATCCACACAGCGTACCAAGATTGGCCTAGTTCGGTCTTCAGAGGCAGCACCAAGTCGATGACAGACAGAAAAAGCACTGGGGGCAGCATCCGGCAGCTGCAGCTTGGCCCGACAAACAGAAGCCACAGCCTCAGCCACATCCTCACCGTCAGTCTCAGGAATACCACCAAACAGCACAAACTTGCTACGATGGCGCGACTCAATAGCATCAACCGTGTTGCTCATGCTGATTATCTGTTGGCTGAGCATATTCATCATGTTCTAGACAGAGTCCTCAAACCTCTTCAGTTCCGCACTCAAGGTGGCAACCGTGTCCGTCCGGGGCGAAGTACTGCACAGGGCCAACTTGAACTCCGCTAGCTGCTGGGTCACACAGGATTGAAGAGACTTCTGCGCTTCAGTAATGGCCTCCAATGACATCATTGTGCTTAAGTTCAGTGTAGTGTTAAAAACAAGTGACACTGTGTGTGTAGCGATATCGCCGGCAGGAACAAAAGCAAGTAACTTTTTAAATCAGCATAGATAAGGGTTACCTACACTGTATGTCCTTATGGCTAATATATAACGTAATTTTGCCACAAAATAGTTTATAAATTATGAATAATAACAATAAATTAAATTATTACTGTTTAGAATGACTAGTCACTTTTTGCGCCTACCCGAAAAAAAAAGCAAAAAAAGCAAAAAAAAAAGAAAAAGCAGATTTGGCAGAATCTCTAAAATTTCCATGGGACCTTCAAATTTAGGCTCTAGTTTTGTCGTGTGATGCTCATGAATACGCATCAAAACAAAATTTCCAACTTTAAAATGTTTGATTTGAGCTTTGGCTTTATCAAATCTAATTTTATCTTGAATAGATCGCTCGTCCATCCTTTCTTTACACGCATTTCGAACAGTTAAAAGGTCTTCAATAGGTTTGTCATCGTCAACTTGGAGGAGCTTGATAGCTGGCGGAGAACATTTTTTACCAAGTAATAACTCAAGTGGGCTTTTGCCAGTGCCTTTTGAGACTGTGCAATTTATGGCTAATTGTAAATCTTGAATTGCATTATACCAAGGCTTATCAAGCTCTACCACCGACATGTTGTCTTTAATAACCTTCATGATCCGCTCCACCTGACCATTAGCCCTGCTAGCGCCTTTTGCTATAACGTGATGTTCTATACCGAAATCTTGGCAAAACTTTTTGAAATCTAAAGAAGTCATGCTTTTATCTTGATCTGTTATTAATCTGGTAGGGGTACCAAAAATAGTAATTACTTCTCGAAAACACCTAATAGCAGACTCTGACATGCGATCATTCGAATGTACTAAATGGACATATTTAGTAAACCCGTCTATATAAACAAAGGCATATCCAAGCAGATTGCGTTTCCCGTTCATCTGGCCGGTAATATCTGCATGCACAGTGTGGAAAGGTATCGCAGTTTTGTTAATTGGGTGTAGAGAAATTTGCCTGGCACCTGAGACCCCTTTCCTAACTCTACAACTTACGCAATTCTCAATAAATTTTCGAACTAATTTTGACATATTGGGGAACCAATATTGTTCTCGTATTTTTGTCAGTACCTTTTCCCAGCTAAAATGTTGAAGCGAATTGTGATAATGAGATATGAGATTCCAACGGTAGCTGCGGGGAACCATAATAAATTTTCGGGTTTTATTGTCTATTTGCACTTTGCGTCTCAATAATTTATCTTTTAAAATAACATAAGTGTTAGCCAGGTCCCCAGGTATGGAGTCTGAATGTAATTGTTCGGTTATATTTTTAAGCGCGGGATCACGCTTTTACTCCATAAGCAGCCAATTATGGTCAAAAGTAGCTGCATTAAATGAGAATTGTAACTTTTGGTTTGGGATGGGATAATACCATCGGAAACTGCTTGTTGTGGATAAGACATGTCGATTGGATTCCGACTAAAATAGTCCGCATGAGCCAGTTTTTCACCTTTGCGGTACTCGACTTCGAACTCGAATGACTGTAAGAAAGACCACCAACGGTGTACTCTAGGTGTCAGTTCCTTTTTGTGTCTAGAGGCTTTAAGGGAATTACAATCAGTTACGACTTTGAACTGTCGACCATACAAAAAATGGCGGAAGTGCTTAATTGCCTTGACAACGGCCAGTGTTTCGATTTCATATGAGTGATACTTGCTCTCAACACTGGTCGTTCTCATGCTAAAGTAGCCAATTACACGAGGGATCTGATTTTGTCTTTGTATTAACACTGCCCCATAACCAAGAGCGCTAGCGTCAGTGTGCAGTTCGGTCGGTAAGTCAGGGTCAAAAATTGTCAACAGTGGAGATGATGTTAAACGGCTAATGATTTCTTTTCTAGCTTTTTCTTGAGCTTCTGTCCATTTCCACGGTTGGTTGGATTTTGTCAATTCGTATAAGGGAATCATAATTTTGGAAAAATTGGGGACAAATTTCCTGAAGTAGCTTGCCAGGCCATTGAACTGACGAAGCTCTTTCACATTTTTAGGAACAGCAGATTCAGCTAACGCTTGTATTTTTAAGGGACTTGGTTTGACAGTGCCATTTTCGACAACGTTACCCAAAAATTGCACAGAAGTCTTTAAAAATGAACATTTCGCAATGTTTAATGAGAACCCTGCAACTGTCAAACGTTTAAGAACAAGGTTTAGATTATTTAAACCTTCTTCAGCAGTCTCAGACATAATTAATACGTCATCGATATACACAAGTGCAATTTTATCTTTATAATCGCCTAGCGCCTTATTGATCGCTCGTTGGTAGACCGAAGTTGCGTTACAGAGTCCAAATGGGATACGCAAGAACTCGTATTGACCGTCGGGAATCACGAAAGCAGTTTTCTCGATAGAATTTTGGGCAATTGGTATTTGTTGAAACCCCGCGGCCATATCGAGGCATGTGAAGAAGCGTGATTTGCCTAATTTGTTTATCTGGTCAGCGATTAATGATAAGGGATAGTGATCTCTAAGAGTATTGGCATTGAGTTCTCGGAAATCAAAAGAGGCGGTCGGAACAATCTTTTTTCTTTACTAGCAGAATTGGGCTGCTAAAAGGAGATGAGCTGTCACGGACTCTGCCATTACTCTTAAGATCATCTATAATATGTTTTACTTTTTCGCGTTCAACGGGAGATAATCTGTAAGGTCTGCGCTGTATAATTTTATCAGGATTCTTTAATTTTATCTCCATTTCTCCGGTATTAACTTTCGAGACATTATTACCAGTGGTAAAACATTGACTGTAATCATTGACAATGCTTTTTAATTCGTCAAGTAAGGTTTGGTCTGTAATGTCCGTTTCAAGGTTAAAAGGGGGGTACATTCATTTGCAACACGATCTGAATCTTGTTTAACAGATATTTTACTGTTAGTCATAGTAACACTAAGACCAGGTATTTGCAAAAGATCATAACTGATTAAAACGTCAAACTGAGTTTGCGTATCCCCGACCACATAAAATTCTAGTTCTACACTAACCTCATCGATCAAAACAATAGCTGTAATAGTTTGTGTTGAACGTACTGGGCACCCGCCGATACCGGAAAATGTAACGTTAACAGATTTCCCTTTTTCCTGGAATTGAACCAGAAAAACTTTGCCGAATCAGGGAACAATCGGCACCTGTATCGAACAGGCAATCGTAAATCTTGTCACCAATTTTCACTTGGGTAGTACTGCGATTCACGGAATTACAATAATTTACAGATTTACGTTCATCATTTTGTTTGCGATAGCAATTCTTTTCTACATGGCCCATTTTATGACAATATTTGCACTCGATTGACTTCACTGAAGTATTAGAACCGTTACCATTTTGAATAAGATTAGCTTTCGAAATTGGCGTAGATGAAGGAGCAGGAGCTTCCTTGCAATCGCGGAAACGGTGACCAGGCTTGTTACATTTAAAACAAGTTACAGTTTGGTTACTTTTTGTCGAGGTTTCAGATACTCGCGGTTTTTTATAGCTTTATAGGTTACTTTTATTTACAACGTCTAATTTGCGCTTCCGGTAAGTTTTTAACACAGACACTAGTTTTGGTAAAGAGTCAGGCGTGTTTCTAAGCAATTCAGAACGAATGTGTTCAGGATAAATACCTCAACAATCTCAGCATCTGAAGCCTCAGGTCAAACCCGTTTCAAGGGTGTCCATCCATTAGTCGCGTAGTCGGCGTAGCTGGTAGCTTGATCCGATGTGTAGTTTCGCCATTTGTGAACGTCGTCGGCGTACCGGAACTCTTTTCCAAATGTCCGGATCAGGTCTTCTTTTACTTGCTCCCATGTCGTAGATTTCAGGGACCTAGTGTCAGCCCACGTCCTTGCTCGTCCTTTCAGTTGAAGACTAGCCTTCATACGAGCTTCTTGAGGTGAAATATTGAAGGTTCTGATGGTTTCGTCGACGTTCGCACACTAATCTCTTATATCGTGTGAACGGACGTCGGGATCAAACGGCGGCAAGTAAAAGTTACTGCGATCACGAGGCATAGGATTGGCACTGATCGCAGCCATAACAGCACTTGAAGCTGCTTGTTTCGTTACACTTGTCAATAGATTCATCACTTGCTCCATAGAAAAAGTAGGCTCGGGCCGATGTTCGGTGTTTCTAGAGGCACCGAGTGTAGGGGATTGCGATCCCGCCGCTGCTGTCGACGTTGTTCCACCACCACTATCACGGGAATCCATTTTTGGAATGTATGATGCAAACAATATTCACACATAAATCACTTTTATTAATAATTCTGGCAGAGTAACAACCTTGATAAGCTTGTATTGCGAAAATAAATACAGTTCTGGTGCGCTGCGCGCTTAAATACTAAGTAGCAAACAACCCCGCTCCTTCCAATACGCCACCCGTTGTTCGAGCAAAACAAGTGACGTCATTTACAATGAATTTAGCTTTAAACAAAGTAATTTTATACCAGCAATGGCTGGTACACGATATTTAAATATAATTGTATGTTTATAATTCATATTACATATATAATTTTATCATTTTTAAACAATTAGCTTTTAAGTAAACTGGAAACGGAAATTTGTCACAACAATTCTCAAGTCAAATTAAGTTTATTACAAATCATACTTATTCAGTTTTAACAGACACAATCATCAACTATTTGCATTATTATTTTAATTAATTAAATAAACGTCCGCCGCTCACATATACGTATATTAATTGAGCTAATATTACTTTAGTTAATTGGAAAGTAAATAACGTTTTTAGGGACCTCAATTATACGATATCCTGGCGGGACGTTAGGAACGAATTCGTGTATTATATGACTGGGTTTTCCGTTTACAAAAGAACCACTTATAAAATCACATTCGATCCTGATGACTGTTGTTGATAGAATGTTAATAGGATCGCGAGAATGGTGCATTATATTAGCTTTTAATGTTTCATTTTCAAAACCCAACATTCTGCCAATAGAATTGCTTTTTTCGAAGTGAATATCCTTTGGACATAAAATATTTGTTCGCAATGTATTATTATTACAAGATAATTTGATCGTACAATCCTTTACATTTTCTCGTAAGTAATCGCTAATATCTTCAAGTTCATATGAACCTTCAGGTATTTCAAGTACTTCTTTCTCGCCATAAGAAAATTGATTGTTTCTCAGGTCAATATTATGTAGGTATAGAATTAAAAGTTGAAAAGTATAATAGTCCGCATTCGTACTCTCCATCTAGTTGTAATGGTGGAGAGTAATAAACCCCGTAATGGACAGGGTGAAAGACATCTTTGAAATGATACCATAAAAGGAATGTGTTCTAATTTTTTGTGTTTTTTCCAAAACTTTCTAAGATATTTTAAGCAATTTTTGATAATTTTCATAGTTATAAAATACATCATAATCTTTTAAATATTCTAACAACTCTCGAGGAGGTTTCAAGTCTCCATAACTATCAGAATATTCACAATACGTATTACATTTTACATAGGCTACCCAGTGTGTTCTGCATTTTCAGTACTATCTAAGTTCACAATTGCACATTCTAAAATATTAGGTTTCTTCGGTAAGTTGTCACGCATAGAAACTCCCCTAAACTATTTGAAACTTGCATTTTTGTTAAGTCACATCCTGAATTGTTTACCCAGACAAGTGGTGCATGGGCTTTCAATACCCGTTACCCAAATAAGTTATCACTACCTAGGGTGAATACTAAATTGTTTAAAGGTAATTGCTTTCCTATGGCTATTCGCGTATATAATAAATTGCCGAGATAGTTTCGAGAGCTGTCTCTCAAGGAACTGAAGCGAAGATTACATGGCTGGCTTCAGGATCAGAGCTTTTATTCTGTTAAACAATATTTGGAAATCAACCATGACATTAATACTTTATAGAATTAGCTGTTATTTGACTCTGTATTATATTTCGGTGTTTTGTTCTCAATATATATGTTTACCATGTAGTATCCTAATTTAACCGCCAGGTAGCACGCATTTGTTCAGAGCAGTTAAAAAGACTTTCTCAAACAGCCCTGAACTTCCATTCCTGTCACATATCTGTCAATGTCATTCCTTTTTTATGCGCCAAAAAGCACGTTAGCAATCCGTTTTTACGATGCCGAAAAACAAAAGAAATCATGAAGAAGACCTGAAAAGGTGCTACAAGAAACTAAAACGGTTGGAGAAAAAGCTAAAAGATCACGGGAAAACTCAAGGTTAGTAACAAAAGTCCTTTCAAGGATAAAAAGTTGGTCTGGGTTGCTACTCGGGGTGTGTACGAGATGCACACACGAGAATATTCTGGCCTGGGGGTTGTCCGTGAGGCAATACGAGGGCTTTTTCTTTATTTATGTACGAGATACATAACGCAACGATAAAAACTCCGCAACTTTTCAGACGGAGAACCGTGCGAAGAAGGGGGGGGCACATCTCAAGCCCCTGCGTGTGAAGCTGAAGCAACAGCGGAACCGGAGCCCACACCAGGGACTTCTGGAAATTCCGATAACCCGGAGACTCCGAAACAGATAAACCCGGAAACTGACAACGACTCTGAGGTCATAGACCCAGAGGTCCTAGTGATACTGGGGGACCCGGTCAAAGAAACAACAAAATTTGGTCCTAAGATTAGTGACAATCTGGCGAATCGCTGGACCCCAATCCTTAGGAAAGGACTCACTAAGGATGACAAAGAAAACATCCTTAAAATATACCAGGTGCCCAGCAACTGCGAGCTTTTACAAAGCCCTGCTCTAAATCCTGAAATTGGCTCGGCCATATCGGACGCTGCCAAAAATAGGGACAAAAAGCTAGAAACAGCACAACAACAACTAGGTGTTGGACTAACTGCTCTAGGCAGGGCCATGTCTCTGGCCATTATAGATCACCAAGGTGAAAAGATTCAAATAATAAAGCACATGAATGATGCAGCCAGAATCCTTACAGATTTGCACTACAACGAAACACGCGCGCGTAAACAGCTCATTACGCCCACGCTAGATAAAAGTTTCCTGGAACTAGTCAAGGACGTTGACCATGATGATTTCCTATATGGGAAAAACTTGACTGATAAAATAAAAACGCTGAAGTCCATAGAAAGATCCAGCCAGTCCATTAAAAAAGTTGATCAGACTAAGAGCACAACCCACACTTACCCTTCATCAAATAAAACAAAACAGGGAAACTTCAACAACCCACCTCGGTACCAACAGCGCTTCACACCAGCAGCCCGGGGGACAGCACGAGGCGGGTTCAAGCGACCACCGCTGCCACCCCGACGACAAGCACCAACCCCGGCTCCGACCCAAGCCAAAAAGGACTCGACTCGTGCCCCACATTAGAGGTGAGTCATGCCGGGAGACTTAAACATTTTCTGCCATGCTGGACCAACATCACAGCTGATAATGAAATATTGTCATGGATATGTGGATATTCTCTTCCATTTGCCGCGCCGGTTACTCAACTAGCACCACCGCTACCTTTTGTGGCCAAAAACATAAAGGAGCATGAACAAATGCAGACAGCCATAGATAAATTATCTTTAATGGGAGCAATTTCTCTGTGTGAGCCATCCAATGAGCAGTTCTTATCAAATATTTTTCTTAGAGAAAAGCCTAATGGAGATAAAAGATTCATTCTTAATTTAAAACAGCTAAATAAGTTTATCCGCACTTCCCATTTTAAAATGGAAGATCACAGAACAGCCATCGGATTACTGACACAGGGGGCATTCTGTGCCACCATTGACCTTAAAGAAGCATATCTTGTAGTGCCAATAGATGAAAAGGACAAACAATATTTAAGGTTTAGATATAACAATAATTGTTATGAATTTAATGCATTACCCTATGGCCTGTGCTCAGCCCCTTATGTGTTTACAAAGCTCATGAAAGTGGTAGTAGGAAACTTACGTTCAAGAGGTTTTAACTCTGTAGTTTATCTGGACGATATACTCTGTTTAGGGAAAAACTATCATGAGTGCCAACAGAACATTCAAGAAACAAAAAATCTTTTAGAATGTCTGGGGTTTGTAATAAATTTTGAAAAAAGCTTATTGGAACCGAGACAAAAATGTAAATTTCTGGGTTTTCAGTTGGATTCGGTAAACATGTCACTTTCTCTACCAATAGAAAAAAGGGTAATTATAGCATCTATGTTAAACAAATTCATGAAGCTACCTAAATGCACTATTAGGGAGTTTTCAAAACTAATAGGCACCCTAATAGCTGCCTGCCCAGCAGTGGACTATGGTTGGTTATACACCAAAATTATAGAACGCCAAAAATACCTTGCATTATCGAAACACAACGGTAACTATGATGCTATAATTACCCCTTCTCCCATAATTAAGGAGGACCTTAGTTGGTGGATACAAAAAATGGATAATGCTTACCGACCAATAAGGAAAAATCATTTTAGTAAAGAAATATTCTCAGATGCAAGTAGGTCTGGTTGGGGCTGTGTGTGTGGTGACCAAAGGGTAAATGGACTGTGGAAACGAGAAGAACAAGAACACCACATTAACTATTTAGAGTTACAGGCAGTTTTTCTTGGTTTAAAAACATTCGCAAAAAACGACAGAAACTGTGAAATCCTATTAAGAATAGACAACACCACGGCAATAGCCTATGTTAACAGGATGGGTGGGATTCAATTTCCACACCTAAACCAGTTAGCCAAAAATATCTGGCAGTGGTGCGAGCAACGCCATATATGGCTTACCGCAACCTATATTAAATCAAAAGACAATGCAGAAGCGGATTTTGAGTCAAGAAAAATTAATATAGATACAGAATGGGAATTATGCAGTAACGCTTTTAATATCATCACTGACAAGCTAGGACTTCCAGAGGTGGACTTGTTTGCTTCTAGACAAAATGCAAAATGCAGTAAATATGTCTCATGGAAACCCGATCCTGACGCGTTTACCGTCGACGCATTTACCATTCATTGGGGAGACTTGTTCTTCTACGCGTTTCCACCGTTCAGTTTAATACTAAAATCATTACGAAAAATCGTAAATGACCAAGCCACGGGAATAGTGGTACTACCCTGGTGGCCCACCCAACCTTGGTTCCCTCTGGCACAGAGTTTGCTGATAACAGAATGGATCACATTTAAACCACATATGCAATTATTGGTCTCCCCTTTCAGGACGACACACCCATTACACCGGCAAATTACCCTGGTTGCCGGGATGCTATCCGGGAGGCCCTGTCCAGAAGATCAGTCCCGAAATCTGCGCTCGAAATTATGATTAACTCCTACGCGAAAAATACATTAGACCAATATAATGTTACATATAGGTTGTGGTGGTCATTTTGCAAACAAAACACGATATCACCATACGAAGCTTCAGTGCCCATGGTAATGTCGTTTCTAACCGACTGTTTCCAATCGGGAGCATCTTACGGCAGCCTTAATGCACACAGATCAGCACTATCTCTCATTATTGGGACCAAAAATAGTGGCGATGAGAGAATAAAACGCCTATTTAAAGGGTTTTACAGAGAAAGACCACCACAGCCTAAATATAACACAACATGGGACCCTACAATAGTTCTTAATTTTTTTAGTAACTGGTTCCCAAACAACACATTAAGTTTAGAAAACATATCAAGAAAATTAGTTGTTTTGCTAGCTATTTGCACAGCTCATAGAGTACAAACACTTTCGCTTATTAAATTGTCAAACATTTCATATTCAAGAAAAGGTATTTACATAAAAATAGCAGATATTATCAAAACTTCGGGACCAGGCCGGAACCAACCAAGGTTGTTTCTCCCATATTTTAATGATGACCCCTCCATATGCCCTGCAAGGACTCTGGAAGAGTACATAAAGATCTCAAGTAGGTTTAGAGAAAACTTAGATTATTTGTTAATCACTTACAAAAAACCTTATAAGCAGGCATCCAGCCAAACTATTAGTAGGTGGATTAAGAGTACACTTTGTGACTGTGGCATAGACACTCAGCTGTTCACGGCGCACAGCACGAGGCATGCCTCCACCTCCGCCGCAAAAAGTCTAGGGGTATCAATAGATACCATAAGGAGTACAGCCGGATGGTCTGAATCTTCCCAGAACTTTGCAAAGTTCTATAACAGACCGATTTATAATGGAAACAACTTTGCTGACTCGATTTTGAGGAACTCAACCAATAAGAGCTAGCCTCTTCATCATTCATAATGTAAACCTTGTGATTTATTTAGCCCTAAGAATAAATAATCATAGTATGATTCACACCTAAGTAGGTACGAATCACACTATACTATAAGTGTTTATTAGTATAATTGTGCCTTAGAGTATTAGTAACTAATACCAGAGTGGAAACTGTGATTATAAAGATAATAAATAATTTTCATAACTAATATGATCTCTGAACATCTACATGGTAAACATATATATTGAGAACAAAACACCGAAATATAATAAGAGATTAAAGGAACTTACCAAGTGAAGTTCAATCTTTATTATATGAAGTGTTTTGTTCGAAGATATATACACCCTCCCACCACCGGTCGTGAAACACCCCTTAATAGGTACATATATAGTTATGAAAATGATGCTCTGAAAATAATGACATTGACAGATATGTGACAGGAATGGAAGTTCAGGGCTGTTTGAGAAAGTCTTTTTAACTGCTCTGAACAAATGCGTGCTACCTGGCGGTTAAATTAGGATACTACATGGTAAACATATATGTCTTCGAACAAAACACTTCATATAATAAAGATTGAACTTCACTTGGTAAGTTCCTTTAATCTCTTAATATCCTACAATAATAATCCAAACAAGTGTTTGAATTCGCACATTCGCACGTCTTATATTTGACATGTTAATTATTAATGTATTCCGATAATATTTGAATGTGTATATATTAACTTCCTGGGTCCTGGAGGTAAGAATTTTGTCGAAACTGATATTTTTTTCAAAAAATCAATTTAGTTGGTGTCCCTTAATGTCGGAAAATTATTTTAAAAAATCATGGGGTTTTCCCCTCGAATTTTCTTTATGGCCTCAGGCGAGTACACAGGGACTTTGTCCTCACTCGAGAACAGTACAAATAAACCAAAATACTATAGTGAATCAACTTTATTTGCATATTATATTTACAGAATTACTTGTCTGTACTTATAATAGCACAGGCTTATAAATTAGTATCATAATAAACAATTTTTAAAGTCAGTAACAAAAAGAAACTCTTTTAAAATATACTACGTACGAGTAAAAATGTAACAATGGTACGAATTGTTATATTCTAGAGATCAAAGTTACTATTTTTTTTACTAAGTACATTCAATCTTCAGTCTTAAGGCTGGACTAGGAACCGCCGAAGTTATATGTTCTGATATCCTTTGAATATTTTCAAAAATATTGCTATCTTCGTCGTCGCTTTTTGATTCAGATATAGCGGAACCATTACAACAAGATAATTTGTGACATAAACGTCTTGGCCCTCGAAATGACCGTCGGATTCGTCAAAGTTAAGATACTTCTCTATTTCACAGTCCTGTAAGGCTGAAAATCGTAAATAAAACATAGTTAACTTTCATGTAACAATAAAAAATCTTACATTGTTGAGACTGTTAGTACTCGTACGAGAACATTAAACAACATGTAAAGACCATTTGTACTCGTACGAGAACATAAACTTCAGAGCTATTTAAGGCTAAAGTTTTTTAATTTTTTGGAGGAAATTAACTTACTGACATATGAAATACACCAAAAATTTACTAATGAAAATCAAACAAAAACATATAATTAGACTTTCACTGATAAATCTGGATTACTTACCCCGGGGCATGGTGCGGCCGGTGGTGTCAGATGTCAAAGCCGCCCTGATCGCTGATTGACCATCTACGGCTTGGTGTTAATTTTTCTAGGTTGACAGTTTCGTTCGGAAACGTTCTATGCGTGTTAACTTGTTAAGCCGGTATGACATGCGGCTGTAGATTTTTGCAAATGTTATGTCCTCAAGTGAGGACCGGGGGCCCCAGGAGGTTAAGTGCTTCAGTGTTTATAATGTATTTTTGACATTTTAATTTATTCTTGACATTTCAATTAATATTATTATTTCTGTGATTTTAAATTATTGTAATTTTTATTTTTATTTACGTCATGAGATGATGAAACATGTGAACTGATAAAATGTGAATGTGTATAAATAAGGTGCTTCAGTGTTGTAATGTATTCTTGACATTTTGAAAATCCCAATTATTAATATTATTATTGTTATTTGAATATTTGCACGTCATTTGATGACAAAACACGCGCGACTTATTTTAATTGTGACATCACTTTATTGTACACCGTGTTTTTACGTAAATAAATTTCTGATTCTGATTCTGATTCTAAAATGAGGTATGGTGGAACTGTAATTTAAGATGTCTATATTAGTCAGGGCTCTCCTCGGTAGCCTTCTATTTAGTTTTTTGTGTTTAAATATAAACCGTTTCCTTTTTTATTAGGTTTTACGTATAATCCTTTTCCCAAAGCAATGGATTCCATCATTTTATTATGACGTTCTGATTCTTGAAGATTTTTCTGAGCAAATTTATTATCATTTACTGCCTTAGCAATACCTACCGCTCCCCCTGCTAAAGATCCGAGAGCAGACAGCCCGGCAAAAATTGGAATCAGTGGCAAAATACCACCGATTTTTGGTATCATTATTACGCGCGGCAAACGTATTTGTCCATTTTGTGCTAATAACTTTTTTGCCGCTTTATAGGCACACATTATTGTTGAAGCACGGTTTTTCGGTTTAATTTTTTTTTTTTAGAATTTTGGAAACTATTGTTTTAAATGATTTTATTCCAGCACCAGCTTTTATTTTGCGGTTCATAACTTTGCTAACAAGCCATGATGCAATTTTTTCTCCTTTGCTGGAATCTTTAGATTGGATTCTGCGTTTTGCCATTTGTAGTAACTTTAAATCTGCTTGATGTCGTCGTTTTAAATCTGAATTGTTAGTATAAGGTATGTCGTGTTCCATACAAGCGTCATCCAGTTTGTTAACACCTCGATCACCTCTTTGTATTCTTTTCGATAGCTTTCTTCCAGGTCCGCAATAATTATAACCAGGTAAGTGCAGCTCAAAAGGCAAGCTATTAATCAAATTATTAAGGAGTCCACTTCCTTGCATTGCTTTACGATAAATGAAGAGAAGACAGGATATACATAAGTTATAAGTTAAATAACATCCTCTTTACTTATCCAGCTATTTTCTTTTTCACTGAGACAAACATTAACCCTTTAACAAACAGCTTTTTTCCTTTCTTTCTTATGACTTTTTCAACTAAATATATATTTCGAAACTGAGTTTTTTGAAGCTCCGGTTCATAAAATGAACCTAGTATTTTGTTATGATGGGAATCTTCTATTTGGTATGTAACTGGATTTGTGTTTTTGACGTTTGTTATCGTAAATAGTTCTGTGGACCAGTTTGGTGTATACCCTTTTTTAAAAGTGCTTTTAAACTTGCTTATTCGAACGATGTCTCCAATTTTAAACTTTTTTCTTTTAGAAACTGAACGTTAATGCATTTTCTCTATATTGTTTCGTATAATGTGCTCATTAGAAAGATTTACATTAGATGGAGCACATTTAATAGTTCGATGGACTGAGCTATTATATGCTCTAACAACGTCGTCTAAAGGTTTACCAATCCATTTATAATTGCCAATGAAACTAAAGTATTTGTAAAGTTTGTTCTTTAAAGTCCTTATTAATCTTTCCACGATAGATGCTTTCTTTGTAGAATATGTTGAGTAATGATTAATTCGATTTGTTTTTAAAAATTTTTCAAATTCATCGTTGTAAAATTCTTTGCCTAAATCTGTTTGCAAATTGTCCGGAACTCGTCCTAACGCAAGTGTAATTTCATGCTTAGATTTTGTTTTTACTGCAACAGTCCATGCGTATTTTGATAAGCAGTCTATTACTACCAATATGTATGTATGTATGTATCCTTTGTTTACTTGTTTATATTTTTGAATGTCAATCAAATCAGCTTGCCACAAATCATCAATGCTTTTAAGTTTTACCGCACATCGTAAAAAAATTTTTCGGGCGTCCCTGTGAATCTCGTTTACGATATCTTGCTTACTGATTTAAATGCTTTCTTTACTTAGGAAGGTTGCTTTACAATTTTTATAATGTCGTCTTTTGTGCAATATTTTTCATCGAATTCTTTTAGAATAGAAGTAAGTAAGTAAGTAAGTAAGTAAGTAAGTAAACACTTTATTGTACATAAAACACGGTACATAATATTACAATTAAAATAAAATAGTACAAAGGCGAGCATATCCTTGTAAGGGATCTCTTCCAGCTAACCTAGGAAAGTTTTACATAAAAATTACAAGGAGAGACAAACAACAAGCGTCCACCCACAGCTAAATTAACAAACAACAACAATATCAACATAACTACCAATAATGCACAAAACGAAAAAGAAACCATATATATATAAATAGATATAACAAGTAGTGACTGAATAGAATACTTAAATAAATGACCTAATAAATATATTTAATAATTAACTAAACTGGACAAAGAATCCCCGCACTAAACAGCCAAAACAGCCTACGGATCAGTCAGCCACAGCCTCTTAATCCTTTCCTTGAGCGAAGCCACAGACTGCGATTGCCTGACCGACAACGGTAACCCATTCCACAACCCCGCAGAGCGCACCGTGAAGGAATCGGAAAAAATCCGGGTCTTATTAGGAGGGACAGCAAGAGAAAGATTAGCACCTGACCTCAGACGGTGACCACTACCACTGGCCAAGTAACTGAATCTTTCAGAAAGGTAACGAGGAGAAGCGGGGTTAAAAAGGACATTAAACAAAAGAGAAAGAACATGCAGATCCCTGCGACGACGGATTGGCAACTATTCGAGCTGCGCGCGGTAGTGAGATATGTGGTCATATTTACGTAAGCCGAAGATATACCGTATGCAAACATTTTGAAGCCGCTCGAGTTTGTCCAGTAGTTCTTCCCTGAGATCCAAGAATGCAATATCGCCGTAATCAATCAGGGGAAGCAGAAAAGAACTGGCCAGAGTAGTCTTCGTGTGTTGGGGTAAAAAGTTTTGCAGGCGCCGCAGGGAGTGCAGAGATGCAAAAAGTTTCCGGCTAATCTCCGCCGCATGAGCAGACCAGGAAAGAGTTTGATCAATGGTGACACCTAAGTTTTTGACGGTAGCGGAGAGCGGGATCACTGTCCCATCAAAAATGATATCAGGCATCACCATCCCAGACAATTTCGAGACGTAGTAGTGGCTACCGATAATAATTGCTTGCGACTTCCCAGACTGCCCAATTGCAAATTGATTCAAGGTCACGGTTAATCGTACTAAAAAGGGAATCTAAGTCGTCAATGCCAGCCGCCGCATAAATTTGCAAGTCATCCGCATAGAGATGGTATGAAGAGAGGAGCGACTTCGTTATGCCATTAATGAAAATCGAAAAAAGAAGAGGAGACAGCACCCCTCCCTGAGGGACGCCAGCGGACAGTTCCTGCCAGTCAGAGCAACGGTCTTCAACCCTGACGCGCTGACGTCTCCCAAAGAGGTAGGAACGAAACCAGGAAAGAGTGATTGGAGACAGATTGAGGGTACGGAGGATCCCGAGAAGGATGTCAAAGTCAACGGTATTAAAAGCACTGCTAAAATCTAAGAGGACAAGAATTGTGAGTTTTTTATTTTCAATATTTAGACGAATGTCATCTGTGATCTTCACCAGTGCCGTAACAGTGCTATTCCCAGGACGGAATAGAATCTATATGTCGCAGCTTAAGTAAAATGTTTGCAATATTAGTTTGAATAACTTTATTGATATGGTCAACATACTCTTTATTGACAGCTTCGTCGTTTAAAAGCGGAAGTTTCAAACCTTTTAAGCGTGATAATCGTAAATCAAAGTCACCGATTTCTGTTTTTTGCAATATTTCGTTACGATTTATAAAGTTTTCAGCAAAACGAAGTCGTTTATGAACGTGATGTCCGAATTTGTCTATATTCATAACCGGTCCGTCTTTGATTAAGAATTACGTTGAACTGTTAAGCTGGTAAGATTTCTTTTTTATTTATTAAATTATATTGCTTTCACGCAACTCTTCTATTATGGATATAATTTCGCTGTCTAGTCCGGTGTTACCAGCTTCTCGAGAAGCAATCAACAACTTCAAACAATCAACTAGCTCGTTTGGATCATCCCAATAAACATAATCAACGGAAGGTTTCACTTTTTTTAAAATCGCTAATCCATGACCGTGGGCAAAATTGTTGGAAGTATTATAGTTTCTATTCAATTTAAATAAAGGTTTAATTATTTGCAAGTATTTAGACCCTCTATTACTTTTAATAGGTTTCTCGGGATTAAAGTCCCTTCGGTGAGCATTAGTTTGATTTAATATTAGTTTATAATTTTCTTTATCTTCTGCAATAATTAAATTCAGTTTGGGTGCTTTCTTAAATATCAATTCTACCATTCCTGGTGTTTTTTGTATGAAGTCGCGTTAATCGTTATCTTATTTTCTGAAACATAAACTCTCTGACTTCCCATCATAAGTTTACCTCTTTCAAATCTTACTCCGTATGGAATAGATTCAAATGTTTTTGGAGAAAATGAAAGTGGAGACGAATAGTTTTGATCCAAACTGGAGACAGACTCGAACGCATCGTCATCAGCTGCATCACTATATTCTTCTTCACATTCGATTTTATCATTTTTATCAAAGATGTATCAAAATTTTCGCTTTCAATATCAATGTTTTCTTCATAATCATCGCTTTTTTCATTATTTTTATCAGGATTTAGTGCTAACACAGTATCGTTGGACGACAGAACACGTTTTATGTTGTTTTGGTCTAGCTTAATTTTTTTTCGGTGTACTGTGATAATTGGGGCTTAAATAATCGTTCTGATTTTTTAACTTAGTTTGATCAACCATCTGATTAAGAAAGTTAGAAATAGGTTTGAAAACTGTATCCAACATTTTTTCATTGTCACTTGTAATGTCACGTATCCTTTTTACTTTCCTTTTAACGGCTTCTGCAGCTGCAAAAATTTGTTGCTTCATCGCTTTTTCTGTATTCATTTTAAAGATGTGTTATTGATGATGTCAGTTTTTGCAATGAAGCCTAGTATAAACAAATACTCATTATATTTACTCGAAGACTACAAAAGTGTCAAACTTTTTTCTGTAACACCCCTTATTTTTTTCGCAGTCTTTGTTAATTACTAAATAACTAAAAGGAGTTTGCCAAATATTTGCACGAATTTCTCTGAACTGTTTCCAAGACATATCTGTATTAACATGTTCGTCATACACGAGACGAAGATTGTGATCGTCTTGTTTAAATAGAATAATAAGGTTTGCATTATCTCTAATTAACTGATTAGGGATTTTAGTATAGGTCTGATTGATGTAAAAACAATCTATTTTGCTATGTCGACCCATAGAAAAATAATCTCTGACGTTGTTTTGTTTTTCGCATGTGATGTCGTCAAATATAATTATAGAGTTTGGTTTTGCTTCTGTAGGGCTTAAAACCAACTCATTTTCACTGTATTTTTCAAAATGGATTTCTGGTACTTCAGACAATACATTCTCTAGAAATATATATTTCGGCTGAAATAATGTTTTCGAGTAGATATATACGTTTTGAAACACTAATCCCTTTTTACGAAGGAGGAGACCTTATCACCAAATTCGTTTTGCCGCAATTCGATGGACCGCAGATAAGGCATCTAATTGAATTCGGTAAAAGTTTACCATGTTTCGAGTAAATATTCTTACGATCTGAACAAATGTTTTCTAACTGTAATGTTTGTAGTTGTTTGATAAACTTCATTTTAATTACTAAGACTTTTAAGTGTGTCCCTCGTCTGCATGGGCCGACCAACTTTTACGTTATAAGGTTTGAAACAGGTAATTTTATTTATAATGTGATCTACAAAATGATCTCCGTGACCGTTTAGTGTGAGTTCCAGAAGACGTGTTTTGAAACACCAAAACGGATTTGAACAAAACTGATATGGGGCTTTCAGAACAGTTTGTGTTTTGAAAGTCGACAAATGAAACAGCGAAAATCGATAAACGAAACAGCGAAACTGTTATGGGGCTTTCAGAACAGATTGTGTTCTGAAAAGCGGCAAACGAAACAGCGAAACTGTTATGGGGCTTTCAGAACAGTTTGTCTTCTGAAAATCGACAAACGAAACAACAAAACCCTATTGGGGTTTTCAGAACAGAAACTGTTCTAAAAACCCCAATAATACACTACTCATTCATCCCCCTCTTTACAAGTGAAATTGCATTAGAAGAATACAATTTTATACATACTTCACATGACTGGATAAATGAAATCCTACCTAACTTACTCTTACTACTCGATTGCGGAGAACTTTCTGCCACACAAGAACTAATTGACACCGCCGTGATGTGTAAATCATCAGATTTACCATCTTAACCAATATGGGTGCACAGATGTATCACAGAAGCATCAAAATAGACTCACAGATAAAAATCAGCTCCACTACAAGTACTTACTTAATTCATCTCACAAACCGATACAGACAATATTACATTCATAGTTGTAGCAAACTTGTAAAATTTTTACATCAAGCTTCCCTTTAACCATATAATTATAAACCTAATGTGCCTCCTGTAACCCATATCACTTTACAATTATTTTATAACATATTTTAAAGCTCATACTGTCTGTAACTAAACACTCTTTAAAACATGGACAATAAACCCTACGCTTAAATAACATCACTATAAAAATCAGGTTAATTGACACTTCATACATCAATTGGAAACTGCGGTCACTTGCATAAATGGTTTAGACTTCTGAATAATTTTGTTTCATCCGCATAACGCTGGCGTTTAAATCGACTTTGGTGTTATTAATCAGATTACATAGTTAGTTCTTCGGTTCCGAAAGGATAGATTAAAAAAAATGCAGAACGAACGTCTTTTTCCCCACGATCTTCAGTTTTGGTGGATCATGCCATCAATCGTCGGTCCGTGTAGAATAAACCAGGTCTTCCACAGCAGCGCCTACCATATACGTACTCGCTCTTGTCTCTCGCTTGGCTTGTAAGAAGTACTTTCTATTTGGATTACCCCGCTGCTCCGCTATTTTATAGGGACGCGAGGGTCCCTAAGGTTATAAATTAAGCACAAATAGAAATTTTTTAACTTTTATTTTTATAACTAAACATTTCGTGTTAATACATAAATCAAAACTGTCTCCTTTCTTCCTCTATAACCAACTCTTCTTCTTGTGGCCAGCTCTAGAATAGGATGTAAGGAAGAAGTCCTTACAATACCGTCAACTGACGCCCGTATATAGTTTCAAAGCTGCGCAAAACATATACGGATGTCGGTTTGACGCATACTTTTCATACTGTACGATATTTGACGTCCGTATACATAATGGCTCTGTGAGCCTTGCTGAGCAGAATAATATATCGTCACTTGGATGGCAAAACTGCTGAAGCGACACTTTGGGCCAAATTGAGTTATATATACCATCGGAATCAGCGGATTTTTCTGCGTCGATCTGTCCAGGTTTCAAGATGATCTGAGCACTTTTTGTCGCTTTAGCCCACGAAAAAAAGCTCGAAATTTGGGAGACCCATTACTAATCCGACGCTTAAATTAAATGTTTACTGTTTAGTAATTTTACCTTTTTATACTTTTGTCATAAGAACGTTGTCAGTCATTCGTGCTTTTGCGAATTGAAATAAGATTGGCGCTTTAGTACTTTGTGCATACCAAGAATTGTAATGCTATGTCGCTTAAGTAAATTGATCCACTTCATATTAAAAGGTTGGGTACACTTAGTCTTTTTCCTTTACTGATAAGAATATGTTAAAGTCGTTTCAGTATTTTTTACAAATACATTTAATATAATGTGTAGTGCAATTAGCTTTATGAAAACAAGATAAAATGGAAAAAAAACGATACGGATAGTATATAAAACGTGGCATTTGCTTTACAGCTTCTTAAAGAAAAGCTCTTATACATATAGCGGTCATGTCTTACTACGACGGACTTAATGATGCGTAAGCACGTCTATACAGTCATATCGTAAGTCATAAGATGATTTCAGATTACATCCGTGTACCCTTAAAACTGGCCCCCAGATGTACTGGTCTTCTGAAGTCTGAAGTAAATAAATAAATTGTGTACTATACGAGCAATGTTTATACTATTTGTATGTAATCGCGCTTCGGAGGTCTAACGATTTCGATTAAGGGTTTCGCCGATGATGACCCAAATACAAAAGGTTATAGTGGCTATAGTCGTTTACCATTGGCAAACGTGTTAAATTTACAATGTATACAATATTACTGAGTAAAAAGTCGATCTAGTCAGGTCTCATTTCTGGAATATTGTTTCCTGCGCATTTTTACTAACATCTGGTCTGAGCCGAACTAGGTCGTTCGGGACTTAGTATTAATAATGTGATTAGTCGCACAACATGCCAGCACCGCTTGAGTTAATATTTCATGAGCATTTATTCTAAAACGCTCAGCCCCATTTGCTGAAGTATATCAGTGCTAGGGGCACGACTGGCAGACCTAAAATCCTTCATAAAACGTGTCGAGGTGTTTTATATCAACCTAAAAGCACAGGTTTTTCGAACCATATAAACCCAAATGGCCAACATACTTATAATTGTAATTACCGTTTACACAGAGATCTTTCTTTTGTTTTTGTGTGTTTTGTGTTTTGTTGAATGGTGTCTGTCTGCAAACTGTCATTAGGATGGTCTTAGGGCTGCTGAATGCTCCAGACGGTGATGCACAGGCGCATTGTATTCAGTTTTTAAACAGTTTTTAAGTTTTGCAAACCATATAAAAGTTGTGGTGTAGAAGCAATCTTGTCTAACGAACTGCATTAGGGCGACTGCTCCTTTAGCACCTGATCGCGTTACGGCACGGCAATTCCAAAAAAGCTGTTAATTTACTTTTGTAGACTGTCAATATTATTACGCTTTACGCCGATGTGTAATGGATATCTATAACAGAAATCTTGTTGGTGCATTGCGCATAGCTTGCGCTAGATTTTTAGACTCCATTGGTGGATTTTACAAAGCGCACAATCTGTTCCAATCTGCTCACTCCAGTTATATTAAAAATATTCCATCACAGCAGCAAATAAGGTAGATGCTATAACACTTTCCTGTTGCGAGCGAGTTGGCGTATGCGAGTTGCATTAAAACAAGGCCTTACTTCTCGCGCATAACACTGTCGGTTTTCGAGGAGGTTTCAGTGCGCCATCAAAAGTTTGGAACGACCTCCCACCACCATTACGAAATAATATCATCCCGTAGTGGAAATCTCGTATGAAGTGTCTCGTATGAAATCTCATGTGAACTTCATAGAACAACCCATGCTTCTTAGGACAATTTAGAGTGTAGTGCCAGTGCAAGAGCCGCAACAATATCTGTTCCTCGTAGGTACAGCTTGAATTTAAAGCCTGGAATAGGTACACATGCTTGTAACTTGCACACTTTTCTGCGTGCATGTCATATTTCACACAAATGTGGCTCAAAAATGCAAGTACTTGCATGAAAGTGCAGAAGCTGTAGTCACGTGTATTCCAAGCTTGATATTTACAATTTTAGTTGTTTGAATGCATAATAATTGTGACTAGCCTTACCCGCAGCGTTACACATGCAAAAAAGTATATATCCTAGGTTTTTATTTAGGACATGATGTATCTGTTTGTCAAATATTTTTTTGAATCTGTCTAGACGTTAATGCGTGATTGAAGACCTAAGACCCAAAGGGTCAAATACCCAAACATTTATTATGTTATTAAGTAGAATAACAGCAGAGAACAACAAGAAAGCTAGATAGAAACTGCCGTCTATATAGAAAACAGAGTAATCGATAAATCATTACGTCGGCTTATGTTCTTGGGTCATGTTTTGAAAATAATGTGAGAATAGTTTAGTAGTTATGGGAGCTACCTTCAATGAGACCTACACTTTCTGTTTTCGGTATACGGTCTCCACCAGCGAACCTTGCCACCCCAATGGCTATCAGTTCTATAAGCAATGTGCCTGCCTACTACCACTTAATTTGTAAGACGGAAAGGTTCGCAATTCGTAGAGCCATGTTGGTAACTTTGGTTCTTCTGCGGACCTCCACATTTCTATCATGATGTCGCATAGAAATTCCGAGCATAACCTGTTGGGTGAATCTCATACGGCTTACTGTAAGAGACAGGGATATTATATTTGGTAACACACAATGGTTGAAGACTTATGGCTTCGCGCACCGCGGTATTTGAGATGAAAAGAAGTTTCGTATCTTATCAAACGCTACCAAATCATTAATCATCAACAACTGCGAGATTGCGAATATGTAAATAAGATTGGTATATCATGCTTTGTCAATTCGTTCTATACCAAACTTAGCATAAAGAGGAAACTGCAGTTCATGCGTTAGTGTTGCAAATACCAGCCTATCCACCTTGTGATTAGCTCTACACGAAGCTTAAAGTGAAAGCTGGCGTTTCGAGCTCGTGAAACGATTGTCTGTCCAGCCCCGTGCGCCTGGAGGGCTTACGAAGGCTATACGTGGGGTTTTATGTTTATCTGGAATCCCGATGAAGATTCTTCCATTTGAGTTGTTTCTGCCAATTCCATGACAGCCAAGTACGTCTTCCCAGATGCTAGATTCTGATATAAGTAGTAGATACTGATCTGATTGAGTATTACTTACATACTTTATCAGAGCTTTGTAATATGGCTCACAGGACAGTTCAAAAATCGTCATAGAATTGAAACTTACTTACTATTTTTTGGATGTAATGTTGCTAAGATTGTTCAAAAGGTTTTTATATTCCATGTCAGGTATGTTTTGTTCTTGTTATGTTATCTTGATCGTGATTAAATCAGTGATAATAGCAATTTTTCATCACGATTAATGCAGGGAAAGCAGAGCGATCCTGAATAGGGCAGCTTTGTCGTCAAATATGTTGCCTAGTCCATCATCTTGTCCAAGTCGGTTTCAAGAGCGCCTGCCGTCAAACGGCCACAGTGAAAACTAAGAATCGGATATCCTGTAATTTGCATTACCACCAACATTTCGCTACCGATTGCCACAGGTCATAAAGCTTGGAATTCCTATTTATAGCAGAGATCATCTATTTGGGTGTTGATCTCAGAAGATTAACAGTATTTTATTATAAAACAGTAAAGAAAACGAGTACGCGGGTCACCTGACGGGAAATGAACGCCGCCGCTTAGCGATGCTAAGAGAATCGATGATCCGTTACCCACCTTACGTTGCGTTGAGTTGTGCGGGTGCAAAGCCACTCCTATTAGCATCTATTGGGCTGGTATTCCACTACGACCGGCGATGGTGGGAATGCAGTAACTAGGGGCAAGCTATTAGATCTTAGGCAACCTGCAAGCGGTAAGAGGTGGTAGTTCCAGTTACTGTCTCGGCCAAATCCTGTCTATGGCCTCTGACTCTTGCTAAGCCAACAAGTCCCAGTACCGCAGCGCCGCCTAGATTATGGACAGAGTCATCGCATGCGTAAATTTGGTAAAAGTCTTACCCATAGTAGATACTTTCGATAAAAGGGTGAATAGTGAAGTGTATCTATACTCTCTAAGTAAAAACTTGTCAATATCAAATGCTATACATAAACTTCAAGCATTTTTACTATTGACTAACTTTTCTTTTGAGTAAAAATTATAAAAAGTAGTCTGCCAACTTCTTATCTTTTAATTTTGATTAAGTTACATGAATCAGTGTGTACAATAGCATATTTAATGTCCGAAACGTATTACTTGTAAGTCTATTCAACAGATAACAGTCAATAATGCATAAGTTATTCCTCGGATAAATCTTTTCCCATTACTGAAAAATCAGCCTTTAGTATTTTGTTACGTTTATGATTACCATTTAATAAATGATAAGCCTTATGCCCTTATAAAATCGTTTGACATTTGGTAATTAAGTATTAAACTCAGATTGATAACAAGTGACTTAAGGTCGTTAAGTAAAAATCAATATAAAATGCCAGAATTAAAGTCGCGTTAGTCTTCTGAAAATATGATATCAAACGCAAAACTGTCTGTTTAGTCTTTTTACCTGACTGCATTTTCTCAAAAAGTTGCAGACAAATGACTAAAGCGACACTTATCTTCTAAACCAGTAGTCTCAGCTTGATGGGATTGATTCCAGTCTATAGTATGCAGAATTAGCTTTAATTCCTTTCTAGAAATTCTAAAATGCGTTCAGTAGGAGACGAGTTATGAATTTTTTTCGTAAAAAAAAAACTTTAAATCGCTCTCCTGTAAAGTTGACCAAGTGTCGCTTCAGAAGTTTTGCCATCCAAGTGACGATATATTTTTTTGGATTTTCCAAAAAAGTGGCACAACAAAAAAACTAAGTAATTATCGAACCTCCTCACAAAATTTCGCGTAAATCAGTTGAGAAATGCGATGTCTACAGGAGAACAACCGGACACACAGCCGAACATACGAAAGCTTACCGTCCAATCTAAAATATAGACCTTTGTTGCACTGTGTCGATGAATGTAGGTGTTTACGGGTTTTACGGGTGATATAGCGCAAAAGTAACTGTTTCTAATATAGCGAAGGGAGAGTTTAAAGTTTCAGGTTCTTAAAATATTAATTCATATATGGATAATTTCGTTTTTTGGGTGTACCATTAAAATAGAGTTTTGTGGTAAGACAAACAGCTCGATCTGGTGGTCACTCCTGGGTGAGGCTAGCTAGTGGCGTACCTCAGGTAGGTACTCGAAGTTACGCTCAACAGTGGGCGATTACAGGCTGAGAATAATCTACCAGAAAAATCTAGTCAATCTTTGAATCTAGTCAAATTAAACTTAGAAAAACCCGTTTGTAAACTTTTATTATGTAAGAAAGGTATAAAAATACAGTATGTACACAACTAAACTAAAAACTAAAATAAAACTAAAACTTACAAATAAAACAGTTGTTCCAAATCGCTGCCTAGTGGTAGGGTGCCAAGAAGACTGGCAGCATTGCCACGTTGTATGGCAATGCTGATTCTTTGGGCAAGGAATGTTCCAGCCCTCCGGTCACCCGACGCTTCTATTAATTTCGCCGCTACAGCCTTGTAAATAATAAAAGCGCCAGATCCCCAAGGCCCCAGCGTTTCGACCCGAAACGGCTCAAACATTTAGCCATTACCAATGGCTACATATCTGCGCCGTTTGAGGTTCTCAGCGGCATCGGCGGCAGCGCCGGCCCTATACGCCGTAGATGGGAGATGGGACGGAGCAAGTGTGTCGACACACGTCGCATCCCACACTAACGGCCGTCCCATCTTCCACGGGATGAGCGTCATGCCATTGGGCCTCTTACCGTCGTCACGCGCCAGGCCCGTCGGCTCGAGGACGGCCGGTACACCAGCACTGACAAGGGCCCGACGACTGATGTCATTTAGGCCGGCGTGGCGCGAAAAGCGTCCCGAGCTCCGCCTGCACGATAACCCATGCCATGCTGTCTTGGCCTCGGTCAAATATGGCACATCAAGAGTATCGAGTGGAATTTTAAGTATTTTAGCCATTGTCGCGTTTCCCGGGGTTTGCCTACTTAAGTTCCCCCAGGGATTGGGAAAATTAAATGAAGAAGGCAAATTCTGTGCAGCAAAAATTTTATAAGGCCACAGGTCAACTTAGAAGGTAGAATAAAAGGGAAGTGGTTCGGGCCCAATACGCTTTAGAGATCCAATTCGTTATTTTTCCTTAATAGTACTGTCCTGCCAGAAGCCGTAGGTGGAAGTCGGGCGTTGGTTGGGATGTCGGGTAAATGCATCCGTAGTCGGTCCGACGTCGGATGTCCCGAAGCAGGACAGGAAAGAAGCTGATTAGCTCACCGTGCTAATCCGTACTTTGGACCCTGGAACGCGCCGTCAAAAAAGGCGTTACACACGATCCAGTGATTTCGGTGAGCAGCCACGCCAACAGCATATGAACAGTACTTACATAGTTGTGCTGCCGTGGTTGTTCACTATCAGAAACAGAGATTACAAAATGATCGAAACTAAATGGTTGTGAAATGAAATGAACACTTTTACATTTTTTTTATGCAAATGCGAGGGTGGAAATTTAATGAAATGAAATCATCGTAAGCCGATTTCTAATAAGCAGTTAGCATTAGCAAGATAATGATTTTATGAAATAGCTGTGATGGTGATGATTTTGTGAACCACAAATTCCCAAGCATTATAATTGCGCTTAAAACTATATCTAGCAACATAAAAGCAATAATGCACCACTTACCCAGTATGGGGTTGAATTCTGCACAATCAACTATGGATTGAACTATTTAATAAGTATCGAGGAACGCTTAGTGACGAACACTGACTTCGCGGTTACGAAATTAATAACCCGTAGCAGAGACCGCGAAGAGAAGTGACGTGCATTCGCCTCGAATGCAATACCGAGTGTGCGCGGCGCGCTGTCGCTAGGGAATGCGCTAGCGCAGCGCATTGATGGCCGTGACGTCACAGCAATAGACTCGGTACAAAAACTAGTTACTGTGAGCGCTAAGACGGCGCTTGCGAGGTAATAAAATGATGTCAACGTATTGATGAATTTAAATAGCTTCAATGTAGTTAGTAAGTAGTTTTTAATGTGTAAATAGTGTACATATAGGTGTGTAAATAGTAGATTTAAGTAGGTAAGTTGTATTATATTAAGCTAGATAAATAAATAAAACTATATATGTACGTATAACGTTACATTACCCCCCGCGTCACGGAAAGGGTTTTGTTCTAAAAGAAATCCCGTACTCAAACTTTGCATTGTAATTAGCACTTAACTTTCATTCCATCATCTAACATTCAACCTAACATTCATCAACTTTTAAATAAGCAACAACAACATAGTCATGTTATTGTAATCGAAATTATTATTTTTTTTTTCCTATAATACTACGTATGCTGCGTAATTATGCTGCGTATTTAAGGACAAGAACCATTTTAGCGCAGAATGTTCAGTATACACCGTAAACGTCTGCCCATTTTCGAGATAACATCGCCAGTGCTCGAGAGCAGTCAACACAGCAAGGGTCTCTCGTTCTGTGATGCTGTAATTTTTCTCGGCACTGGTGAGGGATCGACTCATGTGGGCGATAGGGTGCTCCTTTCCATCTAGAGTCTGCGTCAGCATCGCACCTACTCCGTAATTGCTTGCGTCCGTATGCACTTCAAATGGCATAGAGTAAACCGGACAAGAGAGAACTGGCGCGGTAATCAAAGATTCTTTTAAAGCATTAAAAGCCGCGTCAGCCTCCGGTGACCACTTAAAGGGAGGGGACTTCTTGCCGTTTGAAGTCAACTTGTTCAGTGGACCAGCTACTGAACTGAAATTTGGCACAAAACGTCGGTACCACGTGGCAGTACCGAGAAAGCGTTTTAGTTCCTTTCTGCTAGAGGGCGTAGGAAAATTACTTATGGCCTCCACTTTTTCGGGGTCCGTGCGTAAACCATGAGCGTCGACCACGTAACCAAGATACTTAAGTTAGCTTCGAAAGAACTTACACTTCTCAAAATTTACCGTGAGATTAGCTTGCCTTAGTTTGTCCAAAACAGTAGAATAGACGTGAGACATGTTCTTCAAATGTTGAACTAATCATAATGATATCGTCAAGATACGCAAATGTCTTGAACTCCATGTCTCCAAAGAGCAAATTTACTAATCGTTGCTGCGTAGCGGGTGCGTTAGTCAGCCCGAATGCAGTTGTTTTAAATCGCAACGTGCCTGTACCCGGTATATAAAAAGCTGTCTTATCGCGATCTCCAGGTGCAATAGGGATTTGCCAGAACGCTTTGGATAAATCAACGCTCGATAGGTATTTGGCGTCGCGAAGGTTATCCAAAATTTCTGCCACGTACGGCAAATTATATGCATCGCGCTTAGTTACTGCGTTTAACTTACGACTATCGAGACAAAACCTTGGATGCCCGTTCTTCTTATTAACAATGAAAACAGGGGAAGACCACGCACTCTCGCAATGTTCTATTACGTCAAGAGACAGCATTTCGTCAACCTGCTCTAACAATATACGTTGTTTCTCTGGCGACATTCTATAATAACGTTGTCTGATAGGTTGGGCATCTCCAGTGTCTATAGCATGCGAAATGAGATTGGTTCTACCCAAACCTTTTACATCAGTAGAAATAGATTTAAATTGTGCAATAATATTGTCTGCAATGGCTTTCTGTGAATCAACGAAGTTATCATATGAGTGAATGAATAAATATATCATTAGTGTTCACTTTTACCTCTGCCAAGGAGTTGGTCGAAATAGTGATGCTACCTAAATATTTGGGACAAACTTGAAAAGCGCGCCAAAAGTCTATGCCCAAAATTATTGAGGTTTCAACCTCAGGAACAACATAAGCTTTTATAATATGAAACTGATTTTCAAAAGATACTGGCAAATTAATATACCCTATGCTTTTTAAATTCTGACCACCAGCAGCTACCATATTTATGTGGTCATCCTGGTGTAGCGTGCAATCCAATAAATGTTTATGACTATTATTGCCTAAAATTGATACTGCAGCATCAGAATCAAGTAAACCACAGGCGTCAGTATTATTAATCTTAATATTAACATAGGGTCTAGGATCAGTCAAGGGTTTCGACTGCAGAATTGTAGATATTTTATAAGTAGAAGTAAATGTTCCAATGAACGCAAGCCAAGTTTCCCAATCTTGCTTGTCGAATTTACTACAATTCTGCGGAACTAGTTTTTTGGTTTCTTATTACAAACTGGGCAATCCGGTGTCTTCACATCCTTCATACTACATTTAAAACAAAATACGTCGCGTTTGGCCTGGCATTGCCGAATGTGATGTGAATTATTACGACATCTAGGGCAATACGGTTGGTTTTTAGTAACGTCAACCGCATGTATATAGTTTTGCTGTGTATTTTTATTTTGATTGTATTGTTTGAAGTTTGTTGTTGATTTTTATTATGAGTGTTTACATTATAATTTTGACTATTAGAATAATATTCTTTATTGTAGTTTTTATTGTAAGTGTAGTTTTGTTTATTATAGTTGTTAGTGGCGTCAGTGTTGTGTGTTTTATTTAAATTTTTATTACTGTTGTTGTATGCAAATTCAGGAGCAAGGGTATCTGATGTGGGTCTAGGTGGTTCTTGAAATTGCGAAAGACGTGCTTGAATAGCCTCATAGTTACGACATAACGTACATAAGGAGTCTATCGTCGATATTTGAGTAGCTGAAGCTTATGTGCTAGCATAGCACGGCCTTATATTATTGTGAAGGAGTATTTCGAGCTGTTCTTCCTCTAAAATACTTTTGGATAGTCGCGAGAACATTCCATTCATGATCAAGAGATAAATGGTAATATTTTCGCATTCTGCCTGCGTACGAGAACTAATTTCAGCCTTAAGCCGATAATCGTAGTCCATCTGGTCGAAATCCTCCTTCAGCTTAGCAGATAAATCTGACCAACATCCTACACTGTCCCTTACAGAACGGTACCAGTGTAGTGCGTCATCTTGAAAAATTTCGGCAGCAAAACTTAAAATTTTATGTGAGGGAACATTACGAGCTTCTATAAATTCATTAACAAGCTGTATAAAGGAGCGCACGCATGTTTTGTCGTTGAATTTAATTTTAACAATTTAATAAGTAACAGAAATCAAGTTTTGAACGTCTGGCATAACTGGCCGCGACTCACTAGTAGTACCAGCATCTATGCCAGAAGAAGTACTATGAGCGGGTCTTTTAGCTTGAAGAGCTACTAGTCTCTGAGCCAATAGCTTGTGTAAGGACACAAGCTATTGGCTCAGAGACTAGTATAACGAATATAGTATAGTGTAATATGTGCATATACATATATATGTGTGTGTATATGTGTGTGTGTAGTGTGTATGTAATATAGTGTAATATGACGATGTGGTCAAAGGTGACCACATCGTCATATTCTTTTTTTACGTCGTCACTACACGGTAACCTCGCAATACGATTGTGCAGATGGTTTAACATATTTTGTGTTCTCATAATAATAGGTACATTAGGATCAGGTAAATCTGGGTCCATATTGGGTTCGCTGAAGTTCATCATCCGAAATAGATTTTCCTAACAATTTGTACTCCTAATGATCACTATTCCTAAAGTTTTGTTTTCTAAAGTTCACGTTCCTACAATTTATTTTACTATTACCGTAGTCGATAAGACTCAGTTTTCCGAAAAATGATTTTCCAAACGTTCTGGACTCCTAATGATCACTGATCCTAAAGTTTTGTTTTCTAAAGTCTTCGTTCCTAAAATTTTTTTTACTATTAACGTAGTCTATAACACTTAGTTTTCCGAAAATTGATTTTCGTAATGATCACTGTTCCTAAAATTTTGTTTCCTAAAGTTTTCCTTCCTACAATTTATTTAACTATTAACGTAGTCCATAACACTCAGTTTCCGAAAATTTTAAGTAATAACTTCACTGGAATTAATGGAAATAATCATTTTCTGTGCTGTTACAAAGAAATACCTAACACCGAAGGCTAAGGCGGAAGCTACGCTACGCTTCGCTCCCGCCTTAGCCTTCTGAACCTAACCTATCCGAGTCACTTCTGCCCTAAAAGGTCTTGCTCGCTCGCTTCGCTCGCTCGCTGCCAGCGAGGTACCGATTAGGGAATACGAAAGGGTGTAAAAAAGATATGATGATAAATAATAGTGTAAAAGATGGTTATGTTGAGAACATATAGGAAAACAAATAGTAGTATGATAGATGTTTATTGCAACGGACATAATGAAGTTTGATGTATATAATGTTCAATTTTAGGAATACAAACAGATCTACATAAAATAGATATGATGATGAATAATAGTGTAAAAGATGGTTATTTTGAGAAAATATAGGAAAACAAATAGTAGTATGATAGATGTTTATTGCAACGGACATTATGAAGTTGAATGATTAGGGATTCAGAACGTTAGGAACAGAGTAGTTATGAGTAGTGATTATTAGGATGTACATTTTTAGGAACAACATTTTCGGACTTTCGATAATCGACATTAACAATTTAGTTCAACTTTGGCGCACCCGGTAAATCTAGATTAGACTGAATCTTAGTGAGAACCTCTAAGCAACCTTTAAGATCCTGCCTTATATCAAGCGGAGACTCCAATATGTGTTCGGATGGGTATTCTGATGCTAATTTGACAATTTGTTTGCGTAACTCCTCAACAGAAGACGCAGCAGTGACTCCTCTAATTCGAACCTCATATTCGAGTTCCGACTTCTGCAGTGAAAGATACTTAATAGGCAGTATATTAAAAAATAGCCAACTGGATAAGTGGTGACGAACTGCAGCAACTACCCTAATAGAAAAACCGTTCTCCGTTCTGTAACAAAGTTGTCTACTAAAATGAACGTTTGGTTTTATATTATTAGTAAAAATGAAAAAAACAAATTAGTAGCAACAAAAAAACAAAAATATGCTACTAATGTGTACCATAAATGCAGTGAAAGTCTCGTAAAAGTTTTTTTTTATAAATAAATATGTAGGTAGGTCAACATTTACAATAGTTTTAGATTTTAGAATTTTGTACATTAATCGTTAGATTTATATTTACTAGGTACACTTTAGTAGTCGAAAAACCAAAAACTGTGAAAAAAAAAGTTTCACAAAAAAATAAGCCACAAACACACACTAACTACAAAAAAGGAAAAAATCGGAATCAGATTTGTGTATTAGAACCACGATTAGGGGCGCCAATGTCGCGTTTCCCGGGGTTTGCCTACTTAAGTTCCCCCAGGGATCGGGAAAATTAAATGAAGAAGGCAAATTCTGTGCAACAAAAATTTAATAAGGCCACAGGCCAACTCAGAAGGTAGAACAAAAGGGAAGTGGTTCGGGCCCAATACACTTTAGAGATCCGATTCGTTATTTTTCCTTAATAGTACTGTCCTGCCAGAAGCCGTAGGTGGAAGTCGGGCGTTGGTCGAGATATTGGGTAAATGCACCCGTAGTCGGTCCGACGTCGGATGTCCCAAAGCAGGACAGGAAAGAAGCTGATTAGCTCACCGTGCTAATCCGTACTTTGGACCCTGGAACGCGCCGTCAAAAAAGGCGTTACACACGATGTAGTGATTTTGGTGAGCAGCCACGCCAACAGCATATGAACAGTACTTACGTAGTTGTGCTGCCGTGGTTGTTCACTATCAGAAACAGAGATTACAAAATGATCGAAACTAAATGATTGTGAAATGAAATGAACACTTTTATATTTTTTTATGCAAATGCGAGGGTGGAAATTTAATGAAATGAAATCATCGTAAGCCGATTTCTAATAAGCAGTTAGCATTAGCAAGATAATGATTTTATGAAATGGCTGTGATGGTGATGATTTTGTGAACCACAAATTCCCAAGTATTATAATTGCGGTTAAAACTATATCTAGCAATATAAAAGCAATAATGCACCACTTACCCAGTATGGGGTTGAATTCTGCACAATTAACTATGGATTGAACTATTTAATAAGTATCGAGGAACGCTTAGTGACGAACACTGACTTCGCGGTTACGAAATTAATAACCCGTAGCAGAGACCGCGAAGAGAAGTGACGTGCATTCGCCTCGAATGCAATACCGAGTGTGCGCGGCGCGCTGTCGCTAGGGAATGCGCCAGCGCAGCGCATCGATGGCCGTGACGTCGCAGCAATAGGCTCGGTACAATAACTAGTTACTGTAAGCGCTAAGACGGCGCTTGCGAAGTTATAAAATGATGTCAACGTATTGATGAATTTAAATAGCTTCAATGTAGTTAGTAAGTAAATTATTGTAATCGAAATTAGTAATTATTATTATTAGCGGTAATGTGGCGGAAACTGGAATACGCAAGGCACGGAATGCTGATGTTGCAGGTTCGAACCCTGCCATTACCCTAATTTTTCTTTGTGTTGTCATTCATTATATAGCATTTTAAATTTAGTTAGTAAGTAGTTTTTAATATGTAAATAGTGTACATATAGGTGTGTAAATAGTAGATTCAAGTAGGTAAGTTGTATTTTATTAAGCTAGATAAATAAGTAAAACTATATATGTACGTATAACGTTACACCATTAACCCTTGAGTGGCATGGACCGAGGACAAAAAAGCAGGGAGGGCAATATCGTTCAGCTGTCGTATGCCTAAACCTCCGTGGCGAATAGGCAGGACAGCCTGTGACCATGACTTGTCAGATAAATTTATGTTCAAAATGGAGATGGTAGTATTTTTGATAATTTTGTTCAAAATAGATAGCCGGGCTGGATGTCTCCACAGGTGACTACAACGCAGAATATAGGTAAATTTGGGCCTAAAAAGGCAATAACGTAAAATCACAAAAGCTACATGTATGTTAATGTTTAAGAGACGCTCTGAAAATTAATTAAAATTTTGAATTTTGGTATCAATGAAATCAGGAAAAGATTCGTCAAGTATTGGGGACCCTAGGAGATGAAATGAGCTTTTGTCAATTAATTTTATATCTGGAGCCAAATGTCGGGATTAAGATAAAATGTTGTCCTTAAGTGGGTACTTGTCCGGGAAAAATATTTCACATTTTGAAAAATTAGTTCGAGGCCAATGTTGTGAAATTCGTCTATGAGGATGCGTAAATCCTCGATAACTTCGGCTGCTTCACCACCCAGGGTACCGTCGTCTAAATACCATAAATTAAATTTGGAATTTAGTTTTTGAATGATGGGATAAATGGCGAGGCTGAAAAGAGCTGGCCCGAGGGGATCACCTAGCTGGCATCCTACTGCAGAAAAAATTTGATCCTGTGGCGGACTCATATTTTAGTTTGTAATACTTAAGTAATAAATAACCTAGTTAGTAAAAAACAATATTTAATTTTGTATTAAAATTTATGTGAAGCAATCGCGTGGTGTAAATGTCTTTCCCCGGCAAGCAAGCCGCTCGGGAACAAAAGATCTGCGCGGGCGACGCGCACCGCGCGCCCGCGCGCCGCCCGCGCCAGTCCGTTCACCGCTCTCGCACCGAATGCACGCTCGATTGCTCCGCGAATGCTTACCGCTTTTGACGCTACTCTGCTTACCTTATAGTTTGTGTTGCTTATATTAACGCGCTTAAAAACTGTCCTACTGTGACTGTACCCGTATATAACAGTGACAATAAAAGTGCATAATCACAGTGACTGTGCTTGTTTCCTTGAAGAAGCCCACAACCAGTCACTACACTGGTGACCCCTGAAATTCGACAATATCGGCCCTATTCATAAAATCGTAAGCAGAAAGCAAATACCAATTGCAAAATGACTGGGGGTGAAAATGCCAACGCCGCAAGTGCAAGTCAAGGTAACGTCATCGCCGGACCATCGGGGTCATTTACACCTTCCGACGTAAATCGTGTCAGAGTCCGACTGCCACCCTTTTGGCCTGAAGAACCGAGCGTATGGTTTGCGTAAATCGAAGGAAGTTTTATTCTATCCGGCATTAAAGATGACGATACTAAATATTACTTTGTCATCGCGCAGCTGGACCACCGCTATGCATCCGAAGTCAAGGATATAATCGTCGCACCTCCGGCTAAGGGCAAATATGACCTTCTCAAGTCAGAACTCATAAAGAGACTATCTTCTTCGAGGGAAAAAGAGGTGAAACAGTTGCTAATGCACGAGGAACTTGGTGATCGTCGTCCATCGGCATTCCTCAGACACTTACAACACCAGGCAGGCCCTAACGTTCCAGAAGATTTCATACGCACGATGTGGACCAGTCGCCTGCCACACAATCTTCAAATGGTGATCGCATGTCAACCGGAAGCAACACTCCAATCGCTGGCTGATCTGGCAGACAAAGTGCACGAGATGATACCATCATCACCACAAGTAGCTTCTGCGGAAGGTGTACCGGGTTCCGTGCTCGACAAGATGTCGAAACAAATAGCGGAGCTCACTCGGCAGGTGAAAGCACTCTCAACGGGTAACCAAAGAAGATCACGCTCGAAAAGCAAGAGTTATCGGCGCGACAAGAGCAGCAGCAAATCGACGAGGTCTCAATCCAGCTACCGAAAATACCCTATTTGTTTCTATCACCACAAGTATGGCGAGGAGGCAAAGAAGTGCGTCAAGCCGTGTGACTACAAACAGGGAAACGCCCAAGGCGGTCGTTAATGGCGACAGACGATTGACTCACTTTATCCGGTCGCCTGTTTGCTACGGACAGAAAAACAAAGTTGCAGTTCCTCGTAGACACCGGTAGCGATATCTGCGTCTTTCCGCGGTCCGCATTAAAGGAACGGCGACCAAGAACAACATACGAGCTTTTCGCCGCCAATGGTACGGCGATAGCCACGTATGGCTATACGCACCTAGAACTTGACCTAGGCCTTCGACGTAACTTCACCTGGCGTTTTGTAGTGGCAGATGTCACCAAGGCAATTATCGGGGTCGATTTCCTATCATTTTACAATGTGATAGTCGACTGCCGAAATCGACGCCTCATAGACAACAACACTAAACTCACGGTGAATGCTACACCAGCTCCAGCTCCGAACACTATATCATCCGTGAAAACGATTATGGGGGAATCCACTTACACGGACCTTCTTCGAGATTTCCCAGACATCACGCGTCCTTCAGGCATTCAGAAAAACCCTCGACATCAAACCGTTCATCACATTAGAACAACGCCGGGACCACCTATCTACTGCACTCCAAGAAGACTGGCTCCGGACAAATTGAAAATCGCGAGAGAAGAATTCGAAGCTATGTTAAAGAATGGGACAGCAAGACCATCCGAGAGCTCGTGGTCATCTCCACTGCACCTAGCTCCGAAAAAGGACAACGGATGGCGACCATGTGGAGACTATCGAATACTGAACGCACGGACGATCCCAGATAGATACCCCATAAAACATATTCATGATTTCACTCATTGCATATCTGGCTGTACAATATTTTCAACAATAGATCTAGTAAAGGCGTATAATCAGATCCCAGTGAACTCAGAAGATATACCTAAGACGGCGATCACGACGCCTTTCGGAATGTTCGAATTCCCATTCATGACCTTCGGCCTACGTAACGCTGGCCAAACTTTCCAAAGATTGTCGATGAAATGACAAGAGGGCTCGACTTCTGCTACACGTACTTGGATGACTTTCTTATATTCTCCAAGGATGAAAAAGCTCACCGAGAACACCTCAAACAAATATTCACCAGACTACAAACATTTGGAATGGTCATAAACGCATCGAAATGTGTATTCGGAGGCTCAGAAGTCACTTTTTTGGGATACAAAGTATCATCCCAAGGAGTTCAGCCACTCGACACAAAAGTAAAGGCCATTAAAGAATTTCCCACTCCGAAAAACGTTCGCGAGCTCAGAAGATTCCTGGGCATGATTAACTTCTACCGACGATTTATACCAAAAGCCGCAAGAATCCAAGCACCATTGAACGCTTTCCTTATTGGCACGGCAAAAGGCTCGCGGCCGATAGACATCTCAGGAGAAGCGTCAAAAGCATTTGAAGAGAGCAAAGAAAGCTTATGTAAAGCAACACTTTTGGCACACCCCGATCTAAAAGCAAGACTTGCGCTGGTCACCGACGCATCAGACGTGGCAATCGGGGCAGCGCTGCAGCAACTGAAAGATGGTCACTGGCAACCACTCGCCTTCTTCTCGCGTAAACTCAGCAACTCGCAACAAAAGTACTCGCCTTACGACCGAGAGCTTTTAGCAATATATGAAGCGATCAAATACTTCCGCTACATGCTCGAAGCCAGGCATTTCACCGTCTTCACCGACCACAAGCCAATTTGTTATGCCTTTCATACACGGAAACAAAACTGCTCGCCGCGTCAATTTCGTAATTTGGACTACATTGCGCAGTTTACCACAGATATCCAACATATATCAGGAAAGCATAACGTGGTGGCCGATACACTTTCCAGGATAGAAGATATAGCCCAACCAATAGATCTGGTCAAACTGGCTACATCTCAAACTATCGATCCCGAGCTAAAACAGGTACTAAAAGGCGAGACGTCGCTTCAACTAAGCGCAATGAAAGTGTCTGGAAGCAGATTAAAACTTTACTGTGATACCACCACTACGACGCCGAGACCCTTTGTCACGAAAGAACTCAGAAGAAAAGTTTTCGAGAGTTTACATTCACTCAGTCACCCGGGCGCAAACGCTACCGCAAAATTAGTGGCACAGCGCTACGTCTGGCCTGGCATCAGAAGAGATTGCCGCGAGTGGACTAGAACATGTCACCCGTGTCAGATGTCAAAGACGACACGACACGTTTCCGCACCTTTCGGTACGTTTAAACTCCCTCGCGCTAGATTTCAGCACGTGCATATAGACATGATCGGCCCTCTCCCCATATCAAATGGTTACCGTTACTGCCTTACCGCAGTTGATCGATTTACCAGATGGCCCGAGGCAATACCATTACCTGACATCACCGCAGAAACCGTTGCAAAGGCACTCATATCCGGATGGATAGCACGTTTCGGCTGCCCGATTGCGATAGTAACGGATCGAGGAAAGCAATTTGAATCCTCATTATTCAAATATTTATCAAATACAGCAGGATTCCAGCATAAAAGAACAACCTCATACCATCCTGCATGTAACGGTTTAGTTGAGAGAATGCATAGACAGCTTAAGGCAGCTATAACATGCCACAAAAACCATAACTGGACCGAGACACTGCCCTTTGTCCTTCTTGGCATGAGAAGTGCGCACAAAGAAGATGTGCAATCATCGTCAGCCGAGATGGTATATGGAGAAACATTAAGATTACCCGGCGATTTCTTTCTTGATAGTACTGCCACCACCACGGACATGACAGATTTCACCGCGCGTTTGCGTTCAGTGATGAACAACATTCGGCCAACACCGGCATCACGACATAGCAAGAGGAACATATTTGTATTTAAAGATCTATCCACGGCAACGCACGTATATGTCCGCGACGATACAATGAAAGGCGCTTTACGACCGGCCTATACCGGGCCATACAAGGTCCTGAAAAGAGACGAGAAACTATTTAAGATACTAATGAAAAATAGGGAACAAACCGTCTCCATAGCCAGAATTAAACCTGCCTACAGACTGGCAGACGAACCTTTGAGAGAACCAGCCACATTCAACCCAACAAAAGAAGATACTAATACATCAGTCCGAAAAACTCGTTCGGGCCGAAAAGTATTTTTCCCTGATTATTATCGCCCATCCTAGGACGGTCTCTGGGGGGGAGTGATGTGGCGGACTCATATTTTAGTTTGTAATACTTAAGTAATAAATAACCTAGTTAGTAAAAAACAATATTTAATTTTGTATTAAAATTTATGTGAAGCTATCGCGTGGTGTAAATGTCTTTCCCCGGCAAGCAAGCCGCTCGGGAACAAAAGATCTGCGCGGGCGACGCGCACCGCGCGCCCGCGCGCCGCCCGCGCCAGTCCGTTCACCGCTCTCGCACCGAATGCACGCTCGATTGCTCCGCGAATGCTTACCGCTTTTGACGCTACTCTGCTTACCTTATAGTTTGTGTTGCTTATATTAACGCGCTTAAAAACTGTCCTACTGTGACTGTACCCGTATATAACAGTGACAATAAAAGTGCATAATCACAGTGACTGTGCTTGTTTCCTTGAAGAAGCCCACAACCAGTCACTACAATCCTTTTGGTAAAACAACTTCGACGGGGAGCTATAGCTATAGCACTTGCATTCACGTGTGCGAGTCGCGCTTGCATTTACGTGCGCGTGTCGCGCTCGCATTCACATGTGTGAGCGCCGCGCTCGCTTTCACGTGTGCGAGTCGCGATTGTATTCACGTGTGCGAGTCGCGCTCGCTTTCAAGTGTTACCCGGTCAGGTACAGAAGTTCGCCCTAGGGGATTTTCGGGTGAAACAAGAATTATAACAATAGGTTTTTGTTAAATAAAAGCTCCCTAGGACGACTAGAGACTCTAGGTCGTAAGTTCGTAATTCTTGTGCCTAATTCCTAACTTGAGTCAATTAACGTGATCGCTCGCACTCCCCTGGCCGTGACCCGACGTGGAGCAGCGTAGGCTTGAGGTTCGGCAGGTCTCCGTAGGCTGCAAGGGCGTAGAAAGCTCGGCAAGGGTACGGTTGTCCAAGTAACCGGCTGGTAGCAGCTCGCTCAGGGTACAGTGTCCAAGTAACCGGCAAGAGGTGCCCTGCAGGTGGCTCGAGGATATGCGAAGCTTGGGGTTCGTTAGACCGTAGATAGTTTGTGAACGTGAGCTCGTAGGTAGTTGGGTAGCCCGTAGGTATTTGGGTCGCCCGTAGGTAGTTAAGAAGTCCGAAGGTAGTTGGGTAGCCCGTAGGTAGTTGGGTAGCCCGTAGGTAGTTGGGTAGCCCGTAGGTAGTTGAGTAGCCCGTAGGTAGTTAGGTAGCCCGTAGGTAGTTGCCCTGTAAAGATTTAGTGCTTTACAGGCTGGCCACTAGCGGGAACTGATGCCATACTGAAGCTCGAGGAGACGAGAGTCCAACCAGGGAGCTAGAGCTCGCCAAGTAGTGGTGTGGCATCAGTTCAAAGGTTTACAGGTGGCAAGGTAAGGAAGAAAAAACTAAGTTACATTTAGAAAGAAAGAAATAGTGAAGTTAAAGCTCAGTGACGGTTACGGTTTGAAATTTCAATGTGCGACCGTTGAACAAGTAGGTTGAGTTTAATATTATAACACAGACTTAGAAATTACAGTAAAAAGTTAAAGAAACGGTCGCAGGATTTAAGTTAGTACAAATTAAGATAGAAATAAATTAAATACAATCTGAAAGAAACACATACACGAAAAATACAATTTTATAAGAACAATTTAGACAGTTATTAGCAGAGAGAGAGCTTACCAGTTGGGCAGAGGTTTCACCGTTTAGAGGTGGTTGTAGTGATGTAGAAAATATGAGCTCTCTGAGAGCTGCAGGGGCTTTTATTAGCCAAAATTCGAGCAGCCCTTCCAAAGGAAACAGGTTGTAACTAATTCAAACAAACCCCGCCCCTAACGATTCTAAATGTTGCCAGCGTTTATTTATACCGATTGGTAAAATAAACGCTGGCTTTAGTAGCGCCCTCTAGTGTGGCTTGTAGAAATGTAGCACAGCGTAACACAAGTGTGCGAGTCGCCCTCGCATTCACGTGTGCGAGTCGCGATCGCATTCACCTGTGGGACTCGCGCTCGCATTCACATGTGCGAGTCACGCTCTCAATCACATGTGCGAGTCGCGCTCGCATTCACGTGTGCGTGTCGCGCTCGCATTCACACGTGCGAGCACCGCGCACGCATTCACATGTGCAAGCGCCGCGCTCGCATTCACGTGTGCGAGTCGCGCTCGCTTTTAAGTGTGCGAGTCGTGCTCGCATTCACGTGTGCGAGTCAGATTCAGATTCAGATTCATTTAGTTTGCTCAAACGGATACACCATGCAAAATTTCAATTAAACACTGAACAATACATAAAATGAACAAACATACAGCAATGTCTAAGATCAAACAAAGTAAAAATAGAGATAGAGTTACAGTTACATTAGTGGATAAGTAAATCATGTCATTGATAGGTACACACAATTCCATGTCATAAATAAGTATTAATTAAATCACATTAAATAACAATAGAGCTTATTAAAAATAAATTACAAATAGGTATATTAGTCAAATTCTATAGATTAGTCAAAAATTTTGGCAAAATATTCATTGATAGCATAAAAAGGCCTTGTCAATAAATAAGATTTAAGTTTCCTAGTTAACAATAACTTGTTTTAAACTTTCGCGATTTTCACACATATTTATAAATAAATAAATAAAATAAAATAAAATGCATTTATTTCAGACCATAATGTCCATAATTTGTTAGTTATACAGAAAGAAAAGAAAACAAAAGCAAAAATTACTTATAACTAAGGTTAAAACTTAAATAACTATCTTAGGCACTAAACTTAGATGTAGAGAGGACCAGTGCCTCACCAGGCCACTGTCCCATCTATCAGCCACGACGGCCGGGAGACTGTGGCGGCTGTCGCGCACTCTGCGGAGCGTCGCGGCGCTGCGCCGGCGCAGCGTCGCGTGGAAGCCGTTCACGTGCGCATCCGCGAACATGCCCGACGCACTGCAGTACCGAGGCAGCCGCAACAGTACCCTGAACGCGTCATTATACTGTACACGCATGGCGTTTATTGCTGCGTGTTCCTCGTCCACAAGCTGCAGGTGTACAGCGATGTACAGAACGCTCGAAACAACGCAATTTTAACTTGCGCCGTACACCGGCTGAACCTGCGAGCTATCATATTGGACCTGACGGCCAAGGCCCTCCGCTCCCTCTCAATGTCAGCGTCATCGCGCAAATCGTCGGCTACCAAGTGCCCAAGATATTTGAATAAGTAAACCCTTTTCAGCTGCTCGCCATTCAAACGAATGGGTGGAATGTTTGATGGGCACTTGCTACCCGCTTTGAAAATCATATACTCGCTCTTATTAATATTATATTTTAGATTGTGCGTCAGGGCATATGACTCACACTTCTCAATAAGCAATCTCAGACCACCATCCGACGGGCTCAGCAATACCATGTCGTCGGCGTAGCTTATGTAGGAGTAGGATCTTAGAAAAAACTTTGTACAGGTTTGACATGAGGCTGATAGGCCTGTAGTTGCCAATATTGTCTCTTTTGCCTTTTTTATGGAGTAAAATGATGGACGATGATGACCACTGCCTTGGTATTTCTTCTTTTACTATGATGTCGTTGAATATTTCTGATAAAATGTTCAAGATGACCTCGCATGAGCCTTTTAATACTTCGTTTGAAATACCGTCTTCCCCTGGTGATTTTCTGCTCTTCAATGATTGTAGTGCTTTAGATATTTCGCGTGTCATGATTGGAGGGATGATTTCTTCACTATCTTTGTCCACTAGGTTGGGTACAATACTGGGAGTTACTTCATCGTATAATTCCCTGTAGAAATTGGTAGCTACATTTAGGATATCAACCCGGCTGGTTCGGGTCTTGTTGTTTTCCTGATTTTGCATTTTGGGGATCCAATCTTTACATTCTTGTAGTTCTTTCCATGCCTTCTTGACTCCTCCGGTAGATTCTATGTGATGTATGATTCTATCCGTTCTCGTCTTTTGTCTATATTTCCGTATGCTTGCGTTTATTTGTTTACTTACTTCTGAAATTGCCTTTCTGTTTTTTGGTTTTTCCTGTTGGAGTATTTGTCGTTTTGTTAGAAGCTGTCTTGCATCATTCCCTATCTTGTCTTTTGCTGTGTTAATCGAAATCATAGTGTTTTCAATATTTATAAGTTCTTTTTCTAATACATCGTATTTTTCTTGGATGCTTTGCGTGTCTTTGGTGTTTCTTTTTAAAGTTTCTCCTAAGGAATCTAACGTTGCTTGTGGCAGAGGTAGTTGTATTTCTTTCTTGTTATTTGTTCTAATATTCTTTTGCGGTAGTTTTGGTGTAGTTGTATATATTTTACTTCGTACCATTCGGTGGTCGGAGCTGAAATTTAGCTGGTTAATCACGCTGATATCCAAAAATAGTTTAGGTTTATTTGTGATTATAAAGTCTATTACATTCTTTACTTTTCCATTGGGAGATATCCAAGTCCATCTTCTACTAGGTTTTTTATTGTAGAAAGTATTCATGACGCGTAGGTTGTGTTCTTGGACAAAGTCCATTAATCTTTGACCATTGTCATTTCGTTTTCCAGTAGTAAACGGGCCTAAGAATTTGCTCTCATTTTGGTGTCTTTCGCCAATTTGGCTGTTTAGATCGCCTATGATGATAACTGTTTTATGTGCGTTTTCCATAGTTGACTTGAGATTTTGAAAGAAACAGTCTTTTGCTTCCTTCTTGGAATTTTCAGTTGGTGCATAAACCTGGATTATTGATACTGGATTTTTATTGTCAGGTATATCAATGTTTAGGACTGCTATTCTGTCCGAAACTCCGATAAATTCTCTAATTCTGCTTCTTAAATACCTTTTCACCAAGAAACTATAAAAACGAAACACCAGGACTATACGGAGTGGGTATAGTCCTGGTGTTTCGTTTTTATAGTATAACATATAATCTTCATATTCTTCGATTTTTTCTTCTGATCTGCGGACTTCACATAAGCCTACTATATCCCATTTGATTTGTGACATAGCATTTTCTAATTCATACAGGGTTTCTCGGCTCTTCAGTGTTCTTACATTCAGCGTTGCAATAAACATGATTTGTTTATTTTTCTTGCTCAATTTCTCTTTTGATGTATTTATTTTTCTTATTGTTTTGTTTAGTAGCGAATCAGGGGAGTTTTGGTCTATCTCCCCACGGTGACCAGCCGGGTTGGGGATTTTTATGTATTGTTGTCGATTGTTTATTAATTTAGTGTTTCCGATGTCGGCGTATTCCTAGTTGCGGCATGTATTCTTATCCGATATGGCATAGGCTGCCGCGCGCATGCATGCAAATGCGTCTGTTTTCGTAATCTTGGCATTCGATGTAATGTTGTCCACGTTTTCTTCTTGTGTTTCTGTTTGGTTTGGTGATAGTGAGTCTGTTCTTTTGCGTTCGCGTTTTCTCTCTTTTTCCCTTCTACCACCACTTTGTTGTGTTTTATGTATGCGAAGTTTCCCTTCTCTCTCTCATTCTTCAATTGTTCTAGTAGTTTTTTCTCTTTTTCTATGCCTTCTGCAGTTAAATGCTCCGTGATATACGTCGTTGTTTGCATTTTTTTTTTATTTTTAAAAATTTCGAGTTTTTTGTTAAAGGTTGTAGTTGATAGTAAAATTGGTCTTATTTTTTTAGAATCATGTTTTTTTCCGATTCTATGCAAGTTAGCAATTTCACTTTTTTTAATTTTACATTTAAATTGTCCATAATATTGAGTACGGCATCTTGTAATTCATCGGAATTTTGTTCCGTCTCAGTTATTCCATGCAATAATAAGTTGTTTTTCCTTGCATTCAATTCCATAGAACTAAGTTTTTTATTTAGATTTTCAATTTCTTCTTTAAGCAATTTGTTTTCTTTAATAATTGGGTCCAGCCTCAATTCCATACTTTGTAGTATATTCTCAGTTATAGTTGCCTGAATTTTTGCAGTTTGCTTATCAAATTGATTTTGAATGTGTTCCATAAGCAATGCCATCTCTGGGTTTAATTCAGTCATTTCTACTGTGCAATAACAAAACGCGAAGAATAGAGTGAACGCGTCTAGTGTCTGTATAATTTGAGGTTGGTAACACTTAGTAAATGCCAAGTGTCACTTTGGGTGTTTTGATGTACCCTCCACTTTTTTTCTAAGAACCGACTTTGCGATTTTATCTTCGAATTTGTCCACTAAAAAACACTTTCTGGGTTTTATTTAATATTCCACGGCAAGACTTTCCTGTTGTTTTATGTATTTTAATGTTTTTAGGTCTGAACTTCCACTTTTTGTTATTTATTTCCACTTTAGATATGGAGCACTTTGACAATACGTATGTTCCTCTCTGACACTTGTATAACATACACTTCCTTCCTACACTTAATGTTATCATATCTTATTGGATAAAATTTGTTCATCAGATTGAGTAAAATCTCATAAAATGCTAAAATTTGTTGTTTATGATCCATTCCAGAGAAAAAGTCAGACCATCTCACTGATTCAAGTTCATCCCTAAACATAATATTTGCTTGTCTAGTGTATCTCCGCCTTTTTTTAAGACGTTTTATTTAATTTTATTTTATTTAATTGAATTTATTTAACATGGAGAACCAACAGCTTTTATACCAAAGTTACAAATTGTGAAGTTGGAACTCATCCCCCCCCCCTTCCTCCCCCCTCCTAAGGCAGCCCTACTTTCTCTGGGCTCTATCTCGGAAACCGAAAATGCTAGACCCCTCGTGTTGGTACTCTTTCGATTCGTCTCGATGCCATCCTTACGACTGAATGTGAAGTTGGGCCCCCACGGCTATAGCACGACACCCTCCGCGGGCCCCGTGGGGCCCGCGGCCCCCACGCGACATCTAGTTACTATATATAAAGCTCGATTACCACTGATTCACTCACTGACAGGTCACTGACATGCTGTTTTGGAGAGTTGAGAAGGGGTGGGGATAAACTGGAGCTATTTTCGTATAGAGGGTGCTCCAACGAGTAGAGGAAAAATACGAAACCGACCTGAACGTGGAAAGGGACTCGATGTGAGGTGCGGATCTCGGAAACCGTGATAGGTACGGCCAAGTTCCAAACCAAAAGTCGTAGGGAACTGCCGGCCGATGGGTGAGCCGGTCGATTTTTTTTCAAAATGGCCGAAACAAGATGGCCGCCATACAAACTTTAAACGGGAATATCTCGAGCACCATTAGAGATAGAGGGGGGGTGCTCGACCAAATGTCACTCAGGGGGAGGGGGGATATCTGGTGGAGTTGGAAAAAATTCAAGATGGCGGATCCAAAATGGCGGCCGAAATTTTTTTTTGTCCGATCGGGGTGAAATTTTGCACCCGGGGGCTCTGGGGGCCGCTGGTTCCGATTCCGGGAAAAGTTTTTCGATTCCGCCATTTTCCAAGATGGCCGCCATACAAGGGAGTTCTGAAAGCGAGCCCGCAGGGCGAGCTCCGCGTAGGCGCTTGCGCCGGAGCGTCCCATTCGTCCTCCCGAGTCGCTTGCGAGCCCGAAGGGCGAGCTGGAGCGTGAAGTTAGAAATCAGCCCCCCTTCCCCCCCCCCCCCCAGCGAGCCCGTAGGGCGAGCTCCGCGTAGGCGCGAGCGCCGAAGCGTCCACTGGACGCGAAATACTCTCGAGTCACTTGCGAGCCCGGAGGGCGAGCTGCAGTGTGAAGTTGGAATTCATCCCCCCCCCTTCCTCCCCCCTCCTAAAGCAGCCCTACTTTCTCTGGGCTCTATCTCGGAAACCCCTCGTGTAGGTACTCTTTCGATTCGTCTCGATGCCATCCTTACGACTGAATGTGAAGTTGGGCCTCCAGACCTGAGGGCAGGACAGCAAGTTGGAAAACCCCCTCCCCCCCCCCCCAGCGAGCCCGAAGGGCGAGCTCCGCGTAGGCGCGTGCGCCGTAGCGTCCCTTCTGAGGCAGTTCTCCCGAGTAACTTGCGAGCCCGCAGGGCGAGCTGCATTGTGAAGTTGGAACTCATCCCCCTCCTTCCTCCCCCCTCCTAAGGCAGCCCGACCTTCGTTTGGCTCTATCACGGAAACCAAAAATGCTAGACCCCTCGTGTTGGTACTCTTTTGATTCGTCTCGATGCCATCCTTACGACTTAATGTGAAATTGGGCCCCCAGACCTGAGGGCACGACACCCTCCGCGGGCCCCGTGGGGCCCGCGGCCCCCACGCGACATCTAGTTACTATATATAAAGCTCGATTACCACTGATTCACTCACTGACAGGTCACTGACATGCTGTTTTGGAGAGATGTGAAGGGGTGGGGAAAAACTGGAGCTACTTTCGTATAGAGGGTGCTCCAACGAGTAAAGGAAAAATACGAAACCGACCTGAACGTGGAAAGGGACTTGATGTGAGGTACGGATCTCGGAAACCGTGATAGGTACGGCGAAGTTCCAAAACAAAAGTCATAGGGAACTGCCGGCCAATTAGTGAGCCGGTCGAAATTTTTTCAAAATGGCCGAAACAAGATGGCCGCCATACAAACTTTAAACGGGAATATCTCGAGCACCATTAGAGATAGAGGGGGGGTGCTCGACCAAATGTCACTCAGGGGGAGAGGGGAAATTTGGTGGAGTTGAAAAAAATTCAAGATGGCGGATCCAAAATGGCGGTCGAAATTTTTTTTTGTCCGATCGGGATGAAATTTTGCACCCGGGGGCTCTGGGGGCCGCTGGTTCCGTTTCCGGGAAAAGTTTTTCGATTCCGCCATTTTCCAAGATGGCCGCCATACAAGGGAGTTTTACAAGCATTGACATGCTGTTTTGGAGAAATGTGAAGGGGTGGAGTAAAACTAGAACTAAATCCAGGTAGAGGGCATTCCAATGAGCAGAAAAAAATACGAAACCGATCTGGACGTGGAAATAGACCTGGGGTGGGAAGCGGATCTCGGCAAGTATGAGTCCTAGAGAAAAGTTCCAAAACCAAAGTCGCAGAGAACTGCCGGCCAATGGGTGAGCCGGTCGTAGTTTTTCAAAATGGCCGAAACAAGATGGCCGCCATACAAATTTTAAACGGGAATATCTCGAAAACTGTATGACTTGGTGGGGGGATGCTCGACCAAATGTCACTCAAGGGGAGGGGGGAAATTTGGTGGAGTTGAAAAAAATTCAAGATGGCAGATCCAAAATGGCTGCCGAAATTTTTTTTTGTCCGATCGGGATGAAACTTTGCACCCGGGGGCTCTGGGGGCCGCTGGTTCCGATTCCGGGAAAAGTTTTTCGATTCCGCCATTTTCCAAGATGGCCGCCATACAAGGGAGTTTTGAAAGCGAGCCCGCAGGGCGAGCTCCGCGTAGGCGCTTGCGCCGGAGCGTCCCATCGGTGCTCTCGAGTCGCTTGCGAGCCCGAAGGGCGAGCTAAGGTGTGAAGTTAGAATTTTTACCCCCCCCCCCCCCCTCTCCCAGCGAGCCCGAAGGGCGAGCTCCGCGTAGGCGCGTGCGCCGTAGCGTCCCTTCTGAGGCAGCTCTCCCGAGTAACTTGCAAGCCCGCAGGGCGAGCTGCAGTGTGAAGTTGGAACTCATCCCCCCCTTCCTCCCCCTTCCTAAGGCAGCCCGACTTTCGTTTAGCTCTATCACGGAAACCAAAAATGCTAGACCCCTCGTGTTGGTACTCTTTCGATTCGTCTCGATGCCATCGTTACGACTTAATGTGAAGCTTGATAGACAGACCAATAGCACGACACACTCCGCGGGCCCCGTGGGGCCCGCGGCCCCCACGCGACATCTAGTTACTATATATATAGCTCGATTACCACTCACTGATTCACTCACTCACTTGGTCATTGACATGCTGTTTTGGAGAGATGTGAAGGGGTGGGGAACAACTGGAAACACTTTTGTATAGAGGGTGCTCCAACGAGTAGACAAAAATACGAAACCAACCTGAACGTGGAAAGGGACTTGATGTGAGGTGCGGATCTCGGAAACCGTGATAGGTACGGCCGAGTTCCAAAACAAAAGTCGTAGGGAACTGCCGGCCGATGGGTAAGCCGGTCGAAATTTTTTCAAAATGGCCGAAACAAGATGGCCGCCATACAAACTTTAAACGGGAATATCTCGAGCACCATTAGAGCTAGAGATGGGGTGCTCGACCAAATGTCACTCAGGGGGAGGGGGAAAATTTGACGAAGTTGAAAAAAATTCAAGATGGCGGATCAAAAATGGCGGCCTAAATTTTATTTTGTCCGATCGGGATGAAATTTTGCACCCGGGGGCTCTGGGGGCCGCCGGTTCCGTTTTTGGAAAAAGTTTTTCGATTCCGCCATTTTCCAAGATGCCCGCCATACAAGGGAGTTTTGAAAGCGAGCCCGCAGGGCGAGCTCCGCGTAGGCGCTTGCGCCGGAGCGTCCCATCAGTGCTCTCGAGTCGCTTGCGAGCCCAAAGGGCGAGCTGGCGTGTGAAGTTGGAATTTTTACCCCCCCCCCCCCCTCCAAGCGAGCCCGAAGGGCGAGCTCCGCGTAGGCGCGTGCGCCGAAGCGTCCACTGGACGCGAAACACTCTCGAGTCGCTTGCGAGCCCGGAGGGCGAGCTGCAGTGTGAAGTTTGAACTCATCCCCCCCCTTCCTCCCCCTCCTAAGGCAGCCCTACTTTCTCTGGGCTCTATTCCGGAAACCGAAAATGCTAGACCCCTCGTGTTGGTACTCTTTCGATTCGTCTCGATGCCATCTTTACGACTGAATGTGAAGTTTGAGCCCCAGACCTGAGGGCACGACAGCAAGTAGGAAGCTCCCCCCCTCCCCAGCGAGCCCGAAGGGCGAGCTCCGCGTAGGCGCGTGCGCCGTAGCGTCCCTTCTGAGGCAGTTCTCCCGAGTAACTTGCGAGCCCGGAGGGCGAGCTGCAGTGTGAAGTTGGAACTCATCCCCCCCCCTTCCTCCCCCCTCCTAAGGCAGCCGTACTTTCTCTCGGCTCTATTTCGGAAACCGAAAATGCTAGACCCCTCGTGTTGGTACTCTTTCGATTCGTCTCGATGCCATCCTTACGACTTAATGTGAAGCTTGATGGACAGCTGTAAAGTACGACACCCTCCGCGGGCCCCGTGGGGCCCGCGGCTCCCACGCGATAACTAGTTACTATATATAAAGCTTAATTACCACTCACTCACTCACTCACTCACTCACTCACTCACTCACTCACTTGGTCATTGACATGCTGTTTTGGAGAGATGTGAAGGGGTGGGGAGCAACTGGAAACACTTTTGTATAGAGGGTGCTCCAACGAGTAGACAAAAAATACGAAACCGACCTGAACGTGGAAAGGGACTCGATGTGAGGTGCGGATCTCGGAAACCTTGATAGGTACGGCCAAGTTCCGAAACAAAAGTCGTAGGGAACTGCCGGCCGATGGGTGAGCCGGTCGAAATTTTTTCAAAATGGCCGAAACAAGATGGCCGCCATACAAACTTTAAACGGGAATATCTCGAAAACCGTACGACTTAGTGGGGGGGTGCTCGACCAAATGTCACTCAGGGGGAGGGGGGAAATTTGGTGGAGATGAAAAAAATTCAAGATGGCGGATCCAAAATGGCGGCCGAAATTTTTTTTTGTCCGATCGGGGTGAAACTTTGCACCCGGGGGCTCTTGGGTCCGCTGGTTCCGATTCTGGGAAAAGTTTTTCGATTTCGCCATTTTCCAAGATGGCCGCCATACAAGGGAGTTTTGAAAGCGAGCCCGCAGGGCGAGCTCCGCGTAGGCGCTTGCGCCGGAGCGTCCCATCGGTGCTCTCGAGTCGCTTGCGAGCCCGAAGGGCGAGCTGGGGTTTGACGTTGGAATTTTTACCCCCCCCCCCCCTCCTCCCAGCGAGCCCAAAGGGCGAGCTCCGCGTAGGCGCGTGCGCCGAAGCGTCCACTGGACGCGAAATACTCTCGAGTCACTTGCGAGCCCGGAGGGCGAGCTGCAGTGTGAAGTTGGAACTCATCCCCCCCTTCCTCCCCCCTCCTAAGGCAGCCCTACTTTCTCTGGGCTCTATCTCGGAAACCGATAATGCTAGACCTCTCGTGTTGGTACTCTTTCGATTCGTCTCGATGCCATCCTTACGACTGGATGTGAAGTTGGGCCTCCAGACCTGAGGGCAGGACAGCAAGTTGGAATACCCCAGCCCCCCCCCCCCCCCAGCGAGCCCGAAGGGCGAGCTCCGCGTAGGCGCGTGCGCCGTAGCGTCCCTTCGGAGGGGCAGTTCTCCCGAGTCACTTGCGAGCCCGGAGGGCGAGCTGCAGTGTGAAGTTGGAACTCATCCCCCCCTTCCTCCCTCCTCCTAAGGCAGCCCGACTTTCTCTGGGCTCTATCTCCGAAACCGAAAATGCTAGACCCCTCGTGTTGGTACTCTTTCGATTCGTCTCGATGCCATCTCTACGACTTAATGTGAAGTTGGGCCCCCAACCTGAGGGCACGACACCCTCCGCGGGCCCCGTGGGGCCCGCGGCCCCCACGCGACATCTAGTTACTATATATAAAGCTTAATTACCACTCACTCACTCACTCACTCACTCACTGGGTCATTGACATGTTGTTTTGGAGAGATGTGAAGGGGTGGGGAGCAACTGGAAACACTTTTGTATAGAGGGTGCTCCAACGAGTAGACAAAAAATACGAAACCGACCTGAACGTGGAAAGGGACTTGATGTGAGGTGCGGATCTCGGAAACCGTGATAGGTACGGCCAAGTTCCAAAACAAAAGTCGTAGGGAACTGCCGGCCGATGGGTGAGCCGGTCGATTTTTTTCAAAATGGCCGAAACAAGATGGCCGCCATACAAACTTTAAACGGGAGTATCTCGAAAACCGTACAACGTAGTGGGGGGGTGCTTGACCAAATGTCACTCAGGGAGAGAGGGGAAATTTGATGGAGTTGAAAAAAATTCAAGATGGCGGATCCAAAATGGCGGCCCAAATTTTTTTTTGTCCGATCGGGATGAAATTTTGCACCCGGGGGCTCTGGGGACCACCGGTTCCGATTCCGGGAAAAGTTTTTCGATTCCGCCATTTTCCAAGATGGCCGCCATACAAGGGAGTTTTACAAGCATTGACATGCTGTTTTGGAGAGATATAAAGGGGTGGGGTAAAACTAGAACAAAATTCTGATAGAGGGCGTTTCGATGAGTAGAAAAAAATATGAAACCGACCTGGACGTGGAAAAAGACCTGGGGTGGGGGGCGGATCTCGGCAAGTATGAGGCCTAGAGAAAAGTTCCAAAACTAAAGTCGCTGGGAACTGCCGGCCAATGGGTGAGCCGGTCAAAATTTTTCAAAATGGCTGAAACAAGATCGCCGCCATACAAACATTAAACGCGTATATCTCGAAAACCGTCAGACTTAGAGGGGGGGTGCTCGGCCAAATGTCTTTCAGGGGGAGGGGGGAAATTCGATGGAGTTGGAAAAAATTAAAGATGGCGGATCCAAAATGGCGGCCGAAATTTTTTTTTGTCCGATCGGGATGACATTTTGCACCCGGGGGCTCTGGGGGCCGCTGTTTCCGATTCCGGGAAAAGTTTTTCGATTCCGCCATTTTCCAAGATGGCCGCCATACAAGGGTGTTTTGAAAGCGAGCCCGCAGGGCGAGCTCCGCGTAGGCGCTTGCGCCGGAGCGTCCCATCGGTGCTCTCGAGTCGCTTGCGAGCCCGAAGGGCGAGCTGGGGTGTGAAGTTGGAAATTTTTCCCCCCCCCCCCTCCCAGCGAGCCCGAAGGGCGAGCTCCGCGTAGGCGCGTGCGCCGAAGCGTCCACTAGACGCGAAATACTCTCGAGTCACTTGCGAGCCCGGAGGGCGAGCTGCAGTGCGAAGTTAGAACTCGTCCCCCCCCTTCCTCCCCCCTCCTAAGGCAGCCCTACTTTCTCTGGACTCTATCTCGGAAACCGAAAATGCTAGACCCCTCGTGTTGGTACTCTTTCGATTCGTCTCGATGCCATCTTTACGACTGTATGTGAAGTTGGGCCTCCAGACCTGAGGGCACGACAGCAAGTCGGAATACCCCCCCCCCTCCCCCCCGCGAGCCCGAAGGGCGAGCTCCGCGTAAGCGCGTGCGCCGTAGCGTCCCTTCGGAGGTAGTTCTCCCGAGTTACTTGCGAGCCCGGAGGGCGAGCTGCAGTGTGAAGTTGGAACTCATCCCCCCCTTCCTCCCCCCTCCTAAGGCAGCCCGACTTTCCCTGGGCTCTATCTCGGAAACCAAAAATGCTAGACCCCTCGTGTTGGTACTCTTTCGATTCGTCTCGATGCCATCCTTACGACTGAATGTGAAGTTGGGCCCCCAGATCTGAGGGCACGACACCCTCCGCGGGCCCCGTGGGGCCCGCGGCCCCCACGCGACATCTAGTTTTTTACTATATATAAAGCTCGAAAGCTCGATTACGACTCACTTACCACTGACTGGGTCATTGACATGCTGTTTTGGAGAGATGTGAAAGGGTGGGGATAAACTGGAGCTACTATCGTATAGAGGGTGCACCAACGAGTAGAGGAAAAATACGAAACCGACCTGAACGTAGAAAGTGACTTGATGTGAGGTGCGGATCTCGGAAACCGTGATAGGTACGGCCAAGTTCCAAAACAAAAGTCGTAGGGAACTGCCGGCCGATGGGTGAGCCGGTCGAAATTTTTTCAAAATGGCCGAAACAAGATGGCCGCTATACAAACTTTAAACGGGAATATCTCGAAAACCGTACGACTTAGTGGGGGGGTGCTCGACCAAATGTCACTCACGGGGAAGGGGGAAATTTGATGGAATTGAAAAAAAATCAAGATGGCGGATCCAAAATGGCGGCCAAAATTTTGTTTTGTCCGATCGGGATGAAATTTTGCACCCGGGGGCTCTGGGGGCCGCTGGTTCCAATTCCGGGAAAAGTTTTTCGATTCCGCCATTTTCCAAGATGGCCGCAATACAAGGGAGTTATGAAAGCGAGCCCGCAGGGCGAGCTCCGCGTAGGCGCTTGCGCCGGAGCGTCCCATCGTTGCTCTCGAGTCGCTTGCGAGCCCGAAGGGCGAACTGTGGTGTTAAGTTGGAATTTTTACCCCCCCTCCCCCTCCCAGCGAGCCCGAAGGGCGAGCTCCGCGTAGGCGCGTGCGCCGAAGCGTCCACTGGACGCGAAATATTCTCGAGTCACTTGCGAGCCCGGAAAGCGAGCTGCAGTGTGAAGTTGGAACTCATCCCCCCCTTCCTCCCCCCCTCCTAAGGCAGCCCTACTTTCTCTGGGCTCTATCTCGGAAACCAAAAATGCTAGACCCCTCGTGTTGGTACTCTTTCGATTCGTCTCGATGCCATCCTTACGACTGAATGTGAAGTTGGGCTCCCAGACCTGAGGGTACGACACCCTCCGCGGGCCCCTGGGGCCCGCGGCCCCCACGCGACATCTAGTTACTATATATAAAGCTCGATTACCACTCACTCACTCACTGACATAGTCATTGACATGCTGTTTTGAAGAGATGTGAAGGGGTGGGGAAAAACTGGAGCTACTATCGCATAGAGGGTGCTCCAACGAGTAGAGGAAAAATACGAAACCGACCTGAACGTGGAAAAGGACTTGATGTGAGGTGCGGATCTCGGAAACCGTGATAGGTACGGCCAAGTTCCAAAACAAAAGTCATAGGGAACTGCCGGCCGATGGGTGAGCCGGTCGATTTTTTTCAAAATGGCCGAAACAAGATGGCCGCCATACAAACTTTAAACGGGAATATCTCGAAAACCATCAGAGATAGAGGGGGGTTCTCGACCAAATGTCACTCAAGGGGAGGGGGGAAATTTGGTGGAGTTGAAAAAAATCCAAGATGGCGGATCCAAAATGGCGGCCGAATTTTTTTTTTGTCCGATCGGGATGAAATTTTTTACCCGGGGGCTCTGGGGGCCACCGGTTCCGATTCCGGGAAAAGTTTTTCGATTCCGCCAATTTCCAAGATGGCCGCCATACAAGGGAATTTTGAAAGCGAGCCCGCAGGGCGAGTTTCGCGTAGGCGCTTGCGCCGGAGCGTCCCATCGGTGCTCTCGTGTCGCTTGCGAGCCCGAAGGGCAAGCTGGGGTGTTAAGTTGGAATTTTTACCCCCCCCCCCCCCTCCCAGCGAGCCCGAAGGGCGAGCTCCGCGTAGGCGCGTGAGTTAAATGTGTTGACAACCCTAACATCTCCTTCGTCAACAATAATTAAAAGCATCTTCAGCACTGCCGAATTGGGAACAAGACGTCAATGCTGAAATGCATATACTTAGTATAAATAGTAGTTATAATTTAAGATTAAGTTAGAATACTCGTGATTGTGAACTAGACCTAGTTACTCTGCAGAAATTAAATAAAGTTTTTTTATTTAAAAAGTCCTTGGCCTTCACTTGATTGGCGCAGGCGGTAGGATTCCTGTCGTTATCCTTCTGCGTCCTTAAATCGATAAAATTTCGATTCGCGTCGCGTCGGAAGAACGTGTGTTTCTACACTTAAACGGGAAGACTCGAACAAATAAATTTATTAAGTATCGCCGAGCAACCGCTGCAGAAGCTGTCCAGTTCCAGACAATCCAGTATCTCCAGGAAGCTGTCCAGATCCAGCCAATCCTGCCACTCCAGAGATTCCAGAAAGCTGTAAGGGAACGTGAAATCTGCTAGAAGGAATGTGAGTCAATCTTTTTCATTATCCTTTCTGTTCCTTTTGTACGTATCCTTATTTGCATTAAGTATATGTGTGTTATTAGGGATTAGCCAACGCCATAATAACATCGTTACAACATCGCAGAGTGTCCAATTCCACTCGCGATACTGACCTACTTTATTGTATAACTATTGTACCTATCGTGTTTTGTCGTATTTTTTTATATAATGGAAGGCATTAACCGTGTTCCTGCGGAGATAGTCAAGATTATCCCAACTTTTGAAGGGGATCCTAGGCAGCTTCCCTTATTTATAAAAAAATGCGAGTATATTATAAGTAACTTCGCGGGAGGGGACGCTCAGAACGAATACCTATTCCACGTTATTACGAGTAGACTCGCAGGTCCTGCCGCTAACTTGGTAGGAGAACAGGACCAAATAGGTAATTGGGAGGAACTGAAAAATTTGCTCAGCCAACATTTTGGTGATCCCAGGACCAAGGAATGCCTACTATTAGAATTGGAAGCTTTAAAAATAAATAGGGGTGAAATTTATTTGGACTTTTGTCATAGAGTTCAACATTATAGGAGCATTTTATTGGCAAAGGTAATAGAAACCGTTAATGACGTCGCGTTACGTACCGCAAAAATACAAATCTACACTCATACGTCGTTGAATGTATTTCTGTACAATTTGCCACCATTTTTAGTCCGTTTGGTAAGGCTCAGGAACGTTACGGTCTTAGAGGATGCCCTAAAAACTGTCATGGAAGAACAAAACTTCCAGACAGTTTACGATATAAAGAACCCATCCAGGTTCTCTAGACCTAACAAAACGAGCCCGAGCCCAGAATATCCCTTTAGAAATAATATAGAAGGGCCGTCACACCAAAACGGTCATAGGGCACCTAACAATTCAGGAAACTCAGCGCAGTTTAGGAACAACAGGCCGCAAAACGGTAGTTATTCGTATAATTTTAGAAACCCAGCACAACAGCCAAGTAGGTTTTCACATGGTCAGCAGAATGCGGGCCATGCACCTTTGAATGCACCGCCAAGTCAGCAAAGGCCGGTCAATACACTGTCTCGCGCGACTTACGGAAATTCAACACCTCACGCGACATCGGGGTCAAACACTGACGTAACAATGCGCACGGCCAGTGCAAGGCGGGTAAACTATACGGAGAACAACGACCGAAATAATATGTTTTGCGAACCCCGTGAAGAACCCATGCCGGGACCTTCCAACTACTATAACAACGAGGTGGAAAATTTTTTCATAGGAGCCTCGGAAAGCCGGAACGCATAGAACTTAATTACAATAATATATTAAGATTGCCGCATATTTTGATTCCTGAATTGCAGGCGGTTTTTATGATAGACACGGGAAGCACTAGGTCTTTTATAAGTCCTCAAAAAGCCGACCAGTACTATAGTAAGTTTAAAAAGCATGAGAGTTTTGAAGTGGTAAGCACCCATGCCATGAGTAGGCACAATGAGGTTGCGTATATTCCACTTCCAAAAATTTTTAAAAGCTCGGACCGGCATAAGTTTTACGTATATAGTGTAGACAGCAAGTATGACGGGTTGATAGGTAGCGACTTACTTAAACAGTTAGATGCAAAAATTTACATGAAAAACCATATGCTTTTCACAGGAACGGCACAGATACCAATAATTTATACTCCTCCTATGAAGGAAACATACAATTTGCCCCCTCGTAGTGAGCTTCGAGTAAAATTACCTGTAAATGTGTTAAATGGCGACGCCATATTAGATTTTAAACAGTTTACGGACGGGATAAGAATGCCCACCGCATTAGTTAAATGTATAGATGGTTACGCGACCACCGTCATACAAAACTGTAAGCCTGAACACATGACATTAGTGGTCACGGCACCCTTTAAAGTAGAACCTTATATTAACGAAAAAATTAACGTAAACTTTTCTGATAATAGAAATAATATTGACCAATTGTTGTCGGATAATCTCTCGAAATTGAGGTTGGATGACTTGAATGGAGAAGAAAAAAAGGTTATAGGGCAGTTGTGTGAGGAATATAAGGACATATTTTACTGTGAGGAAATTCCATTATCATTTACGAACCAAGTTAAACATAAAATTAGGACAATTAACGAGGACCCAGTTTTTCTTAGAGCACATAGAATGCCCCCGGTTCAAACCGAGGAAATTAAAAGACAAGTAGAGAAGATGCTAAGGGATGACGTAATCCAGGAGTCACATTCTCCTTGGAGTGCCCCCGTGCATTTAGTCCCTAAAAAGGTCGACATGTCAGGACAACAAAAGTGGCGTATGGTAATCGACTATAGGCGCCTTAATGACGTCACGGTCGATGACAAGTACCCATTACCAAATATAAACGACTTGTTCGATATGTTAGGTAAAAGTGTTTATTTCACCACTCTAGACCTGGCTAGCGGGTATCACCAAATTGAGGTAGACCAACAGGACAAACCAAAAACAGGTTTTAGTACACCTTTTGGACATTATGAGTTTAACAGGATGCCCTTCGGGTTAAAGACGGCTCCTGCAACCTTTCAGCGAGCGATGGATAACGTCCTGAGAGGCCTACAAGGATTACATTGCCTGGTATACCTTGATGACGTAATTATTTTCTCTAAAAGCTTACAAGAACATATACAAAAGCTTAGAGCAGTATTTGACAGATTTAGGGAAACCAATTTGAAAGTGCAATTAGATAAGTCTCATTTTCTTAGAAAGGAAGTCCTCTACCTTGGACACACGATAACTAGCGAGGGTTTAAAACCAAATAACGATAAAATAGAAGCTGTACTTAATTATCCCCTGCCGAAATCTACGACAGAAATTAAAAGCTTCTTAGGACTCGTAGGTTATTATCGGAAATTTATAAAGGATTTTGCCAAAATAACTAGACCATTTACAGTATGCTTGAAGAAAGGAAAAAAGATTGTGATTGATGACGAGTATAAGAAAAGCTTTCAACTTTGTAAAGAACTTTTAACTAATGCACCTTTGCTACAATTCCCTGATTTTAAAAAACCGTTTATACTCACAACTGACGCGTCTAATTTCGCGATCGGTGCGGTCCTATCCCAAGGGACCATAGGGTCAGATAAACCTATAGCATATTTCAGTAAAACCTTAAGCGACACTCAAGCTAGATATAGTACAATCGAAAAGGAGCTTTTAGCAGTTATAGAAGGCGTGAAACATTTCAGGCCGTATCTCTACGGGAATAAATTTACAATTTTTACAGACCACAGGCCATTGGCGTGGTTGTACTCTTTAAAAGAACCCAATAGTAAGCTTACGAGATGGCGCTTAAGATTACAGGAATATAACTTTGAAATATGTTATAAGAAAGGGAATCAAAACACGAATGCCGACGCATTGTCTCGTATAAAACTCAACATTATAGACGATGACGATGTATCCATGAAAGTAAATTTGGAGAATGATACAGACTTTGATTTAGACCAATTTGTCAATGAAACAGCAACAAAAATGATGGTAGATTGCAAGCCTGAAACGCCAGAACCCGACATAGAAATAGTAGAAATTTCTGAATCGAATGATGGGGCCACAGCTCATTCTATTTCCAACAGGGAACATGAAGGCATCCCTATCTTAAATGAAGCCATTGATACGAAGCCTAGGCAAATTCTTGTTTACACTTGGCTCAAAAATTGCCTTAGCGTTAAAGATATATCTAACAAGAAACAAAAAATCCTAGAAGTACACATGCCAGCAAATAAGGAAGAACTAGTTAAGAAATTTTTGAAAGAGTACATCGATATGAAAAATAAATATTACGTTTATTTCGAGGATTCTGTCTTCAGAAAAAGTTTCAGTAGTATCATAACGAAATTATTTAAAAAGGGCACACAAAACCTTGTGGAATGCACCGAAAGGGTTGTTAATTTGACAGAATCGGAAGCAGACCAAAAGGCGATTGTGATTAAATACCACGAAGGAAAAACTTGCCATCGAGGTATCAACGAAACTTTAGCAAAAATTAAAAGACATTATTGGTGGAGCAATATGAAAGAAACAATTTCAGCAATAATTAATTCATGCGAGCAGTGTCGAAAGATGGAGTATGAAAGAAAGCCCATTAAGCCACCCATACAGCTTACTCAAACTCAAGAAACCCCTTTTCAGGAAATTTTCATTGACCTTCTCTTTATCGAAGGCAAATATTACTTGACCGCAGTGGACGCTTTCAGTAAACTAGGCCAAGCAATAGAAATATCAAACCGAAGTACTCCAGTAGTAGTGAGAGCTTTGATTAAATATTTTGGTATGTATGGCATACCCCGGAAGCTCAGTTGCGATTCAGGGGCGGAGTTTAACAATGAGCTTATGAAAGAATTATTAGCCTTATATAAAATAGAGTTACACATAGGTACACCAAATAATCCTAGTTCTATGGCAGTAGTAGAACGCTTTCATTCCACAATTATAGAAATCTATAGATTAGCTAAATACGACAAAAGCGAATTAGACGCTGCATCAGTTATGACGTACGCCGTCATGGCATATAATAGTACTATTCACAGCGCTACAACGTTCACACCTTTCGAAATTGTTTTTGGACATACAGATGCCGGGAACCCATTTAATATAGACAGGGAAAGAAATCTCCTGCAAAAGTTACTTCAGGACCATAGAAAGAGACTTAAAGTTCTCTACGAATACGTAAGCGAAAAGCTAGTTAGCGATAAGATCAAAGTTAGGGAAAAGAAGGGCGGCGAGACCCCACCCGAAGTCAAGGAAGGTGACGTAGTATTTATGAAGGACACCCGAATCCGTAAAGCCAAGGAACTTCCAAGATATGACAAGGCCAAAGTGACAGGTAGTCCAACTAGAAATATTATTCCTGTACAAGTTAAAAAGCGAAACACTCGCGTAGCACTTAAAAATATCAAACGACCTCCACAGGTGGCGTGTGATATTACTGATGGCCCTGGCACATCAGGGATGCAGCCTCAACATACAAAACCTCGAGCGGAATCCAGGAATAGCTCCAGTCAGGATAGGTACAGCTCTGATGAGGACTAGCTCTTGGAGTATAATTAAAATAATAGATTTAGAATCCATAAGCGCACTTTTTGAAAATAATTTAGAACAATATAATAAGTTAAAGCACCTTATCGATAGTAATAACGTCTCACGAAAAGAACTAATGGGTTTAGAAATCCAGGTTAATTCCTTTGCAGATTTAACCAGAGACAGATTACGCCAAATCTTGCCATCAGTAAAAGCAAGAAGGGGTATTCTCAACCCATTAGGATCAGTCGTAAAAATAATAACAGGAAATCTAGATAATGACGACGCAATTAGGTTTAATGCAGTAATTGATAATTTAAAACATAAAGAAATTTCAGTAGAGAATAAGGTAATATTAATGCAGAGGGCATTCGATAAGTTAGTTAACGTTTCAGACGATATTAATTTCAATGTCAAACATTTAAGTTATAAAACGAAACAAATAGAAAACATTCAGAAGGATGAACTTAAACTTGCCAATATAATGTCTATGATGAACAGTGTGTACCAAATTCTGAATAACTTTCGGACAATTTATAATATCATACAGGAAATAGAAACCTCAATTGCCTTCAGCAAATTAAGCACCCTACATCAGTCAGTCATAAATTCTACTGAATTATTTAATGTACTCCTCGAAATCGAAAAACATGCCACCTTGACATATCCACTTTCCAAAGAAAATTTAATTAATATAGAACGTAGTATAGAATTGAAATCATATTTTAGTAATAATCGTTTAACGTTTGTGTTAGAAATTCCGTTGATAGAAAAAAGCACATATACTTATTACAAAGTCGTACCCATCCCAATTTATAATCCTGAAACACAACAAACCTTTGCCATTATCCCCAAATATCCGTACCTTTTGATGAATAGATTGGTACTCAGACCTGTAGCCAAATACTGCGAGGAAATAGAGGAAAGCAAATTCATCTGCACAGAAGAGGACATAGTACAGCATCCCGCAGCGACATGCATTGAACAAATAATGCTGCTACAAGACAACCTGGTGAACTGCCACCAGCAACTCATCAAAACAGAAGACCAGGTTATTCAAAAATTTACATCCGACCATTGGCTTCTCTATACACAGCATAATACTATTATAACAGAAACTTGCGGAGACGAAGCGTCGAAGCATAATCTACAGGGAACCTTTTTAATAACACCAAACAAGTATTGCGAGACAAAAATAAACAGCACTATTATAAAAGCTAGTAACTCAACAGCAACAACTTATAACCTACAGCCAGTAATACTACCAGAACTCCAGATTGAGACCCAGAAAAATGACAATGAAGTGGATCTTCGAGGCGTGGACTTCAGCAACATACGAGAAATCCTCAATAGTGTTAGATTTAGTGGTAATAGTGATAGTTTCATAATCCATTACAGACTCAGTGTATGGACCATATTATTATATGTAATAGTAATAACGATAGCGTTAAGTTATTTATCCTTTAAATTATATTTCATATTTTTTAAACGAAATTATCTGAAGCCGACTAAGCCTCCTTCAGGTAATTCCTCTCTTGGGGAGGGAGGAGTTAAAGGTGTTGACAACCCTAACATCTCCTTCGTCAACAATAATTAAAAGCATCTTCAGCACTGCCGAATTGGGAACAAGACGTCAATGCTGAAATGCATAAACTTAGTATAAATAGTAGTTATAATTTAAGATTAAGTTAGAATACTCGTGATTGTGAACTAGACCTAGTTACTCTGCAGAAATTAAATAAAGTTTTTTTATTTAAAAAGTCCTTGGCCTTCACTTGATTCGTGCGCCGAAGCGTCCACTGGACGAGAAATACTCTCGAGTCACTTGCGAGCCCGGAGGGCGAGCTGCAGTGTGAAGTTGGAACTCATCAGTTGGTACGTTCAGCGAGCCCGAAGGGCGAGCTTCGCGTAGGCACGTGCGCCGTAGCGTCCCTTCGGAGGCAGTTCTCCCAAGTAACTTGCAAGCCCGTGCGGCGAGCTGCAGTGTGAAGTTGGAACTCATCCTCCCCTTCCTCCCCCTAGGCAGTCCTATTTTCTTTGGGCTCTATCTCGGAAACCAAAAATGCTAGAAACCTGGTGTTGGTACTCTTTCGATTCGTCTCGATGCCATCTTTACGCCTTAATGTGAAGCTTGATGGAAAGACGTAAAGCACGACACCCTCCGCGGGCCCCTTGGGGCCCGCGGCCCCCACGCGACATCTAGTTTGTAATATAGAACTTCTCCTTAGCTAAAATGAGCCGACAAGCGTAAATGAGGCAAGCGGCTCCCCTGGTGGTACCTAAGTAATTATTCTAACCGCCCTACCTGGTAATTTGTAATCTAGTTCTTACTCTCCCTAAGCTACAATGAACTGACAAGTATAAATCAGGCAAGCGGCTCCCCTGGTGGTAAGCAATTTTCTTAACCAATGTACGTGGTAATTTGTAATCTTCTGCTTCTCAGATATAATGAGCAGTCAAGTGTAAATCAGGCAAACAGCTCTCCTGGTGGTATTCAGTAATTATCCTATCCACTCTATCTGGTAATTTGTAATCTACTACTACTCCTTAGCTAAAATGAGCCGACAACTGTAAATCAGGCAAGCGACTCCCTTGATGGTACCTAAGTTATTATACTAACCGCCCTACCTGGTAATTTGTAATCTACTGATGTATACTTATGTATGCTCTATACTTATGTATAAATTATTTTAATTCTCATAAAATAAAAACTTTTAAAAAATGTGACTATAATTCTGAGTCAAAATTACAACTTTTCTATAACTGTGGTATTATTATCACCAAAAATCAACAACTTTTATACAATTAATAAAAATAAAAGTTTAAAAACTATTACCCGACTACGGAAAAACTAAAAAGTAAAAAATAAGTTATAATTGATCACTGTCATTGTCCTATAGAGTAAGGCACGTCTTTTGATGTGTTAGATATTACTGTTAACTTACTTTTGTTTAAGTCTTCTGGCAGTGTCTCATTAATAGCGTAATAATACAAATCAAATGCCTTGGTCGTGCGTCAACTACAACTATCAAGTACAGCAAATACGCACGACCACGGCATTTGATTTGTATTATTACGCTATTAATGAGACACTGCCAGAAGACTTAAACAAAAGTAAGTTAACAGTAATATCTAACACATCAAAAGACGTGCCTTACTCTATAGGACAATGACAGTGTTCAATTATAACTTATTTTTTACTTTTTAGTTTTTCCGTAGTCGGGTAATAGTTTTTAAATTTTTATTTTTATTTTAACTTTTTCTGTTTTAACTAAACTCATCATCATCTCCAAAGCAACCCTTACAGGATAGTCTGTTTGTCAAGACCCTTTTGCTCAGGAACGCATAGAGCTAATTGATTTTAATATCAAATGTTCAGGTCTGTAATCTCTTGGAGCTGTGAAAAAATCAAACTATTAAGTCAACGCAATCAAAAAATATGACCGTTTATGCCACATATTTAGACATTCGCAAGTGAATCAAAATTCTATACGGAACCACTTCCCGATGACGTAGAATCCTGTAATTTAGTAAGAAGCAATGTCGTATATCCCAAGTAAAGGAAATTGTACGAAAAATGTAATTTTGTAGTTACCAAGTCTCAAAAAGTTTTTTTTTTTCGATTAGTAACTTATATTTACACATTGTAAACTGACAGCGACCTGCGAACAATTTTCCAATAGCAAAGTTAAGTTTGTCCCTCAATTCGGTTTATCTTTTCGTTAGAGTAATGTTTGGCAATTATTTTGCGGGCGATAGGACCTTCTGCAAGGTCCGTCCGGATCGCTATCACCATCTTGCTCGCTAATCCTACCGCTAAGCAGCAACGATTGCACTGTTGTGTTCCGACGTGGAGAGCAAGGCAGCCGGTGACATCACAGGCGCAAGAGGTTTTCAATCTCAGCTTTCGGGGTTGGCAACGCATCTGTAATCTTCTTGTTGTTGCGGGTGTCTAAAGGCGGTGGTGATCACTTTCCATCAGGTGACCCACTTGCTTGTTTGCCTTCCTAATTCATAAAAAAATAGGTGTTAAGTTTGTACGGAACTCTTGGTGCGCAACTCCGGTATTTCATTAGGGGTAGGCTAGGTACGCTTTGGTCATGATCTCATATTTGGCAGGCCGAGTTATTTATTACATTGGCGTGAGTGCCATCTGACTCATAGAATTACTGTAACACATTCTGTGGTCTCAGTAGGGGAAATTATGTTCACGTACCACCTTAGAACCCTATCGCAATGACGCGACGCGTTAAACGCCAGGCTATGTCATACAAATGTCATGCGTATGTCTCTTCGACTAGGTTCTACGGTGGTACGTGTTTCAATTTCCTTGACTGTACAATGGTCTGCGCGAACGAAGTCGCGGGCAACACCTACAGTTTACATAATAAAATGCATCATAAACGACAACGTCTATAATTCTCCTTAAATAATTAAACAGTAGTTTATATTTATTTAATATAGCTACCAGACAATAGATGGCGTTATTGATAACGAAACATGGGTAAATTGATTTTATGTAGCTTGGTATACTTTAATATTGAAATATATTTATGTTTTTGAGATCAGAATTTACTCTTCTTTCATTTGATATCCATGACGACATGATAGCCAAAAAAACATTTTTTTGACCCCCACTTTTTTGGACGTAACATACGTCATTTTCATTTTGTTCACAAAAAATATAGCCTATGTCACCCAGACTACAATTACGAACCGATTGACACCTCATTGATCAAAATCGGCTCAGTCGTTTAGGCACTACAGTGGAACATACGTAAATACAAACATACATACATAGGCTGCTAAAAACATAACCCTTCCTTTTGACTTTGCCGTAGTCGGGTAAAAACAACAAGGCGCCGGGCGAAGACGGAATCACATCAGAGCTTCTGAAAGCGGGTGGAACACCGGTACTTAAAGTCCTTCAGAAAGCTCTTTAATTCCGTGGTGCTCGGAGGTACAACGCCAGGAGCATGGAATAGAGGCGTGGTTACGCTGTTCTTCAAGAAAGGGGACAACACTTTTCTGAAGAACTATAGACCCATCTCGCTTCTGAGCCATGTTTATAAGCTGTTTTGCAGGGTCATCACGAATCGTCTTGAACGCCGTGTTTGTACAATAACGCCACCATGTCGGTCCGAATACAAGACCAGAGGACGGAGGCAATTCCATTACAAAGAGGTGTGAGACGCTGAGATATTATCTCTCCGAAACTGTTCACCAACACAATGGAAGATGCCTTTAAGCTTCTGAATTGGAAAGGATTCGGCATCAATATCAACGGCGAGTACATCACTCACCTTCGGTTTGCCGACGATATAGTAGTCGTGGCAGAATCGATGGAAGACCTTAGCACGATGCTCGAAGACCTCAATCGGGTTTCCCAACGGGTGGGCCTTAAGATGAACATGGACAAAACGAAAGTCATGTCGAATGTCCATGTGGTGCCCACCCCAACCCACTCAACTCTCAAAGTTGTTGACGAATACGTCTACCTAGGACAAACAGTCCGACTAGGCAGGTCCAACTTTGAGAAAGAGGTCAATCGTCGAATCCAACTCGGCTGGGCAGCGTTCGGGAAACTGCGAAATGTCTTCTTGTCCAATATACCTCAGTGTCTGAAATCGAGAGTGTGTGATCAATGTGTGTTACCAGTGATGACTTATGGCACTGAAACGTGGCCACTTACTATGGGCCTTATAAGAAAGCTCAAAGGCATGCAACGAGCTATGGAGAGGGCTATGCTTGGAGTTTCTCTGCGTGATCGAATCAGAAATGAGAAGATCCGCAGACGAACGAAAGTAACCGACGTAGCCCAGTGGATTAGCAAGTTGAAGAGGCAGTGGGCAGGGCACATAGCACGGAGAACTGATGACCGATGGGGTCGAAAAGTTCTCGAATGGCGGCCGCGTATTGGCAAGCGCAGCGTAGGACGACCAGCCACAAGATGGTCCGATGACCTCATACAGGTGGCAGGAAGGCGCTGGTTGCGTGCTGCTTCCAACCGGTCACTTTGGAAATCCATGGAGGAGGCCTATGTTCAACAGTGGACTTCTTGTGGCTGCGATGATGATGATGAACATTTTGATGAAAAATCATATTCAGATTCTACTGATACATTTGCTTCACTTGTCATTTCTCCGAAAGATGGATCTGGGATTTTAGAATTATTTCTCGATGATGTTGAGGGTTGAAATTGATTACATGAGACTGATTAAAATTTTGGATGGATTGATACCTATTGCAATATGATGACTGGGGTCTTTGGTAACTACTCTGATATGGTGTCTGGTACCCAGATTGTGATGATTGGTGGTACTGGAATGGTGGCTGAAGTAAATCAGTTAGAATTTGTAACACGCGACTTTGAAATATTAGCGTTTGATTATCGTCTAATTTATTTAAAGACGGTTGAATTGCTTTGAAAAACGACTGATGTCTATTTTCTGTTTCTTTTAAAGCTTGAAGAATATCAGATTCAAACTTTGCGCGAAGTTGGCTGGTAACGTGATCTTGAAGATTCGTTTATTTGATTTTCTACGTCGCTTTCTTGGTCTTCTTCTATTATGCTCGAATCAGTTAGATTTGCAGCGTTTTTTTTAATAGTAGTTGTTTGTAGAAATGATATTCTTTAAGTTTCTTTGCGCCAGCTCCCGATTTATTTAAACTTTCAAGTCTTTTTGCATATTTCGTAAAATTGTCTTTAAGTTTAAAATGCTATTAATGCATGACAACACAAAGAAAAATTAGGGTAATGGCAGGATACGAACTTGCAACATCAGCCGTGCCTTGCGTATTCCAGTTTCCGCCACATTACCGCTGCCATACCCTGCGAATTTTTCAATGTGTTTCGTCTTTACGGTCATTACATTATTGATATTTATTTCTTTGGGTAAACTACCCTCGGTGTCATCTATGAGAAACTTAATCAAGTTATCCCATTCAACTTGTTCATTTATGAATGCTCGTTAGCTGACGAGAGATGACGCCATTTGTTGTTAAATTATTGCAATCGAAATTATTTATTTCTAATTTTTTTTTTCGATTTTTCTTTTTGTTTTTTTTTACATTCAAATTAAATTTAAAATGCTATATAATGAATGAATGAATGAATGAAATCTTTATTTTCAGGCAACAAGGCCCATAGATAAATACCTTACAAACTAACATACATAAAAATATATAGACTAAAATACAATACAAAACAAAAAAAAAACAATTTTCATGTTGGCGACAAAACGGCGTGGCCCCGTTGCGTCGTCACTTCCGATGTCGCGTTCGCCACCGGTAAGGTGCCCCGAAACCGTCGAAACACGACATCCTTTGGCCAGAAGGCTGCAGACGCGACGGACTCCAGCAGCGGCCGCGGGACGCGCACCACAAACGAACTGAAGTGCACGTAGTGCCGTGACCGCAGCTGGAACACCCTCAGCGAGCACCCAGTCTTCCGGCGGACATGTTCCACCACATCTGCGACTGCGACGGTGTGGTGCAGGCGCGACACGTACAGTGCTGTATTCGGTGTGGCTGCTCGCAGCCCGGAATTGTCCGGCTCCGCAGTGCCACACTGGCTCTTGCAAGGCTTCCTGCGAGCCTTGCTTCTTTTCTGCACCAACGTGAAACCCTCCTCATCCACTTTAGTACGAGGGGGCTCCGTTGATATCGGTGGAGCCCTAATCTTCTTCGGCGGTGCGGGGGCCCGCCGGGGTGCGGCGGGCCGGCCGACAACGTCAGCATAGCCGCGCGAGGCCGGCTGCGTGCTGGCGGAGAGCTGCGGCGCGCGCGGGGGGTGCGCGGGCCGCGAGACGGCGGGCGCAGCGCTAGATTCAGGTTCCTTACGTTGCGCCGGCGAACGCGTCGATATGAAACTTGATGCCGCTGAGTCGACACAAGCCTCACGTCGGTCAATTACCTGCAAATTCGATGCATCAGCATGTGACCGATTTACCGGGGCATTATTGCGTAAACTGATGATTTCTTTACGCAACTCGGCGATAGTATCCTGGGATACATCGAATTTCTTTAGGACTTCGGCCAAACTCGCTTTTAGAGCCACAATATCCTTTAGCAAGCTGGTGACATCGACGTGGTCGAATGTGACGGGGGGCAGCTTGCGCAGCTCCTTCGCCACGAAAGCGGGCACGTCGTCCGGATCGGTCCCTTTGAACACCGTGATGATGTCCTGTAGACTCTTCACACCACCATCCCTTCGGTTCCTAATGAATGACAACACAAAGAAAAATTAGGGTAATGGCAGGATTCGAACCTGCAACATCAGCATTCCGTGCCTTGCGTATTCCAGTTTCCGCCACATTACCGCTGCCATACCCTGCGAATTTTTCAATGTGTTTCGTCTTTACGGTCATTACATTATTGATATTTCTTTTCTGTGGGTATGTATTTGTATTTTCTTTGGGTTTGTATTTTTTTGTTTGGGTGGGTGATTTGTAAATAGGTGTGATTTTAGCCATTTTAAGACTGTCAGGAAAAACGCCAGTACTTATACATTTGTTGATACAATTTGTTAGAGTAACCACTATAAGATCTGCGACACACTTAATTGATTTTTCCCTGATTGATTACCCAAATTTTTCTTTGTGTTGTCATTCATTATATAGCATTTTAAATTTAATTTGAATGTAAAAAAAATACAAAAAGAAAAATCGAAAAAATTTAGAAATAAATAATTTCGATTACAATAATTGTCTTTAAGATTTCTCCAGTTTTTATCACTTCATTCCCTAAAAAAACTTGTAAAAAAAAGTAAAGTAATAGTATAGTAGTAATAGTAAGATATAAGGTAAATCAAAGTGAAGATTGACATTTGACTTCATAGATACAAAGTTTAAGAGGAGTGTGAACCCAGCCCAAAAAAGCGGTCCCCATACAAACGGCGATAACGTTTTCCATCCTCTAAATCTTAATCTACGGAAATGATTGTTTGGTATGTAGTCATTATGTTTTGGAACTAGGTTTGTATATTAGATTTTTTTAAGATTCTTCATAGATTAAGCAGTTTCATACAAAACAAAAAAGCGTCAATATTTTTGAAACTATTAAGAATATTCAAAAAATCAAAACATACAAACCTAGTTTTGGGGCAAAATGACAACATACAAAAAATCATGGCTATAGGTCGAGGTTTAGAGGGTGGAAAACGTTATCGCCGTTTGTATGGAGAGCGCTGGGTTCACACTTCTCTTAAGAAATATTTAAATTAAATTTTACAATTATATCTTTTTGTAATATTCAATATTATTATAATATTTACATCCATAAAGAAAACTTTTTCTTTGCACGTTATAATAAATAATATAAGATTTATTTCCAGGTACTTGGCAACAGGGAACACGTTTAGAGATATGGAATTTACAGATTCTCGTGGAAAAAGTACATGTAGAAAAATAGTTCAAGAAGTCTGCAAAGCAATATGGGAGATTCTTTTAAGTGAAAGTATACCGAGAATTATTAAAGAGATACTAGAACGAATCGCAGAAGAATTCGATAAAAGCTCTAAGTTCCCTAATTGTATAGGGGCCCTGGATGGGAAACATATTCGAAGTTTTAGTCCTGCTAACAGTGGATCTCTTTTTTTCAACTACAAAAGCTATAATTCTATAGTATTGTTGGCAATTGTTGATTCTAAATATTGGTTTGTATATGTTGACATAGGTGCATATGGCAAGGAATGTGATTCCATAGTTTTTCATAATACTAAACTGAATGAATTATTACTACAAGGCCAGCTTCCCGTACCAGCACCAAAGCCATTACCGGGCACTCAAATACCAGTTCCCTATGTTTTTGTAGCAGACGAAGGCTTGCCTTTAACAAATAATATAATGCGCTCATACCCAGAAAAAGCACTTGACTGTACAACAAAGAGTTTTTAACTATCGCTTGAGTCACGCAAGAAGATATGTTGAGTGTACTTTCGGTATACTGGAAAATAAATGGCGTATATTTCATCGACCATTGAATGTTCAGTATAATTTTGCGACAGATATTATTAAGGCTTGTTGTGTTTTGCACAATTTTGTTGTAAGTCGAGATGAAGTTAAAACTTCTGAAAATCTAATGATTATCGATGATTTTTTAGAGTTACAACATTCAACAAATTATGGCTCTGTAACAAACCCTGCCAACACAAGAAATGAATTTTGTAAGTATTTTTCTTGTGATGTTGGAGCACTTAGATGGCAATTAACAAAAATATGAGACACTCGGTTTTTCTACCGGTTCACTCACCCTTGTATGCCCGAATTTCAATTGCCATGATCGTATCATACTGGATACAGCCTATTGCTTTACGTTTGCCAGGTTTTACGTGGCATGTCGGATTGCCCTGATTTGGTGGGCCAACTCGTGAGGTTGTTCGTTCCCGATGTCCCGAGAATAACACTCAGACCGCGGCGACGCGAGCTGCTGGCGGTACCCGCGGCGCGCACCGTAGCGCGCAAGAACTCGCCGCTGCTCCGCGGCCTCGCGATGCTCAACGAGCTTCTGCCGGGCAAGCACACTAAGTTTTATCACCGATTTTAGTCGGTAAAATATATTTTGTAACCTGCGTTAACACACTATCGGGTACCCAACAATTTTATGTATATTTTTGTCGACGCTTTAATTTTGTCGATTTCCTTAGCACACTGTAGACTTATTGAAGTTCTTTTGACAGTTGCTTGAGAATAATTTATGAAATAGAGTAGTATAGTGTCGTCTATGAAAATAAAATGAGTTTGACAGTAGTTTGAAAGATAAACATAACCTCCATAGTTTTTACATAACAATTGGTTTGTTATGGGTTAGGAAGCTCGTGAATCGAAAATGGGAAAAATAAAATAAAGTGGTATATTTCAGTGCGGTACTTTTTGTGAGTGTTGAATTTGTTATTGACTTATGAGAATGGGAACAATCTTTGTTATATTCCTTCCAAAATAATAGATTGACATTATTTATTTCAGCATGTAAAGAAACCGGCAGATCGTCCTCGGACGCAAAGTGCCTGCTACCAGCAAACCCCCTTGAACTACTGCCGAATTATTTTTGGCACGAATTGATTGTCCAAAGATTTGGCTTTTTGTGACGAAATTGGCGAAATGCTGGCAGAATGATGCGAAGGTACCAATATTCACTCATTTTTTAACCTTGATGTGCCGATGACTAGCTAAGCCTGCGATCTGACCTGCGTATAATTATTTTTATTCTTTGATGTTTTATTAAGTTATTATATACCTACAGATATTTAAATTTTCGCTGGGCGAGAAGTATCTTATGTATTAACTCAGGACATGCATTATTGCAAAATTTCATCCAAATCCATTTAGATATTGACTAACGAATGCACAAACATACTTTCATATTTAAAATATTATATGTATAGATATTAGAAGTATAAAAGATTACTGCTGTTATAATTACCTGCAAGTAGTTCATAATGATCCACACAAAGCATATATATTCTTAAAACTCTGCTTAATTACAGCCTTCCAAGTAACCAAACTTACCAAAATAGCCGGCTTAGACAGGACTTGTCCTATCAGTCTGCTGCAATTAGCCGTCAACTGCGTCATACAACGTGAAGTTTCAATTCAAATCTTGACCTTCACTTATTGTTACCTTAACTATAAGCTTGACTTGTGGGATGCACGGTCTGTAGAGACTAGAAGATATATGATCTGTGTAATGACTCAGTACCTAATCATTTTTTGCATCTAATTATTTTCAGGTTATTCCACCAAAGACGTGAATGAAGTCCTCAATGGTCCTGAAGAGAATTATACTGAAGTGGACAGTACCACTAGAAACACAATAGATACTTACTTAAATGAATCTGTGCTGCTTGAGTTCAGACAGCTGAATTAAAGCCCCGGAAATCAAGCGAAATTATACCTAAGTGAAAAACTTGAGATGAGTTAAGCATATGCAGTGGTAATTCATTTTAATCTACAGATATACAATATTTGAAATGTGCCACTTGGTTAACGTCATTTATTAACCTGGACTAATAGTAATAATTAATTATTTTCAAAATTTATACTAATGCAGCTATTGTCTACATACACAGGTAATACATGTCAATAAAAACGTATTTTAAATCGTGGACTAATCAAATGCTTAGTAAAATATATTTATACATATTCTAATATATTTGATTATTCATTGGTTAGTAACCAAATGAACAATGGTTTTTCTAAGGGAAACTTTTTATACAATGCAGTTATGAAGGGCACTCACTGCCATTCCTAGACAATGAAGTTGTTTAGTTTAAGACTATTGTGTACCCAGCGCTCTCCATACAAACGGTGATATCGTTTTCTACCCCCTTTACCTTTAACTGTAGCCACGATTTGTTAAAGTGCTATTGTTATGGCTCAGAGCTAGATTTGTATGTTTTGTTTTTTTTTGAAATTCTTTATAGTTTTGAAATGATTGATTCATATGAAACTCCTAAGAACAAATATTATTTAAAATAAGAAAACTAAAAACATACAAGCCAAGGTCTAAGGCATAATATCGATATACAAAAAAATCATGACTATAGACTTGACTTGACTTATGACTTAAGTTTTAAGGGGAAAAAACGTTACCGCTTTTCTTAACTAATAACGCTTTTGATGCTTGGAACACAATCCTCTTATTTTTTTGTTTAACATTCATAGCCACAGCTACAGCAGAATTTAAGTTTAAATCAGTATTTTTGGGTAAGGTTAAAGAAAATGACTAAATAATGCAAATTTAATATTTATGTATGCTGTACAAAAATAAGTGTAATATGCTCTTTTTAGTTTATCCCATAAATATAAACTTTGCTCATTTCATGGTTAATAATGTGGATTTGGTTTGGATAAAACTATACTATGTTTACGGTCAACAAACTTGAGTTTAGGGCCACTGTTGAACCCTATTGCAATGAGCTATCGCTGTGACATTATAGTGTCTGTTATAAATGAAAATAATTTCTTATGGCTATGAATAGTTTTATTAATATTTAGTATGCATAAGTTCTAGAATGGCCTAGAGAACAATTTGTTGCTCTGAACAGTATGCGAGAACATGAACAACATATGTGTTTACGTCTAGTTCCCTTTACTATTTAGAGGGATATCTATACTATAAATAAAACTGTAATGAACTATAATAAAAAACAATAACAATATCGAGTCGCGGCGCGTACAGGGTTCATGTCTATCGCGTGTCGCGAGCGTAAGCGAAGTAGTCTCTGCCGGACCGACGGCCGGCGCATCTCCCGTCCCGGCTAACGGGACTCGCCGCAGCGCGATATCGGCTCAGCTGACTCTCATGCGCCGGCATTGTCGCCACCATATGACAGCGCCACTTTCTAATCAAGGGAATCACGCTTGTTACTATACAAAATTATTTGTTCAATATAATGAAATAGATATTTTTAAAAGAGTCGCTTTTCGTCGTTTTCGCGGACACGGTTGTTGGACACCTCGAAACTAGGTAACACGTCGCCGTAGTAACGTGCTAATTTTAATGTTTTATTGTTTTGTTTTATAAATATGTTTGTTAGTCTTTAATGTATTTTTCTATGGGCCTATGCAGCCGAAAATAAATGGATTTATCTATAACAATAAGTACTCTTTATTGAATCACACAAGTAGACAAAATAAAAGAACACACACGGGGAAATTTTACTTGGGATTCAACAGGCGGTCTTATCGCTAAGCAGCGATATCTTCCAGACAATCTTTACCTATACTGTAGCGTGTTTGTGGTTGTTCTACGAATGGGGTGGCTCGAGTTGAGTATTATCTCAGAAACACACAGAATACAGACTTGAAGACTACTTAAAAGCTTTTTCCTTCTTCGCAATCCGAAGGCTTAGGCCTGAGGGAGAACCTATTAAAGTATAGCAATGGATCGCCAACTTTCTTAGGATTGCTAGTATGGCCGGCCGTAATCACTTTCCATCAGGTGACCCGGATGCTCCTTTTTTTACCTCTTCATAATAAAAGACAATATAAGCCTTAAGGCAACATTCGCGACACCAAGGTATAGGATAGATAATGTATAATAATTATATGTTAAGCACAATTTAGTTTATATTCAGAGACTCATGGGTCCCACATTCAAACTGACATTAGTTTTGTAGGACAATGATAACAGTACATCTTTGTAACATGCATATTAAATAAAATATTTAAGTATTTTGCACTTAATCCTACAAATAAATAATAATATTTATTGGTAGACATACCCCGATACTGCATTCAGTAAAAAATACGAAATATTGTAATAGCATAATAAGTAAAAATACTCATTCACGCACAAGACTTATTTGTTTTACACCTCAAAGAAGCTATCGTTGGTCGTAACAGCAAGTTTTAAGTGTAGCAATCGAATGGCCAAGTAAGATCACGCCTAATTATACATATCAATAATCCGTGCTACAAGCATATGCATTCGTGTTACACGGCACAATTTCAAACCACTAGCGAAATTAACTGGCTTTGATAATGGTGCACTGTCTTGTTGAGCTTGTGATGTTTTGTATCCTATTCTGTTTCTTTTTTATTATTTAAATGAAAAAATATATCTATAATTATTTTTAATATTAAGTACATTAATTCGCTATCATGACATATCAAAGATGAATTTCGAAAATGGCAAGTTCAGAGTATTTTGTAAATGGTTAAAGTAATCTATTTCAGCCAAAAGTAAAGCTGACTAACCGCATGATCATTGCACTGTTAAATTTAACAATATTGTTCTTTGCTATTAAAAAATGTGACAATTTATGTTAATCTCTAATTAAGTGTTTGTATTTTGTTGACAGTGCTTTGTTTATTATTCCGTTGTGATTGATTCTACATACATAGACCTTTTTTTGGAATTTGTTTCGAATAACACCTCGGCACCAACCAGCACGCTTTAGTATGAGCTTTCGCACTGTTTGAAATCAATTTTGAACCTTATAAAACACACGCGGTCACTTTGGAAATCCATGGAGGAGGCCTATGTCCAACAGTGGACTTCTTGTGGCTGAGATGATGATGATGATGATGAAAACACACGCACACTTGGACGGATTTAAGATGGTTAGTCTGCGCGGAATTGCAGAAAGAGAACCGTCGTGAGTCCTGGGTTATATTATAAGAGACAGCACTGCCAAGCCCTCGAATCCTATGGCGGGCCTCTTTTCGCACAAACTATTAACATCGCTAGTAATATCAGTATTAGGCTATTAACAATGATGACAGTCAGGAGCATAACGTTGTATCATAGGTCAAATAAAAAGGTATTACATAGTCGATGTCTGTCAGGACAGGGTCATCAATGAAGTACAAAAATGATCATTGGTCGACCTAGACCCAGTTCGGAGGGAGTCATGACCACTTGTTTCATATGTATGCCAAACATCAGACTGTCTGAGTCAAAAACCCTGTTGCGCTCTACTTATGCTATAGAAGGTAATCGAAGGTCTAAGAGACGAACCCTTACTCGCTCTACCCTAAAAACAAGCATTTCACTCCTTCCAACATTACAAAGGACTTGATACTATATAGAAATAACTCGCACATCAACCTGTGTAGGGCTCTGATTTATGGGCTTAACAGCACCACGTCTTCGGCGTAACTAATGTTATTTTCTATTTGACCTCCTATTTCAACTCAGCAATTAACTGGTGAATATAGATGTTAAAAAGACTGAGGAAGGTTTTATCCTCGCTGTCTAATGCCACACTCCGCCCGGTAGCCATCCCAAAAGGAACATCAACCGTCCACTTGCACTAAAACAGTAAGTACAGCGCCAACTACTGCATTCAATATTACTTTCAAGTTCTCATAATTTCAATTAAACTTCCAAAGCAATATTCAGTATACTTTTATTAATAATGTGGCATGCTGTCCTATTCGTTGGCGTGGGAAAAATCTTGCTTGCGGTTTTTGATACTATACGGCTAGTACTCTGTTTACAATTGAGACCGCACAGGCCTCTTTCCGCGCCGGCCGGTTCGCAAGCTTTCAACTTTTAAAGCCAAGACGCAAACATATTACATCAACCCGCAGCGAGCCAGGGTCCAAAAGGGTTCAGAAGTTTCAGGAGGGGTCTCTATTGGGTATGTACTCGATAACCAAAGTGCACACAAGCTTAAAACAGAGATTACGCTTGTAAAAATATAAAGTTTGCGTAATAATATTTCGCATACATTTTTGTTCTCGATACCATGGACTTTCAAAAAGAATATGAAATACATACCACCTAAACCCAACCAATTCTAGCTAAAAAATAAACAATTGCTGATTCTACACAGCAATACAATAGGACAAAAATTGTTATGCAATGCGAACAAAATTATTATTAATTTACCCATTGTACACAGTTCACAATCAATTTAAAACCCATTTGTAATAAAAAAAAAATAAGAAAAAATTGATTATATTCTATTCTAATATTTATATATGACTGATGAATACTAAATGTCATAATATCTCAGCGATGCAAAATGCGACAACGTTCTACAGTAAACTATGAATCAAATTAGTTCACTAAAAACTGGTTAAATGTACATTAAAATCTTAAGTAAAAAAGCCCTCAAATAACAGTGGTAACTGTATCAAAATCTGTTGCTGGTTTAGGAGTAAGTCACTGAAGCGAAACGGACAGACGGAGGCAAATAGAGAGATTGTTTTATACACGTGTTTTATATTATGTAAAAAAAAGACAAAGAAGATAAAGATTTCATGTATGCAATGTCATGTCATAGCCTGTAGTGTCAGCCTTACTTATCACGAGCTGATCCCTTCCAATGTATTTGTCTTTCTAGTTTAAAACTTGTAAATCGAGTTTCGTATATTATAGTTATCACAGACATACACAGAACAACATAAAGGCGGGAAAATCCGTCGTGGCATTGAAGTATATCATTTTGATTGGTATTTATTATTATTATTTTCGTATATTTATTTAATATCTTGGTGCAGGTTTTTACAATATTTTCGTAAAAAGTAAAAAAACTATATCACAACCAAATTAAGAAACATTATAAAACTTAACCTAAAGTGCCACCGGCAGCGGGGCAGGGCCGCAGGGCTCAATCTGCTAATGGTTAGGGCTGCAGAGTGAGGAATCTCCTGACTATTCGTGTCGCGTCCAGGCGTACCGCCTTCTGAATCTGATCCTTGATGTAAGCTTCTAGAAAGAGTCTCCTTAGGTGTTGGTCGGGACAATGATCGTCAACATCTCACATGGCGGTTACCTCGTGTGAGCCAAGTGAAGGTACTTGCTAAGTTTGTCCTTCTCGGCATTATTATTATTATCTTTATTTATGAAACAAACAACTATTCTATAAATAGTACGAAAACCCCGCAAGACTGTGTAGACAGAATGCGGGTAGACTTTATAATATAATAATGCATAGTAATCTCTGGAACTACTGAACCGATTTTTATAAAATTCTTTCACAGATAGAAAGCTACAATATCCCTGACGGACATAGGCTACTAATTCGGTGCGAACGAAGTCGCAGGCGTCCAGTTGTCTTAAATATGCGTATATTTTGTTTAAATCGGATGTCAGGAACGTGGTAGGCTCGTGGAAGAATCGTGGTATCTTTAATGTTGTCTCGTAAGTTCTTTTTAACTTACTTTTTAACTCTAGCCACATCAAATTTACCTGCAGGTACCGCTTCATTGATGAGCCTGTCTTGATAGATCTCGACTACATGAAACCTATTTATTTGCAAAAATACATTTTTAATTTTAATGCGTGATCGAAACGCTTATTTGATGCTCCCGAGACTAAAAGTGACTATTTTTGAAATCAGTCCCTACTACAGATGTGGAACTTGTGTGTGATTTCATAATAAAATACGCTCAACTATATAACAAGAAGAAAAGCACGCTGTGCCCAGAGGAACAACATCTTGCTCGCTAATCCTGCCGCTAAGCAGCCGTGCTTGCACTGTTATGTTACGGCGTGGAGAGCAGGACAGCCTACTGGCACAAGAGGTATTCCATCTTAGCCCTCTAGGTTGACAACGCATTTGCAATCTCCTTGGTGTTGCGGGTGTCTACAGGCGTTGGTGATCACTCACCATCAGGTGACCCACTAGCTTGTTTGCTTTCCTATTTTATAAAAAAAAATCTACCACTGCTGGTCGCGCTAAGGAGTCAGGACCCCAATTCTCGGTGCCTGCAAAATGCATCTTACGTTCGAGATAAGTTTAAGTCCTGCCATTATCTGAATTTTTCTTTGTGTTGTCATTAGCATTTTAATGGGATAAGTTTAGTTTAGTTTAGTTAGTCAGTCAAGTTAGTCTAAACAGACTTCCAAAGGAATTTGGCAGTTGTTTTCGTGCTTCTGCCCTTTCACGAGACGCTACGTTCGCATCCGACACTGTTGCTTGTTGCAGTTGATCCCAATCCATAGCATGATGACAGAAACCTTCGCTGCATCCACCTCAACCAGTACCGTACTCGATCTCGAATTCTGAAATCACCGACAAATCATAATTACAATTTGACCCCATATACCCTCACATATTTATATGGACCATGGAAGTTGATGGGAGCTCTACTAACCAATTATTATTTAAATAATTTTATAAAATAATCTCATAAAAAATCGACCAAAATCTATACAAATAATATATTAATGCTTATGTCCGTTGCGGATTTTGTAGGTTTCTATTAGTGAAAGAATTTTTGGAATAGGTTCAGTAGTTCCAGAGTTTACATACAAACGAACAAAAAAACAAAGTTTACCTCTTTATTATATTAGTGTAGATAAGTGTAGATGTATATTATTATTGTTTAATATAATACTAGTGACCCGCCTCGGCTTCGCTCGGGTACAATTAAGATTTTTTTTTTAATGATATAGGAAGGCAAACAAGCAAGTGGGTCACCTGATGGTAAGTGATCATCACCGCCTATAGACATCCGCAACACTAAAGCGATTGCAGATGCGTTGCCAACCCAGCGGGCTAAGATTGAATACCTCTTGTGCCAGTAATTACACCGGCTGTCTTGCACTGAAAAAAAGAATTAACCGAACAAGTTAAGTTATTTGAAAAATAAACAAATTTTGGTTATAAATAAATAAACTTTGACTAAAACTAAACAACTTATTCAGTTGTACAACCAAAACCAGTTTTGTAAATTTAGGTTTGATAAATTGTAATCCAAATATTGTTAACTATTAACTGAAATAGCGTAGACAAACTAGTTGGTTAGAGCAACAAAACCGAGTGTTAAGCAGTAACTGAACTATACTCTTACTATTTACAATGCCTTTGACTTCAGTTTACCAAAATGGGTGTTTATTATTAATTTCGTGAAATCTCAATAAACTGACAATGTTTTGTAGATATTAAACAGCTGATTTTAGTTTGCTATTAATTCACTATTTTATTTAATAACAACCATGGTTTTGTTGATATTTCCCTATCTATTTAATTGATAGGAACCAAATCGAATGATGCATTGATATAATCAAACATTTGTTAAAGATTACTTGACTAACTCCTTAACAGTTATTTATAAACTTTTGTTGACATTAGCCGAAAGCAACTGTTTATGTGTAACTGGTCTAATCGCTGAACTAGTTTGGCTACACAACAAACCGATTGGTAAGCCATAACTTAACTATTATTCTTACTAGTTAAAAACGCCTTGGAATATATTTTACTAAAATGTATGTTTATTAGTAATTTCATAAACATTTCATTTGATAATCAATGTTTTGTAGACATTTAGCGGCCTATTTTGAATTGCTTTTAACGCACTATTTTATATTGGCAACCATGGTTTTGTAGACTTTTCTCTATTTATTTCTTTGTTAAGAACAACACTGAATGATGCACTGAATAATCAAACTTTAGTTAAAGATAACAATAACAAATTACTAAGTAGCATTTAAACTTCTTTTACCATTAGCCAAAAGTGACTTTATGTGTAACGGACTTAATCGCAGTAATGCCAGATGGGGGAGATTCCCTGCAAACACGGGTAAAAAAACGGGTAGTGGTTTTGGTAAAAATGTAAAATGGAGATATTTCGGAGGCTTGTTCTTAGCTCATAATAAATATTCCCAACGAGTCACAGTGTGACAGTTGAGGGTGTGACTCGTTAGGAACACAGACTTGATTATACCCCAGTACTGGGGCCTCCTGTATGTACTTGTAGCAGCGTGACGTAGTCGCGGAGTAATCCACGGCTGGCATTAGTGGAAAATCAAATAAGTTGGCAACACTGCCACGGTTTGGTTCACGTTAGGTCGGAATCGACCGTCGGAACAGCTTTCGTTCGACACGTTTCGATTTGGCAGATGGTCGGGCGGTCGGATGCCCCGGTGATGGTTGGCGTCTGCCAATTTGCCAAATCGTACGTCTGTTCCTAGTACTAAGAATGCATATTAATCAGACCCAAATTTTATAAAATGTTTTTATTATTTACAACTAAAAAATCTGAGACTATTGGGGTTGAAAAAATATGTAAGCACTTTGCTGGAGTTCATCCCTAGGGAATTAAATACATTATACGTGTAATAGTTTCTTTTTTCTTAAAATTATTAAATTAAATACTTTATTAGTTAGGAGGTTTATTTTTTTAAATAAGAAACAATCTTTGGGGAGATTTGAGATGTGTTCAGGGGGAAACTCATATGGCCATCTGGCAACACTGCCTAATCGCGGCACGTGCGGGCGGAAAAAACCTGTTGGAACCTGTTCAATTCAAACGTTCAAGCGTCGTCGGAACGGTCAAGCGGGTAAGCTGGTGAAGTGATTTTGCTTTATTAAAGCTTAAATAATTGATTGAAATGGTATGTATATGTCGTTATTTTTGTCAGGAGTCCAGCTGAATCTAAATGTTACAATACCTAATGGATGAAGAGTGGCAGCCGGCGGCAGCGGAAGCCAAGCCGACCGAGCCAAATCCGAAAACACGAGAACAAGAAAGCATATCATCATCGGTAAATAGGTTTAAATGTGTAATTGTACATTTGTATGTATAATTATAATCTATACTTATCATTTAAATATCATAGGTTTTGTAAACACCTTGAGTCGAACATCATGTGGAATCTTCAAGGATGCCGACGAGTTTGACCAGGCAATGGCAATACCGACCGAACGAAATATTCAAGAAATTGATGAATACTTAAACTGATGGGGTCTTGGAATGTACGCCAAGAACATAGAATTAACTAGAAGGAGTGTTCAACTAAAATTTCATACCCGGCGCTGTGTCCAAAAGCAATGCGCACGTCCCGCGCAAGCCCCGCCCCCCGCCCGCGTAATGTTGCCAGCTCGTGAGCAGTTCCACACTTTTTGTGGAAACATTGCATCCACCCAGGACACTTGTTAAATATATTTAACAAATATAATTATTAAGGCATAGGGCATAAACTAACGTTGTATACAACTAGTATTCAATCATTTTACCCAGTTGCTTTAAAATCGTTTAGTTAAGTTTAGTTAGTCATACAAATAATAAAACATGGATTCAAAGTCTAAGTCTAAATCTTTTTAATTATTCTTTCCAAAAATATAAATATTTTATTTTTTATCTGCCACTTTAAAAGCTCCGTGAGAAGAAGTGGCAAGAACTCTACGGCATTTTTCAAGAAAAATCGGTATTATTAATAACAAAATAAACAAACTGGAACAAATTACCTTGCTACTCAAGACTTTGAAATAACTTGTGGAACTTTGAGATAGGCATATCAGCAATGATGCTGCTCGCCTATAATATAATAAAAATAATGCTCCGCGAAACCAGTGCCGGACTCGTGCAAAATAGCTGCGTCTGTGCGACATATATATATATATATATATATGTTCATGCGAAAACCCACCCTCCTCCGCTTCCACACGAAACAACATATATCACACAGACTCAACTACACACCACCACCACTAAACACTAAAACTACACGATCGACGCGCGTTTCGCCTCTATACGAGGCATCATCAAGATCGAACAGTACGACCGTTCGGTACTTGAACGAATGGCGTACTGACAAACTAAAACATTTTTCTTTAATCCCGCCTACCGCCAACATTTTTGCAAAAAAACAAAAGCACCCAAGCAAAATTTTTTTTTGGTCTTGATGATGCCTCGTATAGAAGCGAAACGCGCGTCGATCGTGTAGTTTTAGTGTTTAGTGGTGGTGGTGTGTAGTTGAGTCTGTGTGATATATGTTGTTTCGTGTGGAAGCGGAGGAGGGTGGGTTTTTGCATGAACATATATGTGTCGCACAGACGCAGCTATTTTGCACGAGCCCGGCACTGGTTTCGCGGAGTAGCAAGGTAATTTGTTCCAGTTTGTTAAATCGAAGTTACTTACATATTCTATCCAAGTTTCATAAAAATCGGTTCTGTAGTTTAGATAAAATAAAATAAAAATATTTTTTTTCCTCGTATACCTGTGGCATTTTAGGGTTAATATTTGGTGAATCAGCATCTTATATCTGGGCCAATAAATCTGGGCAATCAATTGACGTCTGGGGCCGATTCCCCATACTTACACGGTTGATCCCATTTTTGATGACACTGGCAACACTTACAAAATGGACGCCCTCTTTTCCAAGTCAATCACAATAAGTAAAATAAATTAAATAATGTTACGCTGTGCTATATCACTTCGAGCCACACTAGAGGGCGCTGCTAAAGCCAGCGTTTACTTTACCAATCGGTATAAATAAGCGCTGGCAACATTTAGAATCGTTAGGGGCGGGGTTTGTTTGAATTAGTTACAACCCCTTTCCTCTGGAAGGGAAGCTCAGGAAATGGGCTTTAAAAGCCCCTGCAGCTCTCAGAGAGCTCATATTTTCTACATCACTACAACCACCTCTAAAAGGTGAAACCTCTGCCCAACTGGTAAGCTCTCTCTCTGCTAATAACTGTTCTAAATTGTTCTTATAAAATTGTATTTTTCGTGTATGTGTTTCTTTCAGATTGTATTTAATTTATTTCTATCTTAATTTGTTCTAACTTAAATCCTGCGACCGTTTCTTTAACTTCTTTCTGTAAATTTCTAAGTCTTTGTTATAATTATTAATTTAAATCTACTTGCTCAACGGTCGCACATTGTCTTTTCAAACCGTAACCGTCACTGAGTTTTAACTTCACTATTTCTTTCCTTCTCAATGTAACGTAGCTTTTCTTTCTTACCTTGCCACTTGTAAACCTTTCGAACTGATGCCACACCACAACTTGGCGAGCTCTAGCTCCCTGGTTGGACTCTCGTCTCCTCGAGCTTCAGTATGGCATCAGTTCCCGCTAGTGGCCAGCCTGTAAAGCACTAAATCTTTACAGGGCAACTTCCTACGGGCTACCCAACTTCCTACGGGTTACCAATTACCTACGTGCTACCCAACTACCTACGGGCTCACGTTCCCCAAGCTTCGCATATCCTCGAGCCACCTGCAGGGCACCTCTTGCCGGTTACTTGGACACTGTACCCTGACCGAGCTGCTACCAGCCGGTTACTTGGACAACCGTACCCTTGCCGAGCCTTCTACGCCCTTGCAGCCTACGGAGACCTGCCGAACCTCAAGCCTAAGCTACTACACGTCGGGTCACGGCCAGGGGAGTGCGAGCAATCACGTTAATTGACTCAAGTTAGGAATTAGGCACAAGAATTACGAACTTACGACCTAGAGTCTCTAGTCGTCCTAGGGAGCTTTTATTTAAATAAAAACCTATTGTTAAAATTTTATTCTTGTTTCACTCGAAAATCCCCTAGGGCGAACTTCTGTACCTGACCGGGTAACAGTGGCGCCAACGGGTTTTCTTGTGCTATAGTTCTTGCTTGAGTCAGCTAGCTACGCTAAAGTTGTTGGTGTTGGTGATTTTTCTATAATTTTCTTCTTGTCTTGGATACCGCAGTAATTCTAAATTCACTTGTCCACCCGTTTTGTGGCGGGCCAAGAATACCGCAAAACCGGCCTGGTATTCGTAAAAGGCGAATGAACGGCGTTTTTGCCGAAAATCAGGGTTGTTGTTCAAATTCTAACGGTTTTTTTTTTCAAATTTTAACGTCTATTTTTCCAAATTTTTATCACTAATACTCCAAATTTGTCTTAACTATTCTACATAAAACAATTTAAATTAACAACACAACGTACATACTTAATTTCAGTTATCGCACCATCGCGATCAATTTAAATCCTAAACGGCGTAAATGTTAATTTAAATTTACTTAGTAACCGTCAACTACAATTAACCGCGGGTTCGAATTTAAAAAAACTTAACTGCCACTAAGCGCCTAAGAATCAGCTGTAGTTAACTAAATTAACTACAACGATTTTCTAACAGTTATCTCACTTTGTACAACTCACTTCGCTTTTCTAAAAAGACGACTTGCACAGAAGTGTACCTAACTATTTAATAATCCTTAAAAACCGACGGTATTTATTTTTCTTAATTAACACTACAATTTGCTTTAAAATTACTCTTCTATCTTGAAACAACAACCACTGAATATCGACATTTCATCAAAATTAGTTGGATTTATTCGGCAAAACCACTAAATTTTATTAACATCTAGTAGCTTCACTTTTTAATTATTTTAAATTTTAACTTCGTTAACGTAACTTCACTTTGATTTTATAACACTGCACTATTACTGCGATATCCAATCCAGAACATGTAACTCTGTAATTATACTTCACTTTCTATTGTACTCATACGGTCTAGCATCCAGTGTTAGCAGAGAGAGTTCTACATACTAAGTTATCACCTTCCTTGTGAGCGCGTCTCACTAAACATTTTAACTGAACACATAGGTGTTCAACAACCACCTGCACTCCGGCCACAGGCACTCTTCTATTGTACGAAGACCTTATCGCGCGCGCCTAAGGATCACTATACACTATCGGTAGTATTTCTTTAAAGCGGGTAAATCTTAAAGTCGCGCCGATAACTGAGACTACTTAAATGTTTAACTTAACTACAGAGGGTAAAATTAACTACTGTTCGTCATGGAACTTAACAATATTAAATACTCGTACTTACCTTTGCAAAAAAAAAAAATGTTGTTCTATAACAGAACACAAACGAATATAAAATGGAAGTTAATAGATAAACAACCCCTGCCTACAGCAACTAAAAACTCTCATAACTAAAAAGTAAAATGACTAACTTAAATACTTGGAATTATTTCCTTTAACTTAGAAAATATTTTATACTTGTAATTAATTTAATTAATCTACATTCCTTGCCCTAACTAGCACTCAATTTTAACATTTAAAAAATTATATTTAAAACAACAACAACTAAAAACTCGCGTAACTAAATAGTAAAACATCTAACTTCAATACTTGCTAATATCATCTTTAACTTTTATAATACGTAAATACTCTTAACTATTTTTATTAATCGATTTTTTTAAAATCTAACTAACTACTACCACTCAATTTGATTATTTAAAAAATAATTAATGCACCAAAACTCCATTATGTTAAAAACTAAAGCCTTTTACTCCAGCGGTTCTGAAGACTGGTTAAATAAGCCTAAATTCACCTACCCTAACAGCATGCATACCTACTCCGAGCGGATAGTAACTCGTAAAAATAAGCCCTTACTACTTTGTAATGTTGTTAACTTATGTAGGGCGGATAGTAACCCTACGACATAATGAAGAACGGTCATGCAAATTGAGTACTTTTAATTAACGTAAAACAATCCTAAATGATTTCAATTAAATACAAATCAAAATTCAAGTTCTACGGCGAGGTTCTACAACCCTGTCGCATTAATTCTTAAGCGTTACCATTCTTATTAATTACGTAACACGCTGGCCGTCTCCTGCGATGACCCAGTGACCTCGATAGTTCAGTCGGCCGACGCGTTCGAGCGAGTTGCACGCGCGCCATGTTAAGTTAATTCATTCATGCAGCAAATGCGCGCGCGCATTCTCCGCAATACGTAATTAAAAAATAATTAACTGCGTTAAACCGCCAGTTTAACCTATGCTGCACGTTAATATTGCAACACAACACATAAGTAAAACATAGTACCACAGATCGTTGCTCATATTAAAAATAGTCGCAAATAGTTAAAATTAAAAGCCTAAATACCAGTAGGGTCGCGCCTGCTCTTAAAAACGCCCTAATGTTAGCATCCAGGCATCGGGCGGTCGGGAACCCGTTAAATAAAAGCCATATCCTATCTGGATGTTAACCTATCAAGGACGGATGGTAATCCTTGGACTTTCGCGACAAATTAAATATATTACGAGCACGCCCCGCGCCTTCTGCTACCAGACGCGAAGGTCAGACTAGCCCTATAGCCGGACCTACTCTGAAAGAATGATGTATATATGTGGATAGTAAGAAAGGCGATTGATGACTGCTGCGACGTCGTAAGACCTTTAGCGAAAATTAAAATGAGTTTTAATTTTCTTTACCGGGGAAAAGGGGAACTGTTACGCTGTGCTATATCACTTCGAGCCACACTAGAGGGCGCTGCTAAAGCCAGCGTTTACTTTACCAATCGGTATAAATAAGCGCTGGCAACATTTAGAATCGTTAGGGGCGGGGTTTGTTTGAATTAGTTACAACCCCTTTCCTCTGGAAGGGAAGCTCAGGAAATGGGCTTTAAAAGCCCCTGCAGCTCTCAGAGAGCTCATATTTTCTACATCACTACAACCACCTCTAAAAGGTGAAACCTCTGCCCAACTGGTAAGCTCTCTCTCTGCTAATAACTGTTCTAAATTGTTCTTATAAAATTGTATTTTTCGTGTATGTGTTTCTTTCAGATTGTATTTAATTTATTTCTATCTTAATTTGTTCTAACTTAAATCCTGCGACCGTTTCTTTAACTTCTTTCTGTAAATTTCTAAGTCTTTGTTATAATTATTAATTTAAATCTACTTGCTCAACGGTCGCACATTGTCTTTTCAAACCGTAACCGTCACTGAGTTTTAACTTCACTATTTCTTTCCTTCTCAATGTAACGTAGCTTTTCTTTCTTACCTTGCCACTTGTAAACCTTTCGAACTGATGCCACACCACAACTTGGCGAGCTCTAGCTCCCTGGTTGGACTCTCGTCTCCTCGAGCTTCAGTATGGCATCAGTTCCCGCTAGTGGCCAGCCTGTAAAGCACTAAATCTTTACAGGGCAACTTCCTACGGGCTACCCAACTTCCTACGGGTTACCAATTACCTACGTGCTACCCAACTACCTACGGGCTCACGTTCCCCAAGCTTCGCATATCCTCGAGCCACCTGCAGGGCACCTCTTGCCGGTTACTTGGACACTGTACCCTGACCGAGCTGCTACCAGCCGGTTACTTGGACAACCGTACCCTTGCCGAGCCTTCTACGCCCTTGCAGCCTACGGAGACCTGCCGAACCTCAAGCCTACGCTACTACACGTCGGGTCACGGCCAGGGGAGTGCGAGCGATCACGTTAATTGACTCAAGTTAGGAATTAGGCACAAGAATTACGAACTTACGACCTAGAGTCTCTAGTCGTCCTAGGGAGCTTTTATTTAAATAAAAACCTATTGTTAAAATTTTATTCTTGTTTCACTCGAAAATCCCCTAGGGCGAACTTCTGTACCTGACCGGGTAACAATAATTAAATAAATTCACTTTTAAAAGAGCTACTAGCAGATGAAATGTGGTCCTATCCTGTTTTTTTGTATGTCCAGCAGCATTTTTGCGTGAAGGAACGACACAAGACGGCATTTTACAATTAAAATTGGCATTAGTACAATACGTCATGACGCGCTACTTGCAAAGGAGCGACTAAGCGCAATAAAGCGCAACCACTCCATTTAAGAGTGGTTTTAGTTGCCTCAGATTTAGGCGCGCTGGTGGTTTCTGGTTAATTCTATGGCCAAGAAGTTCAAAGGTATGAACTTTTTTTAATAGCTAGATGATCTTAATATCTGAGCGGGTGCTTTTAGGCCCTATTATATTGGGCATAAGGGCTCAAAATGGAAGGGCAATTACCTGGCCCACTGTATAAAGTATAGGGGCATAGAGTATGTAATGTCGGAGCAATTCTGGGGAGAGGTACGAAGCAAAGCGGAGCCCTCCGCCGTCGGTGGCCAGCCGTTTCGATTTCTTTTTTGTACATCTGGTACTTCTCTTGTGTTTTTTTACATTTTATAAGTTGACTAATGTACCTTAGTAGTCACACTAATTTTATTACTCTGTTTATATTCCAGAACATAGGATTGACTTAGAAACGCTTATAAATCTTAGAAAAGACGTCAAAGAACTGATACCAGTAATAATTAGGCCATAGAGCCAAACTGATGACACAAATATCAATGCTAAAAAACATAATATATAATAATATTGAATTTTGTACTGCGAGATTTTAATAAAATAAAATAAATTAAGTATTAAACAAATTAACTCTTTTTATTGATAGTTTTTTCCGCAACTAAAAATATTTCAGGATTTTTAAAAAACTTGTTTAGTAATCAGTAGCTGTACTTGTTTAGTAATTGATAGCCTAAATGTAAATCTATCAATGTTTGTGTTTTTTTCCACTGTATTTCTTTGTACCGATTTTATTCTATAAAGATTACATTTAACTAAATATAATAAAATCAGTGCAAATAATACAGTGTAAAAAAACAACATTGATAGATTTATGTTTAGGCTATCAATTACTAAACAAGTACAGCTACTGATTACTAAACAAGTTTAGCTACTGATTATTAAACAAGTTCAGGTACTGATTACTAACAAGTTTAGCTACTGATTACTAAACGGTTTAGTTACTACATAACAAACCAATTACGTTAGTAACAAACAAAACGTTTTTATAGCAGTAGAGAAAAAAAGTTTTGTTACTGACTACTAAACGGTTTAGTTATTACTTAATAAACCAATTACGTTAATAACAACCAAAAGGTTTTTGTATCAGTATAGAAAATCATTTGTTATAAGTAGATAACTTAGTCTGTAAATACAACTGGACAGTAAAGCTACAAACAGGCGAAGAGTTTGTTTATATGATACAAAATTGGGTTAATTAAAAACGTTCAAAGTGTTTAATTTATTATAACGAAATTGGTTCAGTTTCTAGTAGCTCAAAATACTTTACAAAACTCTGTTTTGTTATTAGTAAGACATAGTTCGGAAGTCACGATTTTTTGGTACGCAGTAACCAAACTTTTGGTTGCAGGTTACTAAAAATTTCTTTCAGTGTGCTCTCCACGCCAGAACACAACAGTGCAAGCACTGCTGCTTAGCGGCAGGATTAGCGAGCAAGAACATAAAAACCTTTTGCAAAAAAATATCTAACTGACAGTGAGAACCGTAACTAGACCGTTGCCTGATTTAGAAGTAGAAGGCGGTCGAACATACACCGTAAGGATTTAAGACAGACAGAAACGAAGAGTGACTTTACTTTTTTATACTATATAAAGAGTACTGTACTCAATCGTCGAGGCACCAAAGTTTGAACATAAAAATTGATACAAAAAAGTCAAGGGCGAATTACGTTACTGAGTACGTCGAGACCATTATTCAAAATTTTGTTTGTTTCTACGCTAATCACATAAGAAGTAATTAGCGGATATTGATGGATTTTTCACAAATGTATTTAAATAGGTTCGGAATAACATTAAGTCAATAAAAATCGCCCAAATGCGAGTTGGACTCGCGCACGAAGGGTTCCGTACCATTATTTATAAAAGCGGCAAAAAAAATAAGTTTGTTTCTTGGGAGCCCCCTTTAATGTTTATTGTATTCTGTTTTTTAGTATTTGTTAATATACAAGAAAAAGAAATACATCATCTGTGAAAATATCAACTGTCTATCTATCACGGTTCTTGAGATACAGTCTGGTGACAGACGGACGGACTGATGGACGGACAGCGGAGTCTTAGTAATATTTAGCTTTGGGTTCGAAACCTTGGGCTAAGTGCGAGTCGGACTCTCGCAGTGTAGGGTTCCGTAGTTGCCTGATTACTCGTAAACTTGTAAAGCCTATTTAGCTCTGATAGTTTTCCTTTTAACTTCATTATATACAACTACCATGAATTTTTTCACGTATCCAAAAAGAACTATTTGGCTGGACAAACGGATGCCTCAATCCAAAAACTGTTTTTGCAAACCTACAATGTTTATCAAATTGCTATCCAGCGACACTATACTATGGACTAAGCAAGAAAAGTTACATACCTACTTCACGTGTAAGGGAGCCTCCCCTACACGTGAAGTAGGGATGTAATTTTTTTACGTCCCCTGGGGAGGTAACCTAAAAAAAATACTTCACTACTATGTCGGCGTGATTAATATGTATATCCATGCCAAATTACAGCTTTCTAGTCCTAAGAGGCCATGAGCTAGGCTGCGGAGGGCCGAACGGACGGACACACATGGCGAAACTATAATGGTTCCTCGTTGACTACGGAACCCTAAACAAAGAGAAAACTTACTTCTTAACTTTTTGAAAGAGTAAGATGAAAAAGTGAAATTTTTACGTATATGTATAAAGTATTGTTCTTGAATCATTAAAAGCAGAATGCATACTTATCATTGAAATTTAACGAATATCTGTTTCAGATAATCGCTTCCATAAAAGCAATTTAGAGTGGTTATGTTTAAAACTACTTGACTTGATACAACTATGTTTTAGATAGAGACCAATAAAGCGAAACCTTTGAAACTTAGGGGGTAGGACCTTGTGCAAGGTCCGTCCGGACCGCAACCAGTCTCTAACTTGCTAATCCAGCCGCTAAGCAGCAGGGCTTGCACTGTTGTGTTTTAGCGTAGTGAGCAAAACATCCGGTGAAATTACTGGCACGAGAGGTATTCTATCTTAGCTTTCTATTAGTGAAAGAATTTTTGGAATCGGTTCTACTGAACTATTACTCTTAGTGAATTATTACTCCCTACATACAAACAAACAAACAAAAACAAACCTACCTTACCTGTGTTTATTACATAAGTATACAGTGTTGCGTGAGAAAAAGAAAAAAACAACATAATGTAAATGTCATCATATTAATACAATTTTATAACGTTCACTTGAATATTTTTCAATGAAGATAGTTAAAAGGGCGTGTCCGTACCGTAGTTGAGCTCAAGTTGGTGCCTAGATGTTTGTCTTGAAAAGTCGTCCATGAACGTCAAAAAGTATCAAGCAATAGCGATACTGCATTAACGCACAGCCCACGAATATCAGCAGTGAGCAGGCCCGCTGCTCGCATTGCTGGCTGCCGCGTTAGACAAATTATCCGCGGTTTGCTTCCCTCCAAACAGCGCACACACCCAGCTTCAAGCACATCATCCAACTCTGTAACGTAAGTTATTCAATTTAATTATGCTATGTGATTTAAGTTGATATTTACATATACAACCAACAGTGCCGCACATAACAGTTTCAAATTCGTAAGTTTTTATTTAAAAAACCGACCATGGGTGAGTCAGACTAAGGAACCGAGGGTTCCGTACAAATTTAATAAACACTGAACATTGCTGCAACAAAAAGATAAAGTGGCTTGAGAGACAAACCTAAGTTTGCCGTCGCAAAACTGTTCTCCCCATACATCGGAATATTTTAAGTGCCGGTCAGTTTACCAACTCTCAATAAGCTTATAATCGCACTATAAAGTTTTCTTTGTGACAGAAATATAAATTTACGGTTTTATGACTTTTTCCCTTGCTTGTGCTTATAACATTGCTGCTTGCCAAATTCATCGTCAACGGTCAATTTCCTTTACGTTTTGATTCCATGTGTGTGTCATAACATGCAGCATAGGCGACCGCATCTTCTGATTGCGTTGACTTAGAAGTTTGATATTTTTACAGCTTTGAGGGATTACACTCCTATTTTTAATTTAAAGGTTATTGTTGATGATATATAATATTACATTGTCATTAAATCTTCAAACATACACCAAATTTCAAATTTATCCGATCTCTGGAAGTGAGTCAACATTGACTTGTTAGACTTCATTCAAACAAACAAATAAACTAACACACACCACACACAAGCTCTTTTGTTAACAGTGCTTTATTATTGCATTGTCATCAAATCTACATCAAATGTACAATTTGCGGATGGTAGGACCTAGTGCAAGGTCCGTCCGGATCGCTACCACCATCTTGCTCGCTAATCCTGCCGCTAAGCAGCAGTGCTTGCACTGTTGTGTTCCGGCGTGGAGAGCACGACCGCCGGTGCAATTACTGGCATAGCACGTATTCCATCTTAGCCCTCTCAGTTGGCAACACATCTGCAATCTCTTTGGTGTTGCGGGAGTTTATAGGCGGTGGTGATCACTTACCATCAGGTGACCCACTTGCTTGTATGCTTACCTATTTTATTAAATATATATATATATATATATATATATATATATATATATATATATATATGTATATATATATGCACATACCAAATTTGGAAACAATCTGACCACTGCAAGTGCATTTTTTACGTACTAGTCTGTCAAGAATTTTCATATTTATTTATTGCTAGCGTCTTTATCAGTAGCTGGTAATTATAGTAAAAATATAAATAAGATTTATCAAAAATGTAACTCATCAAATTTCATTGCACTTCATTCAGGAAAACAAAGTGAGGAAACATGCATACGCACCTCTAAAGCAATATAATAGTGTTTATGAAGTTCCCAATCCGCACTACTATTGCGAGGAAGCTAAAGAACGAGCCTCATTGCGAGAGGAGGCCGGTGTCATTATAATAACATTATTATTATTAAAATGGGACTCACATAATTATACTTCTAGACTGACACACTGCCTCCTGGTGCTGCTCAACTCACATACAATACAAGTTTACTGTTTCACCTGATGATGTATGGGACAGATGACATCGCTGCTTGTGGTCTCTCTATCCACAAGTCATACCATCAGGGGTAGTTGAGGTGACTCTTCTTTATGCTAAAATGAAATGCCAGTTTTAAGTATACCATGTAAAAAATATTCTAAGTCGATCATGATCATAATGAAAGGTATTGTTGTAAGAGAATGACATATGAGTCTGATGGATAGATATTGAGGAGGTATGCTGTTGTACTAGAGTACTAGATCTTACTGGGTCTACAATTGCTGCTAAACCTTTTACTTAATACATCACGGTCTTACCGAGCTGTCTCACCAGAGCTTACCGAGTCAATGCATGCACCTTAAGTTAATTGTTGTGAGTCGTTGTACTTCATACACCATAATTTTATAAACCCACTATGCCAGCTCTAATTGGGCAGGTGCCGTGACCTTCCTGGGTCAACAAGCCTACTACAGCCTACATGCTGAATTGCCCGAAGGTTTGCTGAGCTAGTGCGTAATAGTCTTTCTGAGTGGAGCTATATGACATTAAGATACAGAAAAGGTTGAATTGCTTAAATGAAGTTATTTAGTTCTTCAGACATTATATTCATGTACTCAAGATACTTTATTCCTCATGCATGTAGATATTCAAGTGTAAGTTAATTGGACTTACACAGTCAGAAGGCTTGGAGCACTGATATACTTAGCACATTAAATAATTACTACGACTAATACTTCAAACATACTTTCATACGTAGCTTCTCCTCTTTCATAGTTTTAGCAAACCAATTCACCATTCTCCCACACAGTCAAACTTACAATTGCTGCTAATTCAGTATAATATATGCAGGCAGACTCACTTTGAACGGAGACTGACAGCAAAGACTTCATGCATGGTGACAACCATTGTGGTACTATGCCAAGCAGCATAAGCGTGACGTCGCGACAATTGCTGCGTAGTCCTTGTCTTCATCTTTTGGTTTGGTTAAATTAGGTACTGAAATACTATAGATAAAGCCAATTTTTAATGTAATGTTGTGATTTGTTGCAAACATTTTGTTTAAAAAATTATTGAGCTGGATTTAGCCATCAACGAGAGAGAGTTTTATTATTGTATTGTCACTGGGTCTATATACCAAATTTCAAATAAATAGGAACACTGGAAGTAGAAGATAATTAATACTATTAAGATAGAACACAAGAGATACAAACGAAGCAAGTAAAAGCTTTTACTTGTAAATAAATATTATTGTCCTGGTATAAATTATGGGGAATGATGGTCACAAAAAATACATTGAGCAGAGAATAGGTTGGTTGGTACTAATAGTTATAAACAGGCAGAGTCAGCAGCACTGCTGGTCTGCCTCTGACCACTGAAGATTGGTGATCATGTTAAATTTTTAGCTCTCATATAGTTCATTCGAATTCCATTCAGCAGTTTAGGCGTGATTGAGCAACAAATATTTGAACATGCAAACACAAACTTCCACTTCACTTTATTAATGTAGGACGATACTCTGCAGAGTAATACATAAGAAAGTATTTAATCTCTGTTTAATCAAATAATCAATGACAAAATTACGTCTTAAAATAGATAAAATCTATTCCAAATGCGATCATTATATTAAAATCGGACAGTTAGTTTCTTCGTTTTTTTTGTGCTAGCCAACGATATCTATTATAGTTCAGTGCCGCTAGCTTACTTTGTTCTGTGAAAAGTTTCATTATGTTTTGATTTTCAGATAAATCTTATTGTATTAACGAGAAGTGAAACAAATGTTATAAGTACCTAAAACTTACGGTTACTTGTCGAGTCGAAACTAGTGGTGGAGCGTGTAAATAGCTCCAGCCGTGGAGGAGATAATTTGTACCTCGGAAGTCGAAGTAAATGGCGGCTTTACGGGCGCATGGTTGCTAACAGAATTTATCTCACTTAACATGACAAACACCAGTATAAGACGGTAGCCACTTACCCGTTGTTGCTCTAAGGATCTCGCCACATAGCGTTGACTTCACCAGCACCACAAATCACAGAGATAGCACAACAAGTCCAATTTTTCTTCGGAGCACATGCGCGCGCGATCTTATTTTTCAGAGAGTGAGAGTGAGTGAGTGGAGTTAAGATAGGCACAAGGTGTAAAGGAACGAACTACAATTGCTGGCTCGGTCCGTCCAATCACAATAAAGTTTTTGATTCAAGAAAAAGGCACATAGCTCCATCTCTCGGCGTATATTGACATATTGGAATAGTCCCACCCCAGTGGCACCGTGTTTGCCGGTGGTACGGCAGATGGCGCTATCATAAAAAAAAAGATAAAATTCCGCTGCGCAACCATACTCCCCGCCTTGGAAGTTCTCAGAACTTACAAAAAACTAAAGATTAATCTACAAGATTACGATGCATGATGAACTAATTAAATATCTGGACAAATTATGAAGATAAACAAATTTGGAAGTAATGGGCTATATTGGAATTTTGGCAAACTAGAAACTATTGACGAATTGATAATTTTTTATTGAGTTGGAAGAGGATACAATTTAACGACAGGTCTTTTAAACGTGCCGCCCTTTGTTTTAACGAGCGCAACCCTAACCACATCATCACGACCAGGATATACTTCCTGAATTATACCCATAGGCCAACGTAAAGGGGGCACATCGTCTTGGTCAATAAGCACTACAGTCCCGACTTTAACAGGGTTGTCCATAGAGCACCATTTCTGTCTAACTTGCAGAGTGTGCAGATACTCAATTCTCCATTTTTTCCAATAGGATTCTACTAAGGAATCCAACAATTTTTTACGATCGGTAAGGTTAATACGTTCGTTCGAAAGATCAGTCATAGGTAGATATTTAAGTGGTGACGACATTAGAAAATGTGCCGGCGTAAGTATTTCAGGCTGTGGATCTGAGGATAACAAACAAAGTGGTCTTGAATTTAATAATCCTTCTATCTGTGTCAAGACTGTCAATAGCTCTTCGTAGGTAAGAAGTTGATGCCCTATGACACGATATAAGTGCGTCTTGATACTTTTTATATTAGCTTCCCAAATGCCTCCAAAGTGGGGCGCCCTAGGAGGAATCATTTTCCATTGTATACGACGGCTAGCTAACTCATCGCCCAAAGAAATTTGAAATGCGGACGTCATTAAAAAATTATACATTTCATCTAATTTTGCTTGAGCACCTACAAAATTGCTTCCATGGTCAGAATAGATACAGGACACCGGACCCCGGCAAGAAATAAAACGTTTAAAAGCGGCAATAAACGATTCCGTAGTCAAATCACCTACTAACTGTATATTGATGGCTTTAGTATTCATACACACGAAAAGGCAAATGTACGCCTTTTGGGCGTGCTGACCGCGTCTGCGAGCTAGTGTTATTCTAATCGGACCAGCATAGTCTACACCCGTGTGAACAAAGGCTTTAGCTTCACACACGCGGTATGCTGGTAAATCGGCCATTTTAGGCGACGGATGAGAAGGCGAAAGGCTGAAGCATCTATTACACATATGTACTCGCTTGCGAATTACGTTTCTCGCAGCTAGGATCCAAAACCGTTGGCGGATTATGGACATTAACAAATGTGCACCGGTATGAAGGCTGCTCTTATGATAATGATCTATTATAATGTCTACCAGGTGATCCCGTTTCGGAAGTAATGCCGGGTGTTTCGCTTCGAATGGAAGATTTGCCTTTGATAATCTTCCTTCTATGCGTAGTATATTATCCTCGTCTATAAAGGGGCATAGCTTCCTCAACCTTTTGGAAGGTAAAGTAGCATTTTTTATACTGTTTATATCTTCACTGAAATACACCGCTTGAACATCCTTGATAACTTCCTTTTCAGCCACGTTTAGATCTTCCGCAGAAATGGCACTAGAGCGCGGTAGCTTTCTACTGAAGCGTAATACGTAAACTACAACGCGCAAAAGTTTACTCCATGAAGAAATGCGCTTCGAACACTCATAAAATATGTGTTCAGGTATCTGAGCGTTGCAAATCAAGGTGTTAGTTTTTAACTCCAGTAATTGTTCGTCATTCGAAGGTGAAAATGGTTGTATTGGCCATTCTGAAGGGGAAGAATGTAGCCATGATGGACCGTTCCACCACATTTCATTATGAACTAATTGGGAGGGGAGCAATCCCCTGGATAAACAATCGCTTGGATTCTCTTTTCCAGACACATGATAAACGTTTCGAGGGTTTAAATTTTCTTGAAATTGAGCAACTCTGTTGCTAACGAAGATCGACCAGCGGTGGGGTGACGAATGAACCCAGGACAGTGCTATGGTGGAGTCGGAAAAGGCATATGTATCCTTTATAGATATGTGTGAGCTGTAAGTTTCGAATACCGTTTTAACTAAGCGTGACATTAAGACGGCCGCACATAATTCCAATCTAGCGAGCGTGGTTATCTTTACAGGAGACACCTTTGACTTTGAACAAAGCAGTCGTACAATGATATTGCCCAAATTATCTGTGATGTGAAGATATACCACACATCCATAGGCTTTAAGACTTGCGTCACAAAAGGCAACTAAATTCACCGAGCTAGTATTAGAAGCTCCGATATGACGTGCGATCTCTATTTCCGATAATAATGGCAATTCCTTAACAAGTGTCACAAAACTTTTATTAATGTTTTCTGGCGGTTGGTCATCCCAGTCTACCTTCTGTGACCATAATTCTTTTATAAGTAATTTAGCATACACCACTACGGGTGAAACTAATCCGAGAACATCAAACAACCGGGCTACAAATGACAAAATGGTTCGTTTAGTACAGGTATCATTAGTAGATGCGGTAGTAAACTGAAATACATCTTGGTTCGGCCGCCATGTTAATCCAAGTATTGCTAGATGACTGTTGTCGTCTGAGAAATTGACCGGCGCACGATGCGAATGAGGCAAACTGTCAAGCAGTTCGGATGAGTTGCTAGCCCATTTTACTAGATCAAATTTACCACTTTTGAACAATGCGATGAGTTCCTTTGCCAGTTGTTTCGCAGTGTGATCATCGGAAACGGATGTGACCAAATCATCCATATACAGTTTTGACTTTGCAACCATTGCTGCGTCTGGAAATCTACTGTATTCGTCCGTGGCCAATTGATGCACTGTCCGCATTGCTATAAAAGGGCTGGACTTGAGACTAAAGGGTACTCGATTGAACTGGAAGGTGCGCAAATCGTCCTTTTCATTGAACCGAAATAAGATCTTCAAATACTTGCGGTGAGATTCTCGAGTACTAATTTGCAAGTACATCTGTTTAATATCTGCAGTCATGGCAATTGGAAATAAACGAAAATCCAATAGCAGGAGAAGGAACAAATCTGCTTGAAGGTTTGGACCCGTATGTAGCACATCATTGAGCGACAACCCAGTATGTGTCTTGGCACTGGCATCTAATACAACTCTGAGTTTACTCGTTGCCTTATCTTGTCTAATTACCGCATGATGCGGGATGTAATACCCTTCATCTTCCTTTTCAGAAACGGGAGCCTCACATAAGTATCCCTTTTCCACATAATCAGTGATTACGGCATTATACTCTTTTTTAAGTTCAGGCAAATGCTTAAACTTGCGTTCAAGAGCCATGAAACGTCGGTGAGCTACAGTGTGAGAATGTCCCAAAAGCTCAGGATCCCTACAAAAGGGAAGCTCTACTGAGTATCGACCGTCTTTGTCGCGGGCCAACGATTTTGACAGTAAATTTTCACACTCTATTTCATCTGGAGAAAAATATCGTTTTGTAGGAAGTTCTTCCAATTCCCAAAATTTATGAAGAGTGGATTCGAGATCACTCATGGTGAACGCTGCTAAGCTCTGGCCAGGTTCATGTTCCGAGCCTAAGTAGGGCACGTCGCCCATCAAAATGTAGCCGAATGTCGTCAAAAAAGCGGGCGGGGCCGAGCTGCCAGAATTTACCCGATTACCGAGATAAATGTAGGGAAACAGTTGAGCTCCCAAAACCAAATCAATGTTGCCCGGAATATTCCAAGTGAGATCCGCTAAAGGTATTTCATTGACAAAATTGCAATCTCGCGTGTCGATCTCATAAGCGGGCAATTTGTCTGTAATTTGATCAACAACCAATGCCTGAATATAGTATTTATGCGCCGCAATGCGAGACTCTACAGTCAAGAATACGTATCCGTGAATTGGTCGTGATGTCAAACCAACTCCCTTCAAAGACGAATTATAAAGCGGAATGATCGTTAATTTGAGTAACTTACAACATTCTAACGTAATCAAATTGTTTTGGGAACCATTGTCTAGTAAAAGACGAATAAGCTTGCGATCATCCATTTTGTCATATGCGTAAGCTTGCGCGGTCGATAAGAGTATCGTGGTACAAGGTTCCGACTTGGTCATAAGCGATATCGTGGTACCGGGTGTATTATTGTTTGCGCTCGCGCTCGTAGTAGCGGGCGCGTCATAACTGGCCGCTGTAGGCATGTCGATCGCGTGCGAAGCGGTCGTAGGAAAAGCAACCGTAGGCGTATAGATTGAAGGCTCACCGATTGGACAGCAATCCGAGTCTTGTGGCGCTGTCGTCGCATTTTGTTCGGTTTGTTGAGTATAGGTATGAAGTTGAACTGGCGCGATGTTATTATTGGTAGGTAAATTCGTTTTATTAAAATGTAAAAGCGTATGATGTTTTCGTTGACACTGATTGCAAACATTACGTGAATTGCAATTGGAAATAATATGGGTTGAGCTTAGGCAATTTATGCACGCATTTTTTGCTTTAATGAAATCAAACCTTGATTGCGGCGATCCCAAGTTTCTAAATTGGTTGCAACTGAAAATCGCATGATCCGTGTTATGGCACATCAAACAAGGCAAGTTATTATTTTGACCGCTCAAAAATGACTTGTAATTCCGTTGCGTTGTTTGTTCATACCTTGGGGAGGCATTAGTCAATGTATTTCGTGTACCGACAGAATGATTATTCGATCTTTCTATGATTTTCACTTGGTCTTGAACAAACGAAATAAATTCCTTGCAAGACGGGATCTCAACGTTACGAACCGATAACTCGAACGACTGGACAGTCTGCGCATCTACCTTTTTTAAAGCGCAATGTAACAGTATGAAGTCGGCGACGTCGTCAATGCCTAACTGTTTCAGCGCGGCGATCGACGCCGAGTACGTGTCGACGAACGAGCCGAGGCTGGATGCCGTATGAACAGTGTTTTTTAGTTCGAAGATGTTGTTTAGGTAAAAGGTACCTAAAGCTCTTTTGTCCTGGTATTTTTTTATTAAACCTTCCCAGATAATATGATATGTCTCACCAGTAGGTACAATGCCGGCTACAACCTTTATGGCGTTTTGCGATAATTTACCTATCAGAGCACCAAGCACGAATATTCTCGACACGCGTTAACTCGCTACGTAACTCAGTGCGTCTCATTTTAACTAGACCGGTAGGAGAGAGACGCACTGAGTTACGTAGCGAGTTAACGCGTGTCGAGAATATTCGTGCTAGGTGCACAGATATTGAACCCTCTGCGAGTCAGACAGATGTGGATTTTCATGAATATTAGTTCGGAAAGACTCATAGAATATTGACCAATTCTCAGTTTTGCCATCGAAGGTCGGAATTTCTATCGGAGCTAATTTAATATTCGGTTTCGTCGGTTGTGATGATGCAGCAGTGGTGGGCGCCGCACGAGTGGAGTTGATATTATTACGCACGCGTTTTATACGGGTATACATGTCATCAAACTCTCCTAAACTCTCGTAATCCGGAATATATTCAGGATTCACACTGATACTAATTTGATTAATGTCGTCAATTATGGAATTGAATTCATGCCGCATTTCGTCAATAGTCTCGGAGTCTGCCATAAAGCTCTCGGTTGAACGTGTATCAGATGTCACGATTACTTTTTTTGACTGATCGAACAATTTCGAAATTCTCTTAAATATCATAACTTGTTTACCTTTTAATAAGGTTACTTTTTTGGCGTCCATATTGGAATATCGAAAAAACCTACAGAGGCGAGGTGCGTTAGATATGTATTTATACCTAAATCGAAAAAATACGTATTGCAGTACTAAGCAAATACGCGGAGGTGAATATGTATAACGTAAGGTATATACGTACTTAAAAAACGAAACGATACGTATTGCCTTAACTTAGCAAATACGCGGAGGTGCACAAAAGCGTTAGGTACCTATGTACTAGTGTGCCTAACGAAACGATACGTTATGCCTTACTTAGCGATTACGCGGAGGTGAAATAAACTAGTACCATCAGGTTCTAAGGACCATTATTTAATGGTGGAGCGTGTAAATAGCTCCAGCCGTGGAGGAGATAATTTGTACCTCGGAAGTCGAAGTAAATGGCGGCTTTACGGGCGCATGGTTGCTAACAGAATTTATCTCACTTAACATGACAAACACCAGTATAAGACGGTAGCCACTTACCCGTTGTTGCTCTAAGGATCTCGCCACATAGCGTTGACTTCACCAGCACCACAAATCACAGAGATAGCACAACAAGTCCAATTTTTCTTCGGAGCACATGCGCGCGCGATCTTATTTTTCAGAGAGTGAGAGTGAGTGAGTGGAGTTAAGATAGGCACAAGGTGTAAAGGAACGAACTACAATTGCTGGCTCGGTCCGTCCAATCACAATAAAGTTTTTGATTCAAGAAAAAGGCACATAGCTCCATCTCTCGGCGTATATTGACATATTGGAATAGTCCCACCCCAGTGGCACCGTGTTTGCCGGTGGTACGGCAGATGGTGCTATCATAAAAAAAAAGATAAAATTCCGCTGCGCAACCAACTAGCTCAATATATCATTTCGAGTTCTTCATTCATGACCGCTTACGACGGTTGCTCGGGCTACATGATAAACGACGATTTTTTCACATCTTCCATATTGAAAGCAAACAGTCCACAAATTTATATCATTACAAATCACTCTCACTAATCAAAATCAACTCAAAACACTCGTTTTCTCTCAGCAGCGGTTTTTTTTGCAGTTGAAAATCTCTAACACGGGCAAGGCAAAGGAGACTCCCTACAGCTTATCCTGTGGCCAACTGAGAGAATAAACAACAATAACATGTCAACAATAAATAACCCGAAAAAATTAGGACGAATACTTGCCAGTTACAAGATGGTCTAGCTTTATTACTTTTTGAATGGGTAGAATAATACACTATTCAAAAGGAGGCCACATTTCATTATAATTTGTTTTTTTTTCAACTATTGCAACACAGTCAAAATTAAAGAAAAAAAATTAACGTTAGGGAGAATAATACGTTCTATTAATAGTGTGTTAGCGTATGCGGCAAATTAGCAATCGGCGCTAAAATTATAACCCTAACTTTTTTATTTTATTCGAGAGGTGTATTTTAGTTTTAAACTCATGCGAGTTAGGAATCTTATATGGGAAAACAATGGATGGTATCCAAAATGGTATTTTTTCGTGGGGCATCAAGCGATGGACGACTGCGATGGCGTCCGAGCAATTACGATTTAATTTTAAACTTTGAAACCGACCATCTAGCCGCGATGCCGATGCCCTTTTAGTTTTACAAAAGTAGAGAGGATAATATTTCTAAGTAACCGTCATGCTGATATCTTCGTTAATGATATTGGCTGAGTATAAATTTCAAATCTAATAATCCACAGTCAGCAACAAAGGCAAAATTCACATATTTACATCAAAAAGCTTTATTATCAGTTTAAGGGTTGAAATTCTTTTAACTTTTCAACTTCGAACTTGCTTGCAACACAATAACCTTGTTTCAGTGTGAGCGAGATCGGAGATCGAAAGTGTATTCCCATCTCTTACAACTGATTAAATTTGCGGTAATCACCGAACGACGTACGTACATTTGTCGCAAATAATTGTCAAAAAACCGTAAATTTGTCTACAAAATCAATAGTGTGCTAACTAAGTTGAGAAACTGTCTTCTCAAATGTCACGCATAGCACATAACACGTTATGTCGACGTAGCGCCATACTATTTTTACCGATCCGACAACAGTGTGTTAGCTAATGCGACAAATATGGACGCGATGCTAAAATTTTACCGACGACTTATACGTTAAATTATATTAGTGTGCTCGCCGGGCTGTTGTTCAAATCCTTGCTCATGTTTTCACACACTGGACAGATATAACACAGAACCTTGCGGTACGCTCACACACCCGTGGAAGCAGCAAAAGTACCAGGACCGCAGAAAGGACCGCAGAGCGCACAGTAGACGCGGCGGATGCGCACAACAGGCGACCCAACTGTAAGCTTCTCGCACGCACTCGCACACCACAGTACAACGGCGACAGGGACGCACACACAACTCGACGAACACAGCTCGTAGCGCTCGTAGCACACAACACGGCGTAGCAGATAAGGCGGCGGCGTAGCGGTACTTGCCCGAAGCGATGTACCAGGAACACAGAAGCTCGATAAGCAGACAAATGTGCACTAGTAGTGGCAACTACCTTCAACTTATGCACTCCTATTTTCCCGCGCGAATTAATAAGTATAAATTTTAATTATTAAATAAAGATAATTAACAAATACGGGCACTAAGGCACGTTTACACCTTGCGGTGGTCCGGGAGGGGAAAAAAAGGGTATAATAACCTTTATATGGGTATGACCTGTCTATTTAATAACAAGTCACTGATCATCACTCGATATTTTTATTAATGTGTTTGGAAGTATTTTCTACATAAATTGCATGTTTTGTTCATGACTTTCGTTTTTCCAGTTATGATTGGAGTTTTCAGGTCATGATGTTTTAGAAAACAACTCTGTCGAAGATTATTTTTCTTTTTTATATGTTTTGTATTTATTTATTTTTTGCTTTTTTTGATACATATTATATATATTCTTTTTACAAATTTAACAAAAAATGGTAAGGATTTTTGAATTATTTTTTGGTATTTTTTGCCTTTTCTAATTGTTTACAAATTTTTAAGTCACTGTAAAATTTTATTAATTTGTTTGGAAGTATTTTCTACATAAATCGCATGTTTTATTCATGACTTTCATCTTTTCAGTTATGGTTGTTGTTTTCAGGTCGTGATGATTTAGAAAACAACTGTGTCGAAGATGAATTTTTCTAAAACATATATAATACCTACTGAAAGAATGATGAATCGCGTTTTACGTCACCACAGCAATACAAGCATCTGTTGAACATTGGGTCACTATGTTGTAACAGCATTAGTTTAATTGTATTTCTGTATGCATCAAAATTCATGCCCACCCCATCTAAAGGCAGCCCATCAACAAGACGCGATAAGAAATGGTGTTTCCAAATGGATACGACTTGGGGACCTTCAAGAAACGAGCTTATTCTTTTCTTAAAGGCCGGCAACGCGCTTGCGATTCTCTTGATATTGCAGGTGTCCATGGGCGGCGGTGATTGCTTACCATCACGTGACCCGTCTGCTCGTTTGCCCCCTATAGTATAAAAAAAAAAAAATAATAAAAAACAATCGGTCCACAATTATACCCATCACGTTGTAGGAAATGTTTTACCTTATGTACAGTTTTTATTGAGCCCAATCCTAGGTTTCGCAGTAGTTTATTGGCTGCCTTTTTATAACGTGAAACATATAGGTTTTCGTTACCTAAGGGATCAATTATTGTCATACTTGATGTTTCAAGCGATAAAATGACCATTGTATAATGCTGAGACAGGCAAAGTGGAAACACAATTTCTTTATCTAGCGGAAAATTTAATGCATCAAAGAAAGATTGTTCGAGTGAATTTTCGGAAAAAAATAATGTCGCTTTTTTCACGCCTAAAATGTGATATTTGCCTTTGTTGACTGTATGCAATGCGTGATTGACTGTAAAGCTGTCGACATATAATTTAGGCTCTAAGGGTAGGAAATCATTTATCTCTAACTCTTTTGGTGAGACTGTTAATGATTCAATTCTTGTCACGTGATAACCCCTATCAACAAGTTTATAATATGACACGTCATGCACTAAACCATTAGGGAGAACGTCTATCCTCGTGTGGCTGTCACAGTCCGAGATGGCGGATTCTAGGGAGGCTTCTGATTTGCGTACGTTCTGCACCAGACAATATGCGCATTCAAATGGACCTGTAGCCCGAGCACGAATATTGGAGTCATGCGTTACGTTTTCGTATCGCCTTTATTATTCGATTACGTTTACTTTACTTTAACGCAAGCTGTCGGTAGCACGAATCTCAAAAACTGACTCGCGTTAACTCGATACGTACACGCTACGATAGTTAAATAAAGCTACGAATGTACTGGATAGGTACGTTCAGATACCTCACTGAGCGAAGTCAATTACTAAGAATCATTTTAAATAAGTTAGAAATACAGGAAACGGCTTGAATATTACAGAAATCTGTGTAATTTGTATATTTATTTATTAAATTATACGAAAAATTTATATACAGTAAGAAAATAATTAAATATGTTAATATAATAATCATTGGGACGAAAGAGTTGAAATTTTCGAACGTTGTATTTTGACACTTGTAGTCTTGTACTCAAAATATAAATAAAGTTCGAACGGAATTTATTAGTTGTCGTTATTTAGATGGTAAATAAAAAGGAAAAGTGAATAATTTGTATTGGAAAATGAAACCAAGAAACATTTTCTCGCAGTTGGCCGTAGTGGCAGATTTCATGGAGAGGTAAGCTGTTAAATTAATTCTTACAACTATGATAGAACTACAATCAAGGACTAGCTCCTAATCTTCTAATTAATTAAATATTTGTTGATACGTTCATACTTTACAATATAGAAATTGACGTAAGTAAGTAGTTCCTCAGTCTCTCAGTAAACATTAATTGTAATTTGGTTTTATGAACGATACTTTAATTAACTTCCATTCTCGTCTAGTAAAAAACAATAAATATAGTAAAATAATAGAATGTGCCAGCTGCTTCACTTATTTACAGATCGTAAAAGCCAACCCCATGCATGGACAAATTTCTCAGAAATCATGTCATAGGCAGTAATACTAGCCAATCTTAAATGCCATTGACACCTAATAATATGACTAATGTGGCTTTTCGTTACCTTTACTCTGTAAATGTTAAAAACGTGATTAATTTACTTAATTTGCGGGTGTAGAACCTTGTGCAAGGTCCGTCTGGATCGCTACCGCCATCTTGCTCGCTAATCCTGCCGCTAAGCAGCAGTGCTTGCACTGTTGCGTTCCGGCGTGGAGAGCAAGACAGCCGGTGTAATTACTGGCATAAGAGGTATTCCATCTTAGCCCTCTGGGTTGGCAACGCATCTGCACTCTCTTTGTTGTTGCAGGTGTCTATAGGCCGTGGTGATCACTTACCATCAGGTGGCCCACTTGCGTGTTTGCCTTTCTATGTTGTATAAAAAAAAAAATATAAATGAATAAACTTAATTTCAGGTCCTCACGTGATTCCTACGGAGATAATGCTGTCACCTACATACAAGTTCAAAATTGTGTACTGTGAAGTGTAAAATATGCCCAGAGCATAAAGTTCATGCTCAGTTATATAGATGCGCACTCATTTTAGACGAAGAGGAAGAAAAGATTTTCTCTGTGAGGTGCAAAGACTGTGTAGCTTTACAGGGGGATGTAAACATGCCGTTGCATCACATAAGTGAGGAATCTTCCTGCACTTATGTTGAGTGAATGAAAAGACTTACAAATTACCTATGTAAAGAATGGAGAGCCTACAGGAAAATAAAATACCCAAGTGCAGCTTCAAATGTTTTTTTCACAAAAGAAAAACTTATTATTGTGTAGCTGACCCAGACTATCCCAAAAATAAAAAAAGTGAATATAATAAATGTATCATTCAACCTTGCATATGTTGAAGATTTAATTAACCATAAGTTATAAACTTTTGGAAAACAAATATATACCCTTTATTATATCATTATATATTATTATTATATCAAAGTGTAGAGTGAGTGTGCTTATGTGTAAATGAGTGTTTATTTAAATAAAAAACCTATTTTGAAATTACATACTAGTTTTATTTTATTAAGGCATTGCTATTATCGGATGACCTCATGCAGGTGGAAGGAAGGCGCTGGTTGCATGCTGCTTTCAACCGGTCACTTTGGAAATCCATGGAGGAGGCCTATGTTCAACAGTGGACTTCTTGTGGCTGACATGACGATGATGATGATGACTGCTATTATCTCCAGTCTTTGTTTTTTTTATCATGTATGGTCGTTCTGAGCTGCTGCATGTCCGTTTTCTTCTGTCTTCTTGACATTCAAATTTACTTCGAGTACCTACATCCCGGTTTCAAGCGCACTTCTGATACTTTTCCCATAATATGATACTCAGTATAATTGAGCATATCATTTGGTATCTAAAAAGAAACAAAAACCTAATCTCAAACAATATTTACAATAGCCAAGTAAAATTCATCAGTTTTGTTATAATGATGTATTTCCTAAATTACATTTTGTTAAATACTTACATAGAAATGACCTTTACATAAATACATTCTTGAATATGTTGATAAACAATGTGCATCATTTTTCCTTGCAAGTGGTAGCCACTTTTTCCGTATTTCTTGTTTACTTGGGACAAATATAAATAATTTGTTTAGTGTTTAAATGCTTGTGCTTTCACACTGGGGCAGCATACAGTACTTGTAATACGAAGGATTAATTTTTAATCACAAAACATTTACAATCTCGATACACAAACAGAAGCCCGAGCAAGAATATTGGAGTCATACCTACGTAACTTTTTAGTATCGCCTTTACTACTCGATAACCTAACGTTTACTTTACTTTTACGAAAGCTATCGGTAGCAGGAATCTCTAAAACTGACTCACGTTAGCTCGATACCAACTCGATACGTAAACGCGACGATAGTCAAATAAAGTCATGAATCTACTAGGTAGGTATGTTCAGAAACCTAACACTAATCATAGTAAGTTACTATGGATCATTTTAAATATGTTAGAGATACAGGAAACAGCATGAATATTACGGAAACCTATGTAATTTGTATATTTATTTATACAATAATACGAAATGTTGAAATATGGCAAGAAAATAATTAAATATGTTAATATTTAATCATTGGGCCGAAAGAGTTTAAATTTTCGAACGTTGTATTTTGACACTTGTACTTAAATTATAAAGATCGAACCGTTCGATCGAAATGTATCAGTTTTCATAATTTAAATTAAAGTAAGGATGAAAAGTGAATAATTTGTGTTGGAAAATGAAATCAAGAAACAGTTTCTCGCAGTTGGCAGATTTTATGGAGAGGTAAGCGGTTAAATTCATTCTTACAACTTTGATAGAACTACACTCAAGGACTAGGTCCTTATTAATTTAATATCCATTTTCATACTTTACAATATAGAAATTAATGTAGTTCCTTAGTCCCTCAGTAAACATTCATTGTGATTTGGCTTTATTTTCCTAGACTTTCTACCTACGGATATCCATATTGTGAATATTTGTTTAAGACACGAAAATTTATCTAAATCCTCCCGGGGCTGCAGAGACGCCACTGGTGCACTTTACCAAGTGTAGCTAGCCGACAGGCTAGGCTGTGACGAGACAGGCGATATCCGAACTGAAGAAAATAAGCAAAAGGTAAGCACTATATGTATAGTAAATGCGCCCAACCTTTTTATAACGTACCACATATTAATGTCATAAAAATATATCTACTTACTGTACAGTTCGATTAAAGTTTGAATGTCTGCATTACTTGACAAGGTCCTGTTTGATTTACACTGTTTTTTGAGTAAATATCTGTCCAGATATACCAGATTACCACCACCTTTTTAAGGATCTTATGCCTTAGTTTAATATGACAAAACGAATTGTAAAACCAGCTTTTTTATACTTTTCACTGTATTATTTAGTGATTTGACTGGTCAAATGTAAAAAGCTGGACAGGCGAAACACCATCTAACTTGCCTGAAGACACCTCCATAAAGCCTAATTATGCCCGGCTTTATCAGGATGCCTAGTACCATTAAATGTACTTGTTTGAATGTTCAATATAAATGTTTGTACCAGTGACAGGGATGTTATATGTATTTAAGTATGTATCCACACCATATTTTTGTGTTGTTTGTGTAAATTTGACATATTGGTTAGTACACTCACAGAAGCACAGATTAGTTCAATTTGTGTACATCGTCCCAAGATATTTATTTATTACCAGAGATTACCCCCTACATACAAACAAACTAACAAACAAAAAACACACAAAGTTTACCTCTTTATTATATTAGTGTAGATTGAGAATAATTATTGTGCATTTTACAAGTCTTTCGCTAAATCTCAATTTTGCTGCAGGGTGTTAGATTTTTGGGGTAAAATGTAGCTTATATTCATCCTAAAAGAAGGACAAGTTATCTCCATCATGCATTATGGTTAACGGATTTGGATTCTTGGTCACTTAGAACCCTGTCGCATTGAGTTATTGTTGTGAGATGGCATTTTGTACTGCTGCAGCGCACACAGACAATAAGTACTCATCTAATTTGTTACCTTTCGTTTTTTTTCTTCTCAATTATTTGTAAATTTGATTGTGTGTGCTTGCAGTAACAAATAAACGTTTTATCTGTCTACCTATCTGAAGAGGCAAAATGAAATTTACTGTGAAAAGAATCTCCGTAGTCAGAAATCAACTGTACCTATAATGGAAAAAACATGGTTATAATTAATTTTAATCATATTTTAATTACTTGCCATTCTTATATACAGATTGTAGAATGCCACCAGCTATGTCTGAAGACAACGACACACAGCCACAACAAATGGAGAAGCAAGACATCACTTGGTAAGCATTTTTAAAGTTGGATCGAGTGGCTTAGGTATGAAATTAAAATTTGTAGTCTTTACGTTTCTATATCATATATAAAATATTTCTATATCATATATAAAATATTTCTATATCATATATAAAAAATTACACCTCGTTGAGTTTCTTGCCGGTATCTTCTCATCAGAGGTTTTTCCGAACCGGTGGTAAATTTTTTGACATTCATAAGTGCTACCTGTAAGCCTAATCTGAATAAAATATTTTGACTTTGACTTTGACTATCCTAAGCACAAAACCACATTTCTGCCACCCTGCTGTCTGTCTGTGACTCACGCACGGGTCACTAGCTTGTGAACGGAATTTTGTATATTTTGTTTAAAATTTCTACTCAAAGCTGAATACTGATTTACAAATAAAATTTTATGCAGGGCATACTATGAAATATTATTATTTTATGTTACCCTAGCATTTACGGTCAGTCTCAGAAGTAGCTGAACATTTTAGTACCTTGTCTCTGTCAGTGATGTGACAAATTCGAGCAACTCTCATTTCATACGTTACTACAACAGTAGGTTCTTAAGTGTTTAGCTACTTCTGAGGCTGACGGTAATAGGGTGATCATTATCATTTTTAAAATTTGAAAGGTTTTATGAAATAACTAGCGGCTCGGCTCGGCTTTGCACGGGTACAATTTGGATTCAATGCACATAAAAACTTTTTGTAAAATTTTTTTTAAAAAGGAAACAGTGAAAACCGTATCAAAATCCGTCGCGTGGTCTAGAAGGAGTAAGCGGCCGCAAATATGAGAACAGACATTTTATACTATGTAAAGATAATAAATTATTTCTATAAATTTTAGATGCAGATACATGGAACACTTCTGACTGCAGCCGCCGGACCGAGCAGACCGCCGCCGGGCCGAGCAGCCCGCCGCTAGACCGAGCAGCCCGCTGCCGGGCTGCGCCCCCCCCCCCCCAAGCCCCGCGCCGAGCGGCGCCGCGGGCCGCCGGGCCGAGCAGCCCGGCTATGAGGCAGTGCCGGATTAAGCCAGCGCGGGGCCTGTAGCAAATTCTGTCAAGAGGCCCTTAGTTTGCTTTAGGTTCTCAAGTTTAGGGTATTAAATATTTTTTTATTGCGGTCAGACAGGCGTAGGAGCGCCGCGCCCGTAGCATTAGCTACTCTTGCTATGTGGCTAATCCGGCACTGTGAGAAGGAGACTGACTGCAGAAGAACAATTTTTAAGACCTGAGAAGAATGCGAGGGAGTCTCAGAGAGAGGGATTAAATGTTCGTCGTGCTGGAAAGAGCGAGGATTCGGCAGAGAGACATGGAGCTCCAGCTTTGAGTTCGATCGATGGCTTGAATTAATGAAAGAGGCGATGTATGTTATTACGAGTTTCTTAGATGTGAATAATTGAGATTATGAATGAACGCAAAATGTAAGTCTGTATGTGAGATGAGCGCTCAGGTTAGATCGCGAGTAGATTAAAATTAGCATGATGACTAGTAAAGAAGAAAAATTGTATTTTTAGTTAGGTATTGTCTACTATCACTATTGGGTGAAATATCGCCCCATGCAAACACTATACAAAATTATATACTTAGTCATTTTAAATAAAAAAAAACAACGAATAAATATAAAATAACAAAGCCTTTATTTATTTACAAACATAGGTGCTCCTTTTAACTTACCTACCCCTCACTTCTAAACCACATAACGGATTTTGATATGGTTATCACTCTCATTTAGAGCTTTTTTAAGGAAGGTTTTTAAGTAATAAAAAAAGATTAACCTTATCCATACAAGTTTGCCAACCTCTCTTAACTACATAACGTAACTTATGTTTCGTCTCTTTCATTCGAGGGCAATTGTGAAGACAACTCACGTTTATGAATCAGGGGGTTAGTTTTTGTAGTGGTAGAGGCGCACTGTGAAGCCAGTATATATTTGCAGTACGAATGAACGGGTTCGACCAGGGTAGTACCACACTCGCAGTACATCAGCGTGATGTAGTAGCTTGCTACTGCGTTTCGTACAGTGGGTGATCGATCCGGAGGCCTAAGAGCTTACAACACATTAGTGGTTCTCTTGTGTCCCGCATTACCTACCTAATAAATAAATAATATTGCATAAAACAAAAAATAAAACTGAAATCACAATCTTAAATAATAAATTAATAATTAAGCAATTATTTTACAATTAAGATAGTGCCTATTAGTTAGTAAAATAAATTAACTACATGGAATCCTTACAATTTTTACATATTCAATGAGTGAAAGTGTTTTCTACAATAGTAAGCAGGAGTTAATGTTTAACACCTTTATTTGGAAGTGTGATTCATCTATACAGATACAAACACCCGATATTCCATATTTTGCGTAAAATATGATAAGATAATATTGATATTAAGACAAGCAATAAGTAGTACCAATATAATATTTGTACTGAACACAGTTTACAAATAATTAATCTTAAGAGGAGTGTGAACCCAGCGCTGTCCATACAAACTGCGATAACGTTTTCCACCCTCTAAACCTTAACCTATAGCCATGATTTTTTTGTATGTTATTATTATGCCCTAGAACTAGGTCCGTATGTTTTGATTTTTTAAATATTCTTAATAGTTTCAAAAATATTAACGCATTTGTGTTTTGTATAAAACACCAAACCAAATATTGCAATATTGTCAGCACCAATGCAAATATTGTCTAATCTATGAAGAATATTGAAAAAATCAAAACATACAAACCTAGTTCTAAGGCATTATGACAACATACCAAAAACCATTGCCATAGGTTATGGTTTAGACGGTGGGAACCATTATCACTGTTTGTATGGGGAGCGCTTTTTTGGCTTGGGTTCACACTCCTCTTAAGACAACTTGGAACACTTTTCCTTGCTTAATCAAATCCCTTTCTGCCCTTGTATTAGGGAACTTTATGAAAGTTTCAGCAATGGGTGAGCTGCAGAGAACATCCATCACTTCTCTAACATTTGCTGACACTAGTAACGCTAATGTGATTGTTAGTCTTTAAGGTATTTATCTATGGGCCTATGCAGCTTGAAATATTCTATTCTATTCTATTATATTCCTGCCCACATTGTTCTGGTAAGAGCTAGTAGCCAAGAACGACAAGGCACATAAAACTCAATATAAAGACAAATAACATAAAATAATTTGTTTCAATATTCATACCTTATTCAAATTGAAAACTAGGTACCTACCTATTAAATAAAATACCTTGAGAATTCTATTACTCGACTTTAAACTTGTTTCGTTGCGGAGTTCTTCTCACAGGAACGCAAATGCCTCTTTATTTGCATCTGACAAAATGCAATTTCACTGGCATCTGATATATCCAGAGGATGTGTTGTTTTTCTCATCGTAACTCGTTGACTCATTCCCCTTTAAAGAAAGATACCTATTTATAAATGTATTTTAATTATTTTACATTCAAAAAAATAAAAAGTAGAAGAAATGTTCTTAGATTAGTTACCTCGTTTCTCGTTCTTCATTTCTGGATTATTTGATTAAACCCAGGTAAAATAATAGCGCAAGGCACTAGTATGCGAATTTTTACGCAATCTTATGATTTTTTCTGGTGATATTTTGAAAGAATAACACCAAAAACTAACCGCAATTTGTTCTCGCAAATTGTGTCACCATCAAAAGTACAGTGAGAAAGTTTGCGTATTTCTCGATAGCCAGCCTTCGTAAGTTTACTTTACCTTACGTCAAAAAAATATTCGTGCTACCACTTTTTGACGAATACTTTACGCAAACTTCACGTTGACTACTCGATGACGATACGAAAGTGAATGTCAAAGTTAGTGCTATCAAATTTTAGTTCCAAAAACGCCCATGGCGGTGCTGCTCCAAACCTCATACAAATCTTCTCGATGGCGATACGATAACGTAACTACTCGATAGAAGGAAAAAATATTCGTGCTACCACTTCCATACATTCTGTGACGAATACTTCACGCAAACTTCACGTTTACTATTCGATGACGATACGAAAGTGAACTTCAAAGTTCGTGCTACCAAATTTTAGTTCTAATTACGCCCACGGGGGCGCTGCTCCAATCTTCATACAAATCTTCTCGATGGCGATACGATAACGTAACTACTCGATAGAAGGAAAATATTCGTGCTCGAGCTACTGAACAAAAGTTTGCTTGACCTTTTTGGTCTACTTTTGCGCAGGATTTGTGAATGAAGTAGTCGCAACTATCACATTGGACGCATTTAGTGAAATTAAGTCTATGTGACTAGTGCCGTACCTACAATATTTACATATAGTCGACTCTTCGCCTAATTCTACATTTTCAGCTGTTTGTTGGACATCCATTTGTTTTAAGTGCCGGCCTAAAAAGTGACCATATCATCCTGATGGTTGGTGGTGTTTTTTGTGAGCCTTTTATTAGGTATTTCATTTAATGTTTCATTTGTGATTGCTTTCGTGTCTGAAATTAATTTCCTAATAAACTGCGTGCATTTTAAATTACGCTGGGGCTTTAAAATGCCACGTTTTAATTGTCCAAAATAGTTTTCGACTGGGGCATTGCTTGTTCTCTTATTTTTTTAACAAATTGCTCCAAAGCGGTAAAAACGGATTATATTTTGTGATAAATAATATTTATTATGTTTGGGTCGTAATTCGGGTTTAAGTCACTTCCATGTTCATCTATTATTATATCGGCTATGTTAGCTTTACATCGCTTGAAGAATGTGCTGTTTGCATATATTGTGCTACCTTTAGACGTTGTTTCTCCAAATAAAGAGGATGATGTATTTTCCATTTTTTGCAGCAGTTCAATTATATCTTTTTCCCCGTTATTACGGCTAAGGTCGATAATTTTTTTGTGTGATTTTCCAACGCGGTGTGTCAAGTATTTGGTGTTTAGTAGTATGTATAAATTGGTTATAAAAGCATCAACAGTATTTAAATCAGTCATTAATATTACACTAACTAGAGAGTCCTTTAACATATTTTTATTAATTACAACTGATTTGTCGACATCTTTACATAAGCATTTAACAAGATGGGCACAGCACAGAAATATGGGAGTTGCCTGCATGTTGCTATATTTTCCCAGCCTATTGCAACAGTTTGGCAGGTACTCCAGAAGAGAACAGTGGTTAAATGATAAGCAGACTGCATTTATTAACGCAAAGCTGAAGTCTGCAACTACCCCAGAAAAAATAGGCCAATATTTTTTTCCCTCACACATGACTCTGAAATCATTGAGCAATTTGAAAATCGTGTTCGGGCCATGTTTGCAAGATATCATGGCTAATACGGGAAAAACTCTGTTTGTCAATGGTACTTAAGACTGCGCCTACCTTTTGTCACGGACAAAGATTGACGGTTTAGCGCGACACGTCACCTATGTGTGCGTCAACACGCACACTGCTGCCCGCTCGTTCGCTCGATCGGTGCAGTCGGTGCTAAAAGTTAGTAACTCATTATTTTAGAATAATGAATGTCAACTCCATTTATAGTAATGAATAAAATACAAAATACAGCTAAGTTTGTTATTGAAATTTGTTCCCCACGTTGAGAGATCTTGAATCAAATAAGCAAATTAATATAATAACTCGGTGAAAGAGGGTTTGTGAACTGACGTTATTTCTATTTAACTTAATAGCAATTGACAAGGAAACGCTTTAAAAAACTCTAATGTACCAATTCAATTACATACTATTATTAAATCATTGAATACCTCAATAAGGTAGATTGCTGACAAGTACTAAAGTAAAATGACATGTAAAATAACACCCTCATGTATAACGCAATCAACAGTGAATAAATGAATTATTATGTGTTTGCACCATGCTCGATGACGTAAAAAAAAACGCTACCATGTCCGACAGCTGAATATGGGTATACGGATAGGCAGGAGGCATCGTAACATAAGTAAATACGATAAACTTATTCAGATCAATTACATTTTTGGGAGATAAACTTATTCAAACCAGAAAACTAATGGACATGTTTTTGTTATGACACGTACCTAACGTCACCGTGTCAGAATGTATTTTATTCATAAGTCACTGGCCAAGATAAAGGAGTAATTACTATGAACCTGATTTCAAACTTTTTATTCTTAACAAGTAGTGTTAAGAATGTATTTTATTCAAAAGTCACTGGCCAAGATAAAGGAGTAATTGCTATGAACCTGATTTCAAACTTTTTATTCTTAACAAGTAGTGTTAGGGTAACCATTAGAAGCTGAAAATAACAGGACTTATTAAAAAATATAAACAACGCAGGACATGTCAGGAAATTTAAGTATTAGGAAAACGTCTATAAGTCCGTTATTTCGAAAATCATTATTTTTCACACGATTAAAAAAACGAATGCTCAAAATATCTACAGTTATTTGGGCTCCGCATTAAAATGTCAAAAAATTAAATAATTACGGTTAAAATGTCGACGTTTAAAATATCGAAGTTTATAGTTCAAAACCAACAAATGGTTAAGTTCAGAAGGTTAGACTACGATGTCAGGTTTTTTTTTATATGCTTGCAAAACTATGCCTCTTGTTAAATACCAAAAACAGTACTTAATTTACTCATTAGTTCACTATGTAGGTAGTCCAGATTCTGAATAAATCTATGTGGCTAAAACACCTGAAAAGAGGTTAAGTAACATATTTCGTATAATACACATATTAAGTAATAAATAAAGTAATATTCCTGGCAAATTTCGATATTTAGATACGTACCACTTCTAGCTCTAAAAATGACGATACTTCCATGCAACTTTTCATCCATATTCATAAAAACGGATCATTCACATATTAAATAATTAATAGATTCAGGCGTTACTTTGCGGAGGTCCATATCAACAAACTGGAACAAATTACCTTGCTACTCCGCGAAACCAGTGCCGGGCTCGTGCAAAATAGCTGCGTCTGTGCGACACATATATGTTCATGCAAAAACCCACCCTCCTCCGCTTCCACACGAAACAACATATATCACACAGACTCAACTACACACCACCACCACTAAACACTAAAACTACACGATCGACGCGCGTTTCGCCTCTATACGAGGCATCATCAAGATCAAAGAAACAGTACGACCGTTCGCTACTTGAACGAATGGCGTACTGACAAACTAAAACATTTTTCTTTAATCCCGCCTACCGCCAACATTTTTGCACAACTACCCTTATTATTTTTCTCAAAGCCTACCCTCAAAATTTAAAAATAAAACAAAAGTACCCCCGTATATTATCACAAACTACCCACATAATTTATCTCAATCTCAGCTACCCCCATTGTTAAAGACAGAATTTAAGCATACCCGCAATAAAGGAGAAGAAGGAAAATTAACCTGTTCATTGACAATGGATCCCGCGTTGTTGTACCTAACTATTTCCAAATGCTCCAAAACATTCAGACGAAATCCCTTTTTGCAAAAGTGTAATATTTCATAAGAATGAGCATCTGATAATGTATGATCTGTGTCTATCAAATGTTTTGCAAAATTGGACTTCTCTGCGTGCTTATGCCTAAAAGATGAAACATGCTCCTTATATCTAGTATTAAAACTACGACCGGTTTGTCCTATATAAACGCTACTACAATCGTCACAAGTGAGCTTATATACTCCTGATCTACTCCCTCTTTCTACTTTATCCTTACCATTACATAGTCTAGAATACAAAGAATTATTAGTCTTAAAAGCAACATTTATTTCCTTTGATTTTAAAATATTATAAATTTAACAAATATAAAGCAAGTATTAATTACGTTGGCCCTTTGTCAGATAAAATTTATAATATTTTAAAATCAAAGGAAATAAATGTTGCTTTTAAGACTAATAATTCTTTGTATTCTAGACTATGTAATGGTAAGGATAAAGTAGAAAGAGGGAGTAGATCAGGAGTATATAAGCTCACTTGTGACGATTGTAGTAGCGTTTATATAGGACAAACCGGTCGTAGTTTTAATACTAGATATAAGGAGCATGTTTCATCTTTTAGGCATAAGCACGCAGAGAAGTCCAATTTTGGAAAACATTTGATAGACACAGATCATACATTATCAGATGCTCATTCTTATGAAATATTACACTTTTGCAAAAAGGGATTTCGTCTGAATGTTTTGGAGCATTTGGAAATAGTTAGGTACAACAACGCGGGATCCATTGTCAATGAACAGGTTAATTTTCCTTCTTCTCCTTTATTGCGGGTATGCTTAAATTCTGTCTTTAACAATGGGGGTAGCTGAGATTGAGATAAATTATGTGGGTAGTTTGTGATAATATACGGGGGTACTTTTGTTTTATTTTTAAATTTTGAGGGTAGGCTTTGAGAAAAATAATAAGGGTAGTTGTGCAAAAATGTTGGCGGTAGGCGGGATTAAAGAAAAATGTTTTAGTTTGTCAGTACGCCATTCGTTCAAGTAGCGAACGGTCGTACTGTTTCTTTGATCTTGATGATGCCTCGTATAGAGGCGAAACGCGCGTCGATCGTGTAGTTTTAGTGTTTAGTGGTGGTGGTGTGTAGTTGAGTCTGTGTGATATATGTTGTTTCGTGTGGAAGCGGAGGAGGGTGGGTTTTTGCATGAACATATATGTGTCGCACAGACGCAGCTATTTTGCACGAGCCCGGCACTGGTTTCGCGGAGTAGCAAGGTAATTTGTTCCAGTTTGTTCATTCACATATTTTTAAGTCGAGAATTGCCCAACATGTTTCGGAACAGTCCGTGGTCCTTAATCATGAGCCCCGCGACGGTGGCGCGACGACGATTGTGTACCGAAGCCCTGACAGCTCGGCTGCTCGGTGCAGGCAGCGAACAACTACCCTCCTTTGCTTCATTATTTTTAAATGTCAAACATAAATAGTCTCACGGTAGTTTTATGTATAAACTTTTTATCCCCCCTTTCAACCAATTATAAACCTTTTTTCGCATTAAAAAGTAGCCTATGTTCTTTCTCAGGCTCTAGACTATCTGTGTGCCAAATTTAATTTAAATCGGTTCAGTAGTTTTGGCGTGAAAGCGCGACAGACAGACAGACAGAGTTACTTTCGCATTTATAATATTAGTTAGGATTTATCTACCTATATATGTATGTATATCCGTTGTCTAGTACTCATAGTACAAGCTTTGCTTAGTTTGGGATTGGGTCAGTTTCAAAGTCAAAATGTTTTTATTCAGATTAGGCTTATAGGTGCACTTATGAATGTCATAAAATTGACCACCGGTTCGGAAAAACCTCTAATGAGAAGATACCGGCGAGAAACTCAACGAGGTGTAATTTTTTTTTAATAAATCAAAATTACAATGTTATTTTACATCTTAAATATTTAAAAAATTAACATATACTTACATTGGAAATACCTAAGACGTCATTACGTCCTCTAGTTCGTGCATTAGAAGCAAAAAGCCGTTTGTTGAAACTCTTAGGGCATTTTTTAACTGTATCCTCTACTCTTGCTCTCTACTCTATCCTTGCGTTTTCCCATTTTAACTAAAACAATAAAAAAAATCAAAATCAATTGGTCAATCTAATCAAAACACAAAAAAAGAACACCACGGTTGAAGTACTTATTAATAACAAAAAAATACTTACCCTGTTTTGCTGCGTGTAACAAACAATATATACACAGCTGTCAATCGCTCCGCATCGAGACGTGACCTCTCTCTGAGCTCCCGCGGGCGACTGAATATTTCGTGTGTTGCTCGCTTGTTATATTCCAACGTCTCGAGTCCATAGTAATTTTGTATGGCGGATTTGAGACGTTTTTAAAAAAATCATAATTAAATAACCAAAGCATATTATGAAATAACATAATTGACTTTTTGTAGCTAATACTTTTGAGACTTGTTTAAATAGGATTTTGAAACTAAATTACCTATTTTTTTATTCAATTTTACCTAAACGCCGACACACATTCTTCTTATTTTTTTGCAACTTTACGTAATGATATTTATTAAACCGTAAATGATTTAAGATTATTGACAGGGATACATTGTAAACACACTCTTTGTGATTATAATTACATTTATTTTATATTTGTTTGGAAATAATTCTAAACCCCACCGATTTAACGGTGACTGCCGTTTTTGCTGATTTTGCTCTACGCAGCCTTAAATAACGCCTGAATACAAATAACTTCTTTTGTGCCTCTTTTCGTTATTTGGTGGCCTGCAAACACCCCCAGTTGCATCAAAATGTAATAAAGGCATCTCAGCACACTTGACAACTTTTATTTTTTCCTCACTACATAGCTTAACACTTAAGGGAAAACTTAATTCTTGCATGTAATTCGAATGATCTTTTCGATATTCACATAAGTAAATCGATAATATCATTTGTGGACCGGTCATTTTTGGCGAGGCTTCCGATCAAATTTTTCGGATTGTTGAATCAGATTTTACTGACACAATTTTAATACTACCGAAGATTACACTCGTTGCCGAGTTAGGCGCATGGTTAAAACGTTAGGGTTACGATGGATGCCATCTAGCGATAGATTTCATATTAATATACCTGAATTTTAAGAGGTAAAACCAACAAAGAGAAATGTATTGTCTCAGATATCACAAATTTTCGATCCCATAGGGGTACTTGCACTCACCACGATATTAGCTAAAATACTTATGCAAGACATCTGGAAACCTAAATTATCATGGGATAGCGAACTGCCTACTCAAGTTCAAAATACTTGGTTTGAGTTTTGTAAAAAGTTAGGCGAGTTGCGATCCATACAAATACCTCGATGCTATTTTTCAGACCTTCCGTTGACTATCACCTTGGTAGGCTTTTGTGACAGTTCTGTAAAATTATTTGGAGCGTGCTTATATCTTCAGGCTACTTATAATAACAAAAAATCTACTTGTTTCTTAATAATGGCTAAAACGAGAGTTGCACCCATACACACTCAATCGATCCCGCGACTTGAGTTATGCGGCGCATTGCTATTAACACAACTCACAGATAGATTTTTAAATGCTGTAGCTATTAAATTAGCTGTGAAAAACATATTTTTATTTACAGATTCATTAATTGTACTCAACTGGATTAAGACACCGTTTAACAGAAAACTAACTTCTTATGTTTCACACAGGCTTGGTCAAATTATAGAAACGACTAAAAGCGAATCCTGGCATTACATTAACACGAGGGAGAACCCTGCAGATTTCCTCACAAGAGGCGTTTATCCTGACAAACTGCCAGCACTGAATCTTTGGTGGCAAGGACCGCAGTGGTTACTTGATGACCAGATTACATGGCCTTTAACAGTGCCTGCTGTCTCCACGGATTCAGCGCTGACTGAAGTCATTCCTAAGTCTAATTTTCATATAGTAGCCAACGACCAACAGAACTACTGGTACGACCTTTTTACAAAATACTCTAGTTTCAGTAAAATAATTAGAATCATTGCGTTTGTTCATAGGTTTGTGAATAATTTGAAAAACAAGCATAACCGATTAACATCTCATTTGACAGTTCAAGAGTTAGACACAGCAACTAACTTTATTGTAAAGGTAGTCCAAGAGCAAGCATTTCACAGAGAATTAAAAGAATTACAAAATTTAAAGTCACAGTCTGACAGTCATGGTTCTAACACAGATAATAACTTGTTTACATTTAAGTCTAGCCCGTTTAGAAAGCTAAACGTCTTCATAGATAGTAACGGTCTTATTAGAGCAGGCCGACGCTTAAGACACTCTGATATACCTTACAATCATGCTCATCCTATTATACTTTCAGCTAGAGAACATATCACAACACTCATAATCCAGCACTACCATCTGAAATTTTTACACACTAGAACTTAGACAACATTGTCCACCATCCGCTTTAAATACTGGTCTATAAATGGACGAAGTGAAGTACAAAAGGTCATACACCGCTGCACTCGTTGTATCAGGTTTAGAGCACAGGCATGTGGACAGCAGATGGCTGATCTTCCAGCTCTTAGAGTGACTCTGCATCGTCCATTTGCACATGTGGGAGTCGATTTTAGCGGTGCTATTTACATCAGAACTTCAACGGCTCGCAACTGCAGGTATCAAAAGGGGTATATATGCTTGTTTGTGTGCTTAGCTACTAAAAATTTGCATCTTGAGATTGTAAGTGAACTTACCTCACAGACTTTTATATGTGCATTGAAGCGGTTTGTTTCCCGAAGAGGACTTTGAAAATGCTTCTATTCGGATAATGCATCTAATTTCAAAGGCTCTAATAACGAACTGGTTGATTTGTATAAAATGTTTAAAATGGATCTTCTTACTCTGAAATTGTGAATTACTGTGCAATGAATCGCATGCAATGGAAATTTACTGTTCCCTTAGCAAGTCATATGGGTGGTCTATATGAGGCAGGCATAAAATCCGTTAAGTCTTTGCTAAAATGACAGCTATGTAATGCAAGATTGACATATGAGCTTATGTATACATTGTTAGTGCAGGTGGAAGGCATACTTAACTCCAGACCTCTTTGCGCATTAACAGATTTACCTAATGACTTAGAATACCTTACACCTTCACATTTTGTTTTAGGAACAGCAATCACAGATCTGCCAGAACCAAATATGTTAGATATGAATGAGAAAAGGTAAAATATGAATCAGAAAATTAGTCAAATGAAACAAAAACTTTGGAAACAATTTTATAATAATTATTTGTCAGAACTGTTACCTAGAAACAAATGGTTAAAAATTAAAGTTAAGTTAAAGATAGGTGACATGATAATTGTAAAGGATGAGGCTACACCGCCCTCCTGTTGGCCACTAGGTAGAGTAATAGCTGTTAACAAAAACTCGACTGATGGTTTAGTGAGATCAGTATTAATTAAAACTGCCACAGACGAGTACACAAGGCCTATTCATAAACTGATTTTATTGCCAGATAATAAGTCTGTATAGCTTAGTTTATATCTCAAGTATGTATAAGATTGCTATAAGAGGCTTTAATGTATACTGACTGATAGTATAAGTTTTTTTTTATGTTTTCTACTAAGAAGGCGGGGGAAAATGTTCCGAACGAGACGGAATATCTTTTTGCTCTCTCTCTCTGATCAGCCTGCGCACGGAAAGCGTGGCGCGTGCGGCGCTCTTCAATTTTGTTAATTTTTGTAGTAAATGTATCGTTCTATTAAAGGTTAAAGATTTTCAAAAGTGCAACCGTGGATTTAGTTCAGAACCAGCCCTCAAACACAACAAGAAACAGAGGAGATGAGTAGGTGCACTGGGATACCTTGGGGTTATCCGAAGTCCGTCGAGAGGGTGAGGACACGATAACTCTGAAATCCGGCAATCTGCTCTTCTACCGG